>CM067216.1:122773832-123293674 GCA_034190945.1 Octodonta nipae
TAGGGTCTTCTTTCTTCAGAGGCTAGCTCCGTAACAGCAGGAACAGTTTCTTAGAGCTTCGTCTGGACAACACGTTACACAAAAAATAGCGACGTAATGTTCATTGATTGAGCAAACAAAAAATTCGGGTTTAACAACAAATGATGCGCTTTTGTAAACACAAAAGAAACTAAATGAAAGCGGTTTAGCGGTCGTTACGAAAGGAGCTAAAAACTGGCGGATTCGTAACACGATAACAACAAAAAGCGCCGTCTCTTCAGGCGGGATCAAAGCGACCGAAAAGTTCGGAGAACAATACACGAACCTCCCAAGCGTCTAAATAGCTAGGGAACCAAAAGATGAATGTCAATACTCTCTATATTTTACACGCAAAAAACACTTAAAATTAGCATTAGCGCGACGGAATGTTTTAGAAAAGGTGCAGAAGTTTAAAAATCAATGAAGTAATTCAATCAAATTGAAAACAATACACTAAACAAATTGCGGGAACGCACCATTCCGCCAGCCTTGAATTACTTATTTCAAAACTAAGGGTCCACTGGCAGTGGACAAAGCTTTACAAGAGGTCGCTTCAAAGTACCACTTGCAGTTCTAACTGTAGCAACGTGTACAACACCATCACCTCCAGGATGTACGTCAATAATGCGCTCTAATGGCCAATTCAAAGGAGGGGAAGTGTCTTGCTTCAAAATAACAAGAGTACCTGGCTTAACAACCTCTAAGGGATCAGTCCATTTGCTCCGTTGATGAAGAGTATGTATGTATTATTGCGACCAACGTTTCCAGAATGCCTGATGCAAACGACTCAGTAACTGCCATCTGTTGAGACGATTAGATAGGACAGATAAGAAATCAGATTCAGGAGGTGCTGTTAAAGGTTCCATTGTGAGAAACATACCAGGACTCAAGGCGGTAAGATCCGATGGATCGTTGCTACAAGGGGTTATAGAGTTTAAAACTGCTTCGACCTGCGCAAATACAGTAGAAAGTTCTTCGTAGGTTAGGATTTGATCTCCAACGACACGTCTCAAGTGAGCTTTAACGGATTTAATTCCGCTCTCCCATAGTCCTCCAAAGTGAGGAGCCGAAGAAGGATTGAAATGCCAAGAAATGGTTTCTCGTGCAGCAGTAGCTCTAAAAGCTTTCAAGATCTGCTTGTGAGCACACACAAAATTAGTACCACAATCACTATATATAAGGCTACATCGACCACGACGTGCAATGAAGCGTCGCAAAGCTGCCAAGAATGCATCAGCAGACAAATATGATACGAGTTCTAGATGAACAGCTTTCGTTGCAAAGCACTTAAACAGGCACAGATAAGCCTTTAAAGTTTTCGACCCTCTAGTTTTAGCCATGGTTATAGTGAAGGGACCAGCAAAATCTACTCCAACATGAGAAAAAGGTTTCAATTGTAAAACGCGGGAAATGGGCAAATTTCCCATGAAGGGTTGGTAAGCAGAAGATTAAGCTTCCAACAAGAAACACATTTAGAAATGACACTACGAATTACTTTCTTTGCGGATAGAATCCAAAATCGTTGCTGCAAAAGGAATTGAACGGTTTGGATTCCTGCGTGAAGATTGGTAATATGACAATCTTCGACAATTAGATTCGTCAAACGACTTTTACTTGGTAGCAGTGCGGGAAATTTAGTGTCAAACGGCAATGGAGCATTAGCCAATCTACTACCAACTCTAAGAGTTCCCTGTTCATCAAACGGCGAAAGTTTACGAAGCGATTTGGGCAAAAGTTTTCGTTCTCGAAGAAGGGAAATCTCTTTAGAAAAATATTGATCTTGAACATATCGAACAATGCGAAGCTGAGCCTGATATAACTCAGCAGCCAAAAATGATCCAGAGCGTTATCAACAAAGCGACAAATATGAGCTATAATGCGGGTAATGCGATTAATAGAAGAATGTTCTTCTAACAAAGTACCAAATAAATTTGGTGAAGCGGTGACTTGAAGCGCCACTATACGGGCTTCAGTCATAACTAGCGGTGACATGCTTGAGTCTGAGCAAGCATGTGGCAAACAAGCGGTAATCAACAATTGTGGGCCTTTCCACCAAAGTGTATTGCCTAATAACTCTGATGGCAAAGTGCCGCGGGAACCCAAGTCAGCGGGGTTATCACAAGATTGAATGTCAAACCAATGCGAAGAAGGAAATTTTTCCTGAATGTAAGCAACTCGATTACTGACAAATGTCTTCCAACGGTGCGGGGAAGAACTAAGCCATGAAAGGACTACCGTGGAATCTGACCAGCAACGAATCACCTTGAACAACAAATGACTATTGAATTGCTCATAAACATAATGAGCCAACTTAGCGGTAAGAACTGAAGCACACAGTTCCAATCTGGGAAGTGACAAAGTTTTCAAAGGGGCAAGTTTCGATTTGGACAACACAAAAAAACTTTGACGAAATCCAGATGCGGTTTCAAACACAAAACAAACAACAGCGGCATAACCTTTCTCGGAAGCATCACCAAATACGTGAAGTTCACAACTAGAAAAGTTTTCTATAGCAAGCAGGCGAGGCAAAACAAAATTCTGCAAGGAGGGAAGATCACCTATGAATTTTGCCCATAACGAAACAATGTGAACAGGCGGGGTTTCATCCCAAGACAATTTGGAACTCCATAATCTTTGAATCAAGTGTTTAACCAAAAACATTACAGGTGAGATAATTCCTAATGGATCAAAGATTCTGGCCAAAGTGGACAGAAGTATGCGTTTAGTACAAGAGCTATCAACATGTGGGAGACTAGTAAAGAAAAAAGAGTCAGAGGATGGATTCCAATCAAACCTAAAACTTTTAAGGGATTATCAGATTCAAAAGAGTATGGATTCATCGACAAATATTCCTCAGGGAGGTGTAACAACAATCGTGAATCATTACTGGACCACTTGCGAAGCTCAAATCCTCCTCGTCTTAAGAGTTCAATAATTTCTAACTGCAATGTTTGAGCCTTCTCAAATGATGAACTTCCAGCAATGATATCATCTACGTATGTGGACGATCGAACAATAGCGGCTGCTGATGGCAAAGAGCGGTCTTCTTCATCAGCCAACTGATTTAAAGTGCGCATAGCCAAAAAGGGTGCGGATGAAACTCCATAAGTGACAGTCTTGAGCCTATAGACTGCAACTAGATCTTGCGGAGAAAAACGCCAAATGATTCGCTGATAATTTTGATGTTCTGGGGCAATCAAAATCTGTCTATACATCAATTTGATGTCTGCAGTGAACACTACAGGATGAAATCGAAAATTCAACAAAATAGCGATAATGTCTTGCTGCAATTTGGGACCGATAAATAAACAATCATTCAAAGATAACCGATGAGGTATCTTAGCGGATGCATTAAACACTACACGAAGTTTGGTTGTGCTACTATCAGGTTTCAAAACACAATGATGCGGTATGTAGTAACAATCAGAAGCAGTAGATGGACCAGGAACCAACTCCATATGATCCAGCTCCAAATACTCTTTGAGAAAATCACAATATTGTTTGTAGAGATCTGGTTGCTGTAGAAGACGTCTTTCTAAAGAGTAGAAACGTTGTACGGCGAGATTATACATTCCATCAAAAGCAGGAAGTGTATTTCGAAAAGGAAGAGGCACAACGAATCTACCAGAATCCAATCTCCTGCATCCCTCGGAAAATATGTTTTCGCAGATAAGATCATCAGGGGACTGAACCAGTGCGGTAGGAACATCTTCAATTGTCCAGAACCTTTGGAGTGAATCATCTAATGATACTACATCTTCAATTTGACAAAAAAGCGAAGTTGGGTTTATGACTGACTGAGAGTGAGAGTTAACAGAACTCGAAGACACTCTACCCATAAGGATGTAACCAAACACAGTGTTAATAGCATCAGGAACACCTTCCTTTCTCAGAAGGCGTCCATCAAACAAAATTTGAGAAAATATATCGGCACCTAACAAAAGGTCAATAGCGCCTGGGCTATTGAAACCAGGATCAGCAAGTTTCAAATTGGTTAGATATGTCATATTAGCCATGTTAATGGGCGCAACAGGCATATCATTGCAAATGCGGGGTAAAACAATAGTATCAACAACAAAATTGCACTCACGCTTTACTAAAGAGCGAAGAGAAAGGGTAAGAGAGCCCTCAGCAGAGGGACTCTGCATAGAACCTAGCCCGTTGGGTTGAATCGAAGCGGGCAGAGGTCGGAAGCCAAGGCGTTTCACAGCCTTGTTTGCTATGAATGATGTCATGCTACCAGAATCTAGCAAAGTTTGATAAAAACCGTGCTTATCTAATACCTCAACTAAAGCGGTAGATAACAACACATTTGAATTGTATGACAAAAGTGAACTATGACAAGACGTCTGCGGTAGAGAAGTTTCGGGACTTTCAACAGTATTAATGGTACTGGATCCACCAGATGTGGAAGCCAGGTTTGCGGGGGGAGCTCTAGATTCAGACCGAATGCCTGAATCACCACGATTTACAAAATGAAGCAATGTGTGATGGCGTTGTTTGCAGTTGCGGCAAGTGGATAAAGATTTACAGCGATTCGACTGATGAGAATCGCCCAAGCAATTAAAACAAAGTCTAAAATCTTTAACAAACTTAAACCGCGCGGATACTGATTTGTTCAAGAATTCAGAACATTTGTAAATCGCATGATCGGATTTACAAACTAAACAATTTCTATTCTTAGTGACAAACAAAGATGTAGTGAACCGGGAAGAATGTTGCTTTGAATTCAATGGTAACTTTTTTTCAACACTTCGCTTTGCCTTGCGGGATAATTCAACATGTACAATGGCATCGCAATGCTTCGACAAAAAATCAACAACTTCCGAGCGGATCCGAAAGTCATCTTGAGCGGTCACATTACCATGGTAAAGTTCAAATTTGGCGGCTAAATTCTTTGGAACTCGTTTCAACATCATCTGAACGATACTAAAATCCCACTGATTTACTGGTAAACCCAAATTCTTCAGTGCTTCCAAATTATCACTGAAGTCATCCAATAACTTCCGAACCTCTGAAGGGCTATCTGAAGTTAGTTGGAGGAATTGTTCTAAAGCTGACCAATGAGACTCCGCAATTAAACGAGTTCGCTTGAATTTTTTCAAAAGTGTTTCATAAGCACTCACGTAATTGTTTTGTGTTAGTTTAAAATTCTTAATAACCTCAAAAGCAGGCCCTTTTAAAGCTAACTGCAAATATTTGAACTTCTGCATAGCACTGAGTTTTTCATTATTGTGAATTAATGAATCAAACAAATCAATAAAAGTACCAAATTCCAATATGTCTCCACTAAATGAAGGCAAATCAATTCGCGGCAAAGCAACACTTTCCTGTTCCCGAGCTATATTTTGTGGCGTAGAATTCTGAACAGAATTCAGTTTAACAAAAATAGACCTAATTGAATAAAACAATTTTTCAAATTTATTGCAAATGTCATCCTCAAAGTCAAAATCATCGTTTGCATCTGAAATAAAACCTACAATGGAATTGTGATGTTTAAAAAATTCTGAATGAATTGAATCAACCATATCAATCATGCTAAAAAACAATTCAACGTCGTCACCTCTTAAGGCTTTCTCAGCAGCAAAATAAATATCTTCTAATCTTTTAAACTCCGATCGTCGATGATTTTTAAATTTACGTAAATTTTCAGCGGTTTTTGACATCTTAACAATAAATTAAAATCACTGAAACGTCACTGAACAAATCTAACACGATAGAACGAAAATACTATTCCAAAAATCTACAATTTTTTACTGTTGAAGTCGTAAGTACGAATTATCTGACCCAATGTCAAATAAATTCAAAACAATTTAGCAAAATAACCAAACAAACAAAACGAGCTCTTGTAAGTTTTTAAGGCGGCAAAAAATTGCGTTTTATTTCCAACGGAATGAGTGAATATCCCGAACTTGCCTTCTCTTTTAACAAATAAAGAAACGAAAATTCAATGCGGTTTTCAACAATAATTGCAACGAAAAATCAATGGTTTGATCATTAAACTTTGCACGAAATTAATTCAAATTGCATCCGGCTCGGAGTTGGACCAAATTATGTAATTTATTGGATAATCTTTGCACTAAATTAACTCAAATTGCATCCGGCTCGAAGTTGGACCAAATTATGGAATGTGTTCGATGGCACATTCCATAGAGAATAGTCAAAAAAATGTATGAATTAGATGTTGCGGTTTTAGTTCAATGCTGGTTCAATGCAAGTATATAATTAACGAAGGACCTTTAGCGGAACAATCAATTAACACGTGCCGTTACATAAACGAATCACCAAATAAAAGTTATCACTAACCTTTTATGTCGAAGCTCTGGTGTTTTCTTGGGTCTTCTTTCTTCAGAGGCTAGCTCCGTAACAGCAGGAACAGTTTCTTAGAGCTTCGTCTGGACAACACATTACACAAAAAATAGCGACGTAATGTTCATTGGTTGAGCAAACAAAAAATGCGGGTTTAACAACAAATGATGCGCTTTTATAAACACAAAAGAAACTAAATGACGGGATCAAAGCGACCGAAAAGTTCGGAGAACAATACACGAACCTCCCAAGCGTCTAAATAGCTGGGGAACCAAAAGATGAATGTCAATACTGTCTATATTTTACACGCAAAAAACACTTAAAATTGGCATTAGCGCGACGGAATGTTTTAGAAAAGGTGCAGAAGTTTTAAAATCAATGAAGTAATTCAATCAAATTGAAAACAATACACTAAACAAATTGCGGGAACGCACCAAGAGGGTTGACAAATATTAAGTTATTTATTCAGTATCTACTGATGAATGCCCCCTGTTTAATTGATAGTGCAAACATTGTTTTCACCACACTGTGTCTGTACTGTAAGTTAATAATGATTTCAATGACAGTTGAGGAATATTGAGACCATTGAACCCATTTACAACCAAATTTAGATAACTGACGCAAACAATCATTTTAATTATATAATACAATGTATGTATTTTAAATGTAAATTAAGTGAGTATTTCCAAATTTAAATAGCTTTTTTTAAAGGCCTTAAATGGACTTCCTGGTTTATAATGCAAATCCTAGCAATATTTTTATTTCTTTATGTATTTACAATTTGGATTTCCAACAGGTAGCGTGGACTACCCAATTATAGGAAACCACAACACAATCAGTCAGTCACAAAAATATTTAAGGCAACTACAATAACAAAGAAAGAGAACAATAAAAATATGGAAGATATGAAAAACTACTACTAATAAGCTACTTACATACATGTGTGCCTAAATTTTGAATACCAAATGAGCTTTTTTAGTGCATATAAGGATATGCTGAAAATGTCAATAGGCAAGAAATGTACGTTGTACGTTTTCAGTATCCTGTAGAAAAAAGAGTTTTACGAAGAATTGGTATCACACCTAGGACTGTAAAATAAATATTTAGTTTCAGGTATGGATAATGCCACAGTTAAAATTTAAATTATTAATGCTATCAATACAGTCTATTTTATTTTGACCTAATGTATGCAGGGTGAGTTTTTTTGATGATCAGTATGGGGATCTCGGAAACTAGCTGAGATAGAGCAATGGTTAAATTGGGAAATATTTGCAGTTTTATTGGCCCAATTTAATGACACTTTCGGATTTTTGTAAAAAGTCATGGCTTACTAGATATTTTGAAAAAACGAAATTCTGTCGATATAGTCAAATCCCTCTAGCTCTTTTGTTTCTGATTTTATAAAAAAATGTAACTATCAAAATTGAAGGGCATTGTATCCCGAATATAATTGTCATGTCCTCGTTTGCGTGACAGCTCTCGTTTTCGAGATATGAGACAAACTTATCTTTTTTTGAATGGAAATCATAGTTGGCTATGACCTCAAAAAACCGGACATTTTTAGAGCTTTTCAACGATATAGTTATTCATAAAAATAACGGAGTTATGGATACATTTCTCTCTTATTTTTACTTTTAACGTAGATAGCCATGAAATAGATTGATTTATTAATAACTATTCCAAAAAAACATTGAACGTTTTTTTTATTAGGTATATCAGATATAACGAAAAAACTAAATAAGTAGGTACTTACTAAAAACTTAAGAAATTAAAATACATAATAATGGTAACAATTTATGTTCGAAAAGTCCACTATTGTTATTTAGACAAAAATTGATTGACATTACCGCTTTCCTCACAGACCCCCTATCAATTTCTTCAATTGCTTGTAATACCGCCTCCCTTAGGTCACCAACTGTCTTATTCATACTTTCTTTTGTATACTTTGTTTTTTAGCGCACCCCATAAATAGAAGTCTATAACTACCAAATCGGGAGACCGGGGTGGCCATTCTCGTGGGCCATTTCTTCCTATCCAAGAGTTTGGATAGATATTACCTAAGTGTTGTCTTACTAATAACGAGTTATGAGCAGGTGCTCCATCATGTTGGAACCACTCAATTTCTAAACGAGTTCTCAAATTCAAATTATGCAACATGTCTTGAATAGTGTATTGCAAGAAATGCAAGTAGCGCTCCCCAGTAAGTGATTCGTTATAGATAAAAGGCCCCAGAAGAGTAGACCCTATGATACCACACCCAACATTAAAACCAAATTTTATCTGGGGTCGTCTTTGTTTTACATGGAAACGGTTTTCTTTAGCCCAGATATGCTCATTGTATCTATTGAACATACAGCAGTCAGTAAATCTAGTTTCATCTGACCATAAGACCTTTAATGGAAACTGTGGATTGTCAAGGCACACTATCTACAAAACAAAATACGTCGATGTTCGTCACCAGCATGCAAAGTTTGAGAAACCGAAAGTTTGTACGGGTAGAACGTGTGCGCTTTCAGTACCTTAACTACAGTTCGTTGAGATGTGCCAGCTTCTGCCGCAATCTCACGAGTTGATCTAGATGGATTTTGATTTACCATTGTCAAAACATTTATTTGTGCTGCTTCGTTAATTTGATTACATTCCTTTGGTGGTTTAGTAAAAGATCCATATCTGCGTAAACTATCGTAAAGCCTCTTAAATGTACATAGAGCAGGTTGACGACGATTAAAATATCTATGAAAGTATTCCTCAGCTGCACGAACTGAATTTCTATGGCATATGATATAACATTCCACCATATTCAGTTTTTCTTCGTTAGAATATTCCATTTTATCATGAAAACTTGTCAATATCGACTGTCAGTTCAGCACTACTAATGGAATTACTCTCAAATGAGGAAACGTCAAAGTGAAAACAATTTTTTTCATGGCTACCTACGTTAAAAGTGAAAATAAGAAAGAAAAACATCCATAACTCCGTTATTTTTATGAATAACTATATCGAGTATTATCTCGTTAAAAAGCTCTAAAAATGTCCGATTTTTTGGGATCATAGCCAACTATGGTTTCTATTAAAAAAAGATAAGTTTGTGTCATATCTCGAAAACGAGAGCTGTCACGCAAACGAGGACATGTCAATCATATTCGGGATACAATTCCCTTCAATTTTGATATTTATACTTTTTTTATAAAATCGAAAACAAAGGATCTAGAGGGATTTGACTAAATCGACAGAATTTCGTTTTTTCAAAATATCTAGTAAGCCATGATTTTTTCCAAAATCCGTAAGTGTCATTAAATTGGGCCAGTAAAACTGCAAATCTTTCCCAATTTAACCATTGCTCTATCTCCGCTAGTTTCCGAGATCCCCCCATACTGATCATCAAAAAAAACTCACCCTGTATAGAAATTTTACATAAAATATATCACGAAGCGTGGAAAGTTTAGAAAATTTGTATTTTGGCCAATTACATTCATATATGTATAACAATATTCTCTGTGAAACCAATAATTGAAATTATTATTGAATTTATTTTGTATTCTTTCTATCCTTTCCATGTATTTTATGTTTAGAGGATTCCACACCAGGGAACCATATTCTAATGTACTTCTAACGAAAGAGTTATAAAGCTTTCTTCAGACGAGAATTCCTAGGTAATTCTTAAAATAAATCCTAGGTTACAAT
The DNA here is from genome assembly GCA_034190945.1 of Octodonta nipae. Lineage (NCBI taxonomy): Eukaryota > Metazoa > Arthropoda > Insecta > Coleoptera > Chrysomelidae > Octodonta > Octodonta nipae. The sequence goes on from CM067216.1 coordinate 122,783,844, forward strand.
AGGCCCTGTTAACAATATTCTCAACATGCAAATAAAATAAAAGTTTAGAATTCAATATTATATCAAGGTCCTTGATGTTTATTACATGCTGTAAAATATTAGTGCCAAGTGCGTACTCTAAATGAATATTGTGTCTTAAACTTGAGAATGTGATTTGTTTACATTTTTCCAGATTTAATACCAATTTCTTACAGCAATAATGCTCAAGTCTAGTTAAATCAACATGTAAGTTATGACAATCATCTACACTTACTACAATATGATAAACCTTAAGATCATCACCATATAGTCTATATTTAGGGTACAAAACGCATTGGCCTATATTTTTAATAAAGATGGAGAAAAGTAGTGGTCCGAGGTGGGATTTAATGAAAGATAAGAGGCTACCTTGCACACCGAAATCTCCAAGCTTCCGCATCAAAGTATCATGATGCATTTTATCAAAGGCCTTGGAGAAATCAGTATACACAGCTTCCATTTGACAATGATTATCCATTGCATTGTGTATATTTTGTACATATGGAACTAAGTTAGTAACAACAGAACGCACTCGAAAGAATCCATGTTGACATGGGTCTAATTTAATCTTTATTTAAAGAAACAGTTCATTGGTCACAGCAACTTTCCAAATTGCTTAATAGAGAAATGGGACGATAATTTTTAACTAACTTTTTGTCAACACCTTGAAAACATCGGATATACTAGTGTCCTTTTCCGGTAGGCTCGAAAATTCCCAGTTAGTAATAATATATTTGAAAAAATTAAAAACAGGGGTAAGACCTAGGAATTTTTGCATTTTTTTATAAATGATACGGGGATACCGCATGGACCAGGACTGTTATTTACGTCCAAAGAGTTAATTTGGTTTAAAACCTCTTCTTTTCTGATATGATTAATAGAAAACGAGTTATCACAGGTGAGATCACTAATAGAATCAATTATATTATATTCCAACACATCTATGATAACTATTTCGAGTAAATAGATGTAACTTTTTCTGTTCACAAAATGGTACTGGAAGCGTTTCAAAAAGACAAAAACTAAAGGCATGGACATTGTACTTCAGCCTGTTCACATTATTAATTGTAACAAAATACGAATTTTCTATTAAAAATATTTTTTTTTATTTTCAGATAATAATATCTATTTTCAAGTAGAAGGCTCACCACCGCACCTGCTTTCGTGGGAGATAGATTGCTAACAGGACCGATGGAACGGCCACCTTTAAGTCCAGATATTAAACTTTTCGGTTTTTTCTTGTGGGCTTATTTGACATGAAAAGTCTATGTAACAGGACTTCAGAATTTAGAGCAGTTGAGAAATAAAATAAGCGGTGAAATGAGGAGAATTCGTCCAGAAGTCTTTGGCAATGTACAAGAAGTAATGCCAGTAAGCTGATCGATGGCATTTCGAACATTTGGCATAATGAATACTGTTGTAATTTTGTTTTATGAATAAAATATAATTAAATTTGCCACTGTTATTCATTTGTTCATAAAGTATTTTCGTCCTTGCATTCTGTTAATTGAATACAATCCCAGCAATACTTATTTATACAGAAAATACACGAAACAAGTTTTTATTTACATGATAATTTTAGGAAAAATGTTCAAATACGAGTATGTCTTGGGCAGAAATGATTTTCGATGTATATTGTGATATACAGGGTATTCCATCTCAAACGAGCCACCTTGAATATTTTGGTTATTCAAAACTATTCCAATAAGAAAAAATAGGTCGATTTTTGTTTCGAGGGGGAAATTTTTTGAGGTGAATTAGAGCTTGCGCCAATTCTATGACCTTGAGATTTGAGATAGGAAAAATAGGTGTTGTATATCATTTTTTACGGACTATACCGTCATAATAAATTTTTTTATTGGAATTCCTGATCTTGTAACAGAAAACCTAACGGACCTAGTAGTAAAACCGGATTCTTAAATTCAAAGTTTTTAAAGCATGGAAAAGTATTAAAAAGGAGTTCTTTTGTAGTACGCTCTTAAACCATCCTAGTTCACTGCCGCACACTATAGTAAAACACAATACAAGAAAAACATTAAATGTAAGCATTCATTTATTTACATTATTTTTTGCTGATATCTACAGCAAGTTTGTTTATCTGTTCTGACCTTTGTTCGATCATTCGAAGCATTGTACATTTATCTGTCAAGTTGTTACTTTACTGATTTGTTGAATATTTAAAAGATAATTATGGTATGCACTTTGCAAGAAGGTGTTGAGCTGTTAAGTCTTTATTACCAAAATCAAAATTGTGCTCGATCTGCTGCAAGGGTTTTTAACCAAAACCATCCGGAACGTAACGTTCGTTATAAATACGTATTGGCGTTGATTTTAAAATTTGCTGAGACGGGCTCAGTAATGAATAAAAAAAGTGGTCCCATTGGAAATGTAAGTGATGAAGGGGTAGCTGTGGCTACATTGGGCCATATCCAACTTATAACAAACACGCAGTCTGTCCAGCAAATCTCTGCAGCTTCCGGTATTAACTAACGTTTTTAGATTTTTGCATAAGTACAAATTCCTTCCGTATATAATTAAATTACTTCATGAATTGAATGAGTATGATTGGGATCGAAGGCAAGAGTTTTGCAAAATTATGAACCAGCGTATGATCGAAAACCCATATTTCCTGTACAATGTTTGCTTTTCAAATGAGTGCACTATTTCACTTCATGGGGAGGCTAACCGACATAACTGTAGATTTTGGACCGATACAAATCCTCATTTATTTCGAGAAGCTCAGAGTCCACATCCGGTAAAACTAAACGTTTGGGCAGAGATTTTGGGAAATCATCTAATTGGACCCCTGTTTATTCCTGATAATTTAAATGGTGAAATTTATCTCAATATATTGGAAAATGAAATTAATGCATTGATTATAGAAAAATTAGAAAATGATCCTCTACGACATGAAGAGCAATTGCATTTCCAACAAGATGGAGCTCCTCCTCACTACGCCGCACCAGTTCGTCAATACCTTGATTTGGAATACTCTGGTCGCTGGATTGGAGGAAGAGGTCCTATAGAATGGCCTCCCCGATCACCTGATCTGAACCCTTTGGATTTTTTTTGTGGGGACATGTTAAAACCAAAATTTTTATGACTCAGCCTGAGAATTTGGATGAACTACGTCAACGAATTATAGAGGAGTGTCGTCAGATCACACCGACTTTGCTGAACCATGTCAGAGACGGCTTTCAGTCAAGGTTGTACTATTGTATGGAACACTTTGAACATTTGCTTTAGAGGCATTGTATTGTAATGTAAATTCGTTTTTTAATACTCTTTTATTATTTATTACGACGGTATAGTCCGTAAAAAGGGATTTCAAATAATATCCCACAAAACCTATTTTCCTTATCTCAAATTTCAAGGTCATTGAATTGGCCTGATTATGTTGAATGCGCCCAACCGCTAATTCACCTCAAAAAAATTTCCCCTCGAAACAAAAATGGACCTGTTTTTTCTTATTGCAATAGTTTTGAAAATAACCAAGATATTCAAGGTGGCTCATTTGAGATGGAATACCCTTATTATAGTATTAACGTATGTACAGGCACCTTGTTTTCGGTAGTTTTAGAATTAATGAAGAATGCTTGATTTTCGTAAAGTTTCCCTAATATCTTTTAATTGTGCATTTTGAAATCCTAAAAAAATATATTATTTCTTATATTAAACTTTTCCGTTTCATCCCATAAATGCACTTAATATATTTTTACAATTTTTATGACCAGAATAAAAAATTTACTTCCATGATTAAGTCACAAAACTGTTTATAAGTACAAAATAGTGTCTAGTAGGCACACAATCGTGATCCTGAAAGGTTTTTTCATCGGACTTTCGCCCCTAAAAGCCACCTAAGACAATTTAGAAATTTTGTATTTAAAATATATGCAATTTTGAGAGTTTAGCACCATTTACCCTAACTAAGCTTAATAAGTTATGTTTTTTCTTATAGCTTGTAATATAATACCGTTACGATTTATTGCATATGTATTAGTTTTTACGAATTCATATCAAAAATCATACTGATGGGTATTCTTCAAAACAACCTATTTTTTACAATCACTTTTAGGGTTCCGTATATACAATATACGGATACCCTTATAATATCACTCAGGATTTCGGCCTCTGTCACATCACAGTCATTTTCTCCTAAACTACTGGACGGAAGAGATTGAAATTTGGTATCAATGTATAGTTTGGTGACCCGATCAGGAGTACATATCATAAAAGAAAAAAAATTTGATTTTAGGGGTACTTCTGGGGGGAAAAACTAAAAAAAAATCGACCGTTCCCCCCCCCCCGATCTCCGAAACTACTGAGCCTAAAATTTGTTCGTTGCCCGAACTTTACAGGAAAATTAAGGAGGAACCATTAATGTTAATTTTGGGGGCAAATTATAGAATTAAATAAAAATTTAAAAATAAAAATTTTTCAAACGCATCATGTAATATATCAAATGAAAGGTCTCATTCTGAGGAACACAAATATATTTTTTCATATTAAAAAAAATTATTTAAAAAGAAATTAACGAAAATATACCAAAATTTACCCATTCCCCCCCTTATCTCCAAAACTATAAAACGTAAAATTTTGAAAAAAAATAGATTTATAGGTTCTGACCTGAAGTTTACTGGAAAAATAAGGAGAAACCTCTACTTTTAATTTTGGGGGGCCAATTTCAGAATTAAATGGAAAATATAAAATTAAAATTGTTTCTAACCCATCATGTATTATATATCAAATGAAAGGGCTCATTACGACGAAAACAAATTCATATTTCATATATTCATATTTTTAAAATAAATTAATTAAAAGATATTAACAAAAATATAAAAAAATTTACCCATTCCCCCCCCTAATCTCCGAAACCATAAGCTGGAAAATTTTGAAAAAAAATGGAGGTATAGCCCCTCACCTGAACTTTACTGGAAAATTAAGGAGAAACCCCTAATATTTATTTTGGGGGGGCAAATTATACAATTAAATGGAAAATTAAAATTGTTTCTAACCCATCATGTTATATATCAAATGAAAGGGCTCATTATGACGAAAACAAATATATTTTTTTCATATTTTTAAAATAAATTGATTAAAAGATATTAACAAAAATATTAAAAAATTTACCCATTCCTCCCCCTTATCTCCGAAACCATAAGCTGGAAAATTTTGAAAAAAAATGTAGGTATAGCCCCTCACCTGAACTTTACTGGAAAATTAAGGAGAAACCCCTAATATTTATTTTGGGGGGGCAAATTATAGAATTAAATGGAAAATATAAAATTAAAATTGTTTCTAACCCAGCATGTTATATATCAAATAAAAGGGCTCATGAAGAAGAAAACAAATATATTTTTTCCATATTTATAAAATAAATTAATTAAAAGATATTAACAAAAATATAAAAAATTTTACCCATTTCCCCCTTTACCTCCTAAACCATAAACTGAAAAATTTTGAAAAACTCGAAGTATAGCCCCTCACCTGAACTTTACTGGAAAAATAAGAAGAAACCCCTAATATTCATTTTGGGGGGCAAATTGTAGAATTAAATGGAAAATAAAAAATTATAATTGTTTCTAACGGGTCATGTAATATATCAAATCTCAGGGCTCATTATGACGAATGATATATTTTTTTAAATTTTTTTAAAATGAATATTTTAAAATATATTAAAAAATATTTTTTTAAAAATACCCATTCTCCCCGTTATTCCCCAAACTCTAAGACCTCTTTTTTTTGTTTATAGGAAAAATATGAAAAAAAACCTAATTCTATTATTTGGTCTCCAAATAATAGAATTAAACGGAAAATAAATTACTAGAAAACCCCCATAGTAATTTTAGGGACAAATTATACAATTAAATGGAAAACAATTCAATTTTCAAACGCATCATGTAATATATCAGATAAAAGGCTCATTATGTGAATTACAAATATATCATATTTTTAAATCATTTGTATAAAATATATTAAAAATATTAAACATCGACTTATTTCCCACTTTAGAAACTACACTATTTAAAATTTGAAAATTATATTTTATTTATATTTTTAAATAATTTGAATAACAGATTTAATAATTTATAATTTAAACTTTGACCTATTTTGCCGTTTTTCTTCCAATCTACAGAGCCTCAAAACTCAGACAGTAGATTATAAAATGCATGCAAGTTTATTAGTAAAATAAAACTCTAATGTTACTTTTTGGGGGCCAAATTAGAAAATTAAATACATATGTATTGTGATAAAAATCAAGCGAATCCTAAAGCAGATAAAATAAAAAGTCTATGTGTGGAAAATCCAAGTGTATATATATTATATATTTATAATCAAAACATTAAATTCTTTAATAGAACGCTAGGTTCCATAATGAAGACTATTAATTAGACCTGTAATAATTTGCTCCATATGTGCCACATCCCGTACCACTATGCACCGTTTATCGTGCCACGAACTAAATCTTCAACATTATCAAGTACCCCTAAAAAATAACCCTATATATTGTTTGGTCTCGCACAAATGAAAATCGTAACAATAAAATATAATCAAGGAAGTACTATTCAGAGTACAATGTACTGTTCTATATAGTATACAATTTCTCGTCCACATCTAATACCCACGTACTACGCAAAGACATATTTTTCATTCGTTCCTACCCCAAAAGGAATTTCATCTATAGCTGAAGACATTTCAAGGTGTCTGGCTATAAATTCAACTTCTTATTTGAAGGGCGTTACATGGAACAATCTTTTAGGAAAGGAAATTAGGAATTTTCCTATTCAATGCTCGGAATTTCCTTGCACTTGCTCGTTTCAATCTGTTATCGTCATCAGGTGAATGAGAAAAACCAAGACAATAGAAGTCCAAGGAAGTTCTAAGCATCAAGTTACATTGTCCACCACCTTCCATTTGAAATTTCACTTTCAGTGTATGGAACCCTAACTACAACATAAACCCGATAACGCCTGCTAACAAATGGTTACCCTTCACACCTCTTAACACGTCGCTACAATAGAATGATTTAAAATAATTTCTACCACACTAGAAATTATTCCCACACTTCGAAAGGTCATATAATAAACAAAAAAAAGAGCGGCAGTCATTTGAGATTGTACGATGGAAGAGAAAGCTTCTCACGAAATATACTTCCATTTTCTCGTCTCACTGTCTCTGTTTTTCTTTATTTGTGTCACTCTTAGCAATGGATTATAAATATTCTGGTCAACTAAAATAATTGTTAGTATTTTGTTACGAGTCAAGTATTAATCCTACTTTAATTTAAGAAATCTGCAAAGAAATATTAGTTTATATATAGAGCAAGTGTTTGTAAATAGTTTTGTTGATCTGAGATCTGAACGAGTATTTGAAGACAAAAAAAGTTCATTTTGTTCTTAGCTAAAATCATTACAAACACATAAGGTTTTTACAAAACAATAAATTATATACCCATATATTCAACGGTAGTCTTATTCTATGTAATATTAAAATGTCAATTGAAAATAGTACATAAAGTTCATTAATAATGACATAATATTTAAAAAAAAGTATAATTGTTCTCGTTTTGAACCCGAGAACTTTGGATTCGTAGCCGTGTGCATTAGACACTAGACCACTTGTCGTTGGTTAATATAAAAGCTCCAAATGTATATAATACATCAGTCCCTCTATTGAGTACTTTGTTTATTACGATAACAATAAGATGTAAACAAAGGACATGTTTTGCTTAATGTGTATCCTTCTATGAGTCTATATTCGTTGATAATATGAAAGTTTAAAGCCAAGTTTTCTTTTTGTGTGGTATTATTTTTAATTTCTGACGTATGAGAGATATCACAAAGAGAATTGGAGTGTTTATTAGAACTTAAAGCAAATGTTGTGCATGTATTCCATATTACTTATATGTTATATTGGTTTATTTCTTATTTATTATTGATTTTCTATCAAATTATTATTCAGAAGTGTTAATGTCAAATATTTACTTGATAATATGAAGCTAGTCAATACATAAATTTAATGGCCAGTTTAATAATGGTGTTCTTACTGATGTCTGACGTATGTCAAGTCTCTAATCTAATGTATCGCAAAGAGAGAATTAAAGTTTTTATTAGATCGAACAGCAAATTTTGTGCAGGTATTGTATATTTGTTTCTTTTTCTATATATTATTGATTTTCTATGAAAGAAGGGGGTCTCTTAATATATTATCTGGTCCCTGTTTTTTACACAGAGAACTGAATTGGATGGGCATTTCAAGATCAAGCCAGTGTGTAGTGTCGGTCGGGTTGGGTCGAAACAAATGTAATTTAAAGTTATGCATTTCATTCCCTTGCTTATCTATTTTCATATGTTTAAGTGTGGACCTCCGTTAAGAAGCTTTCGATTCAGTAATCATGAACTCGAAATCTATCATAAGTCTCGTTAACTGTGACACTATTCGAGCGGAAAACCCAAATTTACACATCCGCTTAAAGTATTAAGGGAATAATATAGACCATGATTTTATATAATTGATTGTATTACAATCTCAATTATGTGACATAAAACATTAACATACCACAATTTACTAAAAAGAAAACCCAAGTTTTGTAGGAATAGTTATTACCGATTGACCTTTGGGTCATATACTATACCTATATTCGTTTTCAGTATAAATGAAGAGAACCAGATACGAGAAAAAGTGTTAGTGAGACAATTTAAGGCAGTGGCGATCCGGATAAAAGATCAATTAATGGAAAAAAGCAATGAAGTATCCACGTACAATAATCATTATGCTTCGCAGGGGTTCTTTACAGAAAATATAAAATAGCTGATGTTACTCCGAGGAGATACAGCTTTTGGTAAAATTGGTTGAGTAGTTTTTTAGTTAAATCGTAACAAACAAATAATCAATCATCTTTCCTCGTTACACATAATATTAATTTAGATTATTTTTTGACTGGCATTTGTTTATGAGGTAAACAAACAGAAAACATTTACATTAGTTTATAAGTATATTATTTTAAAAATAAAAAAAATATTTGTCTTTGTATACGACATTAATAACCTGATCACGTGTAAAAACGAACAAATTTTGTTTCGAAGTAACACGTGGTAGGGCAACATGCAATTGCCTGTGCGAAAAGCAATGTGTACTTAAGGCTACTCCCGCAACTCTACTTTCCAAGGCTGGTTTATTCATAATGTTAGAGTCATCCGGGCAGGGGTCTTCCATAGGTTTGACTAAAAGTTTGCAAAAACTACTGGGGCTACAGTATTTATTTTAGAATATAAACCGGGTTTGAGAAGATCTACTCTTTCAGTTAATAAAAATATTTTAATTATAAAACAAAAAATATACAAACGATTAAATTTTATTTTGTAATTTCCAGTTAAGGTTGTATTATTATCTAAAGACCCATATAGTAGCTCATTTTGTAGGTAGGTAGAAACAACATTGCTGATAGTAACATATACGGTTTCACGAGTATATTTTGTGTAAAATGCGGAAATTTAAAATACAAGAGCTTGGAAGAAAGTATAGCCGTGGGATTTGAACAGCAGTTCGACTAATTTTAGTGAAACAACCTGTGAGATAAAATCTATCCTAAACTGTAGCGAAGGTCCTAATCTACTCTGGGAAATTTAGTTTGAGATCGCTCCTTTGAAGGATGAGAAGCTCTTTTCTGGACCTGCTCCGGTTTTCGTCACCTAAAGACTATGAAAATGAAAAAAAATCAAAACTATGATTAAATCAGCCCTAATTTTGCAATGCAATCAATTAATTTATTGATTTGTAGGCAACTATGTAAAAAATATATATTTTTCATTCTAGTCTGTTCGATATGACTGTGCTATAAATAAATGTTCTAATCACAGCGAAGGAATTTACGTAATGCCAGTGTAAAATTGCAATTTACGGGAAAGCATACTACCTACTTATTTCCGATTGTTCACTTTCTGTGAGATACTGAAACCAATCGAAGCCGCCGTCTATACAATATAATGCAGGTTGATTAAAGTCTAATGCCGAAATAACTGTTGTGTGCAAAAATTATTAACACCTCGCTATCGTTATTCTACAACGATTGTTATTATTTTCTAATACGGTTTAATTTTTCCGTATGAAATTAACGTGTATACATCCGCTGTGTGGTGAAGAATATTATTTTCCTGCACAATTATATGAAACGTATATAACACAGTACCTAAAGCTGGAAATGATTAGTTATTTTAAACTGTATTCACTTCTTTGGCGATACCAGGTGTTTCAAAACCGCAGAACATGATTCACATTGTGCAGCTTTGTTTTCAGTATGGATCATGAACTGATGTTATTTTCTATTCGTATATCTAATTAGAAGGTATTTTGATGTTGTCCGATGTATATTCGAATCTTGATTATTATTTTATAGATCTTCCACAAATTTTGAAAGTTATTTTTTACATTATTTTTAAGGGCGTTCTTTATCCATTATCCTTTGAACTGGAGTCTTGAAACCATTAACGATTTATTTTATTTATTTTTTAATTTATACTAAAAAAATCTGTTAATTTCATTGTTCAACAAATATTCACGTATATATATATATATATATATATATATATATATATATATATATATATATACGTGTTTCCGAGAATTCATCCGCGTAGTTGATAACCTGTCGGGATCGGTGGTAAAATGACGACGTTTCGGCAGAGTCACATCTGCCCTCTTCAGGTCAGTTCGCATAATTCTCGTAGCCTTCTGCTTTCGCTTCTAGTTACTCGAATACTGATATATTCAGGAGCGCGCACGGTGTTATATAGTCGCGGCTCAGCGCCTATTGGTTGGCACCGTGAACGGCTGCGTGTGATTGGCCCTGGGCGCTCAGTGGGAGCGCCTCCCGCCTGCTGATTTGTTATTTCCGGTTGAGTTGTTATTGGACGGGTCCGGGCCGGTACGGTATTTAATAAAATTTTCCAACAATTCGATAAGTTCTGGATTTAATTGCGTGCGTTTAGACTGTGAGGCCTCTTCGCTATTTCAATTGCCTCTCTTACGAGTCTTGATTTCGGGTGTTCCATATTTGCCAGTACTCTGGTGTTCTCAAAGTCTATTCGGTGTGACGTCGTGGTGGCGCGTTCAGCAATGGAAGTTGTTTTTTCCTGCTTTCTTATAGCATTCTGGTGTTCATCACGTCTAGCTTGAATTCTTCTGTTAGTTTGCCCCACATAGGTTTTATGACAGTCTGCACATGGAATCTCGTACACTCCCTGTTGTTCTAAAGGGATCCTCGTCTTCGGAGTCCTCAACACCGTGCTTATTTTTCTGTCTGTATTGAAAATAGTATCGATATTGTGTCTCCGTAGAATTCTTGCAATACTGTCCGTGGTACCCTTGACATACGGTAAATAAGCCTTGGTTATTGGTGTCTCATGCTCCTCGTCTGTTCGTCTCGGTTTTGACTTTAGGGCTCTTTGAATATTTCGGTCTGTAAATCCGTTTTGTCTCAGAGCTGTTTTTAAACTGTCCATTTCCTGTTTGATGTTGTCCTGGTCAACTAGTCTTTGTGATCTGGTTACTAAAGTTTTGACGACGGCTTGTAGTTGGGCTGGGTGGTGATGAGAATTAGCATGAAGGTATCTGTTGGTGTGAGTTGCTTTCCTATATACTGTATTGCCAAGGGTTCCATCTTCCTTCCTATTTTTGACAACATCAAGGAATGGCAGTTGATTATTGGCTCCAACCTCCATGGTGAATTTTATTTTGTGATGGATGCCATTAAGGTGGTCTAAGAATGTATTGAGGTGTTCCCTCCCATGAGGCCAAATCACAAAAGTATCATCCACATATCGCAACCATAAACTGGGTTTAAGAGTTCCTGTTCTTAGTGCCAGCTCCTCAAAGTTCTCGATAAAAAGGTTCGCTATAACTGGTGAGAGTGGTGATCCCATTGGAGCTCCTTCAACTTGTTTGTATCGTTGGTTCTCGTAAACAAAATAGGTGTTCATCAGGCAGTGCCTTGTTAAGTTTACAAGGTGTTGAGGTGGTTTGTATTTTTCTATTATAATATCCAAGGCTTCGTCGATATACATATTATGCTCTCTGTTGGTATGTGAGAGGGAGCAATAGCGTAATTGAATCCCTTAGCCAATAGGCCAATCGAGGTAGAGTTCAATTGGACCGAAGATAAGTTATAAACGGTTCTATTCGTTTCCAATAGCCTTGAGGTTAGACTGTGACCGTTATTTTCCGAGAAAAATTCGTTTTTGGGCTTCTGTTGGAGCTTCAATTTGTTAAATTTTGTCTGTTGTTGCAATGTTGTCAACTCTGCATTCGTTCCCTAATATTATCGTGTGGAGTGTATTGCTTACCTGTAGGTGGATATCTAAGAGTTTAATATTAAGAACATCCAAATCTCTTCTGACATCACGTATGGCTTCCCTAAGTAGGGCACAACTAGCTTTCCATAAGATATTCTGTGTTTTTCTGTTGTTCTTCCAGAACTTTACCGTCATGTTTTTCGGAATAAATCCCTCATTGCGGCATCGTTGTAAAAAATGTAGATCGCACAAAAGTTTGATTCTTTTCGCGCATAATTTCTCAAATGTTTTACACAAATGAAAAGTATTCTCCCCGTAGGGATTGACTATATTTGTTTTTAAGTTTTCGCGGGCACAAAATGTATTAGATGGTTTCCGGGAATTCATCCGCGTAGTTGATAACTGATCCCTGCCGGCATCGATGGTAAAATGACGACGTTTCGGCAGAGTCACATCTGCCCTCTTCAGGTCGGTTCGCATAATTCTCGTAGCCTTCTGCTTTCGCTTCTAGTTACTCGAATAGTGATATTTTCAGGAGCGCGCACGGTGTTATATAGTCGCGGCTCGGCGCGGATGAATTCCCGAAAACCATCTAATACATTTAGTGCCCGCGAAAACTTAAAAACAAATATACTGAATCTCTACGGGGAGAATACTTTTCATTTGTGTAAAACATTTGAGAAATTACGAGCGAAAAGAAGCAAACTTTTGTGCGATCTACATTTTTTACAACGATGCCGCGATGAAGGAGTTATTCCGAAAAACATGACGGTAAAGTTCTGGAAGAACAACAGAAAAACACCGAAAATCTTATGGAAAGCTAGTTGTGCCCTACTTAGGGAAGCCATACGTGATGTCAGAAGAGATTTGGATGTTCTTAATACTAAACTCTTAGATATCGACCTACAGGTAAGCAATACACTCCACCCGATAATATGGGATAAATTCGATGAAATTAGCGAATTTAGGGCCGAAACGAATGCAGAGTTGACAACATTGCAACAACAGACAAAATTTAACAAATTGAAGCTCCAACAGAAGCCCAAAACGAATTTTTCTCGGAAAATAACGGTCACAGTCTAACCTCAAGGCAATTGGAAACGAATAGAACCGTTTATAACTTATCTTCGGTCCAATTGAACTCTACCTCGATTGGCATGTTGGCTAAGGGATTCAATTACGCTATTGCTCCCTCTCATATACCAACAGAGAGCATAATATGTGGCGTGGAAACAGCAGTTTCAAAATTACATGCGAACACCGCTGAAATAATTAGACAAGATGTGTCTCATGTTCTAAGAAAGTCTAAACCACCCAAAAGGAACCTATCTATAGAAGAAAAAGAGGCCTTGAAACAACTTCGCCTCAACAAGGACATTGTCATTCTACCTGCGGATAAAGGAAATGCGACTGTAATTTTAGATACAGCGGATTATTCAAACAAAATTCATACATTGCTACAAGATCCAGCATATAAACAAATTACTACCGACCGAACAATTTATCTGGAGAAAACAACTAAGGCCAAAATCCAAGCAAGTAGGATCGACAAAAATCTCCAACTGGAACTCATTCCGCGTGAAAAGTCATCGAGATGTCCGAAATTCTATGGGTTGCCAAAAGTACATAAAGAAGGTGCACCTTTGAGGCCAATAGCAAGTTCAATTGGATCCCCAACACAACAGCTAGCCAAATACCTAGCCCAACAACTTCAACCGGTTGCAGAGGGGGCAGACTCATATGCCAAAAATTCGACACATTTCATCGAAATACTTAGAAAAACGGTTTTACAACCTGAGTGTCTTCTGGTCAGTTTTGACGTAGCGTCCCTTTTCACCAATGCCTGATGAACACCTATTTTGTTTACGAGAACCAACGATACAAACAAGTGGAAGGAGCTCCAATGGGATCGCCACTCTCACCAGTTATAGCGAACCTTTTTATGGAGGACTTTGAGGAGCTGGCACTAAGAACAGCAACTCTTAAACCCAGTTTATGGTTGCGATATGTGGAAGATACTTTTGTGATTTGGCCTCATGGGAGGGAACACCTCAACACATTCTTAGACCACCTTAATGGCATCCATCACAAAATAAAATTTACCATGGAGGTTGAAGCCAATAATCAACTGCCATTCCTTGATGTTGTCATAAATAGGAAGGAAGATGGAACCCTTGGCAATACAGTATATAGGAAAGCACCTCACACCAACAGATACCTTCATGCTAATTCTCATCACCATCCAGCCCAACTACAAGCCGTCGTCAAAACTTTAGTAACCAGATCACAAAGACTAGCTGACCAGGACAACATCAAACAGGAAATGGACAGTTTAAAAACAGCTCTGAAACAAAACGGATTTACAGACCGAAATATTCAAAGAGCCCTAAAGTCAAAACCGAGACGAACAGACGAGGAGCATGAGACACCAATAACCAAGGCTTATTTACCGTATGTCAAGGGTACCACGGACAGTATTGCAAGAATTCTACGGAGACACAATATCGGTACTATTTTCAATACAGACAGAAAAATAAGCACGGTGTTGAGGACTCCGAAGACGAGGATCCCTTTAGAACAACAGGGAGTGTACGAAATTCCATGTGCAGACTGTCATAAAACCTATGTGGGGCAAACTAACAGAAGAATTCAAGCTAGAAGTGATGAACACCAGAATGCTATAAGAAAGCAGGAAAAAACAACATCCATTTCTGAACACGCCACCACGACGTCACACCGAATAGACTTTGAGAACACCAGAGTACTGGCAAATATAGAACACCCGAAATCAAGACTCGTAAGAGAGGCAATTGAAATAGCGAAGAGGCCTCACAGTCTAAACGCACGCAATGAAATCCAGAACTTATCGAATTGTTGAAAAATTTTATTAAACACCGTACCGGCTCGGACCCGTCCAATAACAACTCAACCGGAAATAACAAATCAGCAGGCGGGAGGCGCTCCCACTGAGCGCCCAGGGCCAATCACACGCAGCCGTTCACGGTACCAACCAATAGGCGCCGAGCCGCGACTATATAACACCGTGCGCGCTCCTAAAAATATCAGTATTCGAGTAACTAGAAGCGAAAGCAGAAGGCTACGAGAATTATGCCAACCGACCTGAAGACGGCAGATGTAACTCTGCCGAAACGTCGTCATTTTACCCTCGATCCCGGCAGGGATCAGTTATCATCTACGCGGATGAATTCCCGGAAACCATCTAATACATTTAGTGCCCGCGAAAACTTAAAAACAAATATACATATATATATATATATATATATATATATATATATATATATATATATATACATATACGTGAATATTTGTTTCTCAATGAAATTAACAGTATATATATATATATATATATATATATATATATATATATATATATGTAAACTTTTTCCTAATTTTGTTAGAAAATGGTTTAATATAGTATAGTATAGTTTAGTAAATATTAGAATATATCAGATTATTTAGTATTGATAAAAATATAGCGATTATGTTCAATAATGAGGTCCTAGAAAATGTTAAAATATCATATTAAAAACTGCAACAAAACAAAAACATTTTCTATATCCAAGCTGCAATTCTTACAGAATGGCTACAATATGTAAGTCACCCAGGGTGTTTCTAAAATAGGGCCCCAACTTCTGCAGTATATAGAACTTTTCGACTCGTATTTTCTTTATTTCAATTTGTTTACAATTTTTACTACAGATTGATAAAATCGCAACAATTTTACGTAAATATATAAATATTCTCTGTGTTCATGGATATTTCTAATGCTTTTAGAGTAAACATGAGTTTGAAAATTACTCTGCTCTTTAAGTTATTAGGCCAAAAATTATAAAAATCTGTTTACCATGGCCATAACGCTTAACAATTTAAGTTATTGATAAATTGTCAATTGAGAGCTTTGTATTGTTTAATTAGTAAAATTGTGACTGGAAAATTTAAGTATACAACATTATTGCAACTCATAAAATAGTGTCATATTCAAACATGGGAATGATAGATATGCAATTTAATACGTCAGAAGCGAGGGGTCTGTTTGAAAATATCGATTAGGACAAAAATAAACTTTTTACATAAAGTTGTTAAGATTTTATAAATCTGTAGAGAAAATTGTAAAAAAATACGGGACGAAAAGGACGCCTATGATTTGCATGTCGGAAAACGGTGCACCATATGTTATTTAACATAAAAAGTTATGTAAGACCGATACATTTTTTTGAATTCTATGCACACCAGAAGTTTGGAACCCTATTTTAGAAACACCCTGTATAAATATTCGATTTGCGTCCATTTTTTTTCCAAGAAAAATGTCACAGTACTCTTTTATGTTAGGATCATGTATACCTAGAGGAATATACCGGGTGATCAATCTGAAGTGTACTGAGTTGGCAATACATAAATTCTTGTGGCAACAGTGTGCAGTTGGTATTGAAAATATGTTTATGACAAACATTGCAGAAAATGCAACCAAGGATATGATCTGTTAATTAAGAACTAAATTAGTTAAGAAGTTAATTAAAGAAAATAAAAATAAAGGGTCTGAACTCGGTGTAAATTAACAGATTGACCTTGATACCAGAGCACCTCTAGCGATCATAAGACTGAACAATAAACGATTGTTAAGTTAAAATCATGTTTGAGAAAGAAATTTATATGAAGCGATAATCAGCATAATGACCAATCTCATTCTAAACATATGCAAAAACTAAACTCGGCTAAAAAGGTGCACATAAATGTTGGATTTGATTATTTGTAAATACGAACAAATTCTAATACATGTTACAATATATTTAGCTTAAAATGTTGTACCCAATCTTACATACATGTATAATTCTGTAAGTTTAATCACTGATGTACTGTTGAATAAATAAAATAAAAAATAATAAATATGGACATGGACATTAGTCATGTTTTAAAAATATACGCATCTAGAAATAAAGAAGACTACAGAAGTAACGATTTATTTAGCAGAAGAATTGTCCTGCAAAAGATATTTTTTGCACAACCATAAGCCGTAGAGAGAATAAAAACAATAGCTAAAATCCGCAAAATATCGCAATAGCATTGGTAACATTTCATGTAGTTGACACTTGTCATGTCGAAAATTAGAAATAGTGTCTGCAGTACACAAACTAAAAAATCTCCTAATGTAGGGACTTTGTTGTTGATATTTATCACTCTGTAATTCACCACGGTTACATAAAGGAAAAAGTCATTATTGAAGCATCAACAAATAACGATTACTGTTTTGTATTTTCTACCCATTATGGTACAAATAACATTACAAAATATCACTATGCTGTATAGATTTTTAGTTCCATGTCTCGATTCAAAAAGTAACTTATTTTTCTATATGGTTGCAATAATAATCTTGAGTCGACACCCAACAAGTTCGCCCGATTGTTTGAAAGAATTTAAATCACCAACCAAATCATTGATGTCTGCTTGAAATAGTAGAAATGGTCCATTAAATGTGTAACCGGTCTGTATTTATCATAAAGATTGGGACATTGAGGTTGCTGTGACATTGGTAGTTCTTGCTGTGATGAATTGGTAAAAGATTTTTTATCACTTGTGAAAAATACATTTGCTAAATGGTCTATGGGTTCCATCTAAATCAGATCATATCATGCTACAATAAATGCAACCACACTTTTTAAATTAAATAATCTCTTAACTTAGCAATTATAAAACAAAACAATCTAATAAATAGATTAAACTCTTGGATTTCAAAATGTTACATTTTTTATTTTCTCACTACTTAAATCAACTAATTTTCGTAATATTTTACAATCCTTTATCAACATAACGATACAAATTTGATTCTGAACGCCGATATATAGCGTATCTTTCAAGTTAGATAGAATTCAGAACGACCCCACTGAATGCTAGTTGAGGTGCTCGTTGGATTTTCTTTAGTTGGTTTATTATTTGTTGTTTATGAAATGTTTGGTGAAATTCCTCCAGCTTGATGGGTGTTATTTTTTTAATTATAAAAAAAATAACACCCATCAACTTCAAAAATGTGTATGTGGAGTGTTTCTGTCTCCCATAGGACACATCCCAAGGTAGCGGAAATGGAGAGTTACTAAACGAGCGGATCTCATTAGTTAGTTTGGAGAATAGGTACGAAATTAAATATTACCCGTTGCCAAAACAGATTAGGGGAGAAAACCTCATAGGAGGTTAGGCAATGAGCCACCAACAGATCCTCGTAAAAATACTAAAATAGTAAAGATCCTATAACTAGGCCTCGGAATAAGACTTGAAAAATTACAAACAACAGTAACTGCCACTTATGTCCCCAATGACGATGCCTGAGTAAAAGAAAATGTACTATGAAGTACTAAATGAGATTCTCTCCCAAATATTATAATGGAGGCATAATAATATTAAGGGATCTGAATGCCAGATTAGGTTAAGAAACTAAACATGAGGTAATAGAATATTATGGTGAAAGGACGATAAACTATAGGGAATTCAAGTTAACAGATGTATGTCAACAAAACTCACTGAGAATATTGGATGGTTATTTTAAACATACAGAGATCCACATATATACATGGATCCAAGGAACGAAAAATCTAAGATCAGTAATCGACCATCTACTCGCAATGAAGGGATAATAACTAAAAATTAGGATACACGACATCGGACTATACAGATCTGTATAATCAGTCTAACTGACCATCATCTGTTAAAAGTTAACGTAATAATGCCTTCAGTCGTAAATAATAAACACCAACGATCTCAAATACAAAACGAGTATAAACTAAAATAAAGCGACTTTTGTAAACAAAAGTACACGAATCCTTTACAGAGATTATTACTTGCAAAAAAATATAGACATGAAACAACAGAAAATCTAAATAAAATAACTTACAGCATGCACCAAGTAGCAAATAAAGCTTTTGTTTGGATTTGAAAAGCCTATGAGAAAAGAGACGAAGGAACAGAAACAACAGCTGTATCACAGATGGTTAAATACTAAAGAAGAAGACCATAAGAGAAAGAAGAAGTTCTGGGCAGGTTTGAACTTGCTGTGGGAGAAAGGAAGAATCAGAATTACGACATACACCAGTTTATAAAGCAAAAATTAAACCATTTTCGGACATAAAATTCAACAGCAGTACGCTTATACCATCACGTAAGTGCTTTATAAAGCATAACTGCCAAAAGTTTAACAGCAGAAAAATAGAAATAAATTACTTAAACCCGCAAAAATATAAATCTCTTTTGGTTTTTGCTTATATAATAAAAAGTAATGAAGTAATCGTAATGCCGTCTACTGAAAAGTTGTAGAGAATCAGAAATACTTCTTAATGAGAGTTTATGCATCATGATTGGATTATTTTTCACCGAGTGACCTCAGAAAAACTGGTCAAAAGTAGATTTTTTTTCAAAAATTGATAACTTTCTCGTAACTATGGGCTCACGATGAATACTGTTGAATAAGTAGTTGTAGAGTTTAAATAATTTAGAGAGATATTTTGCACATCCCAGCGTATTACCGAGAACAGTTCGATCGGAATATACTAAAGATATCCGGATCTTGACTGCTGTTTTCAGTAGGTGTCTCTTCTGTGTCTTCTATTAGCCCTTTTGTAGTAAGTAAGTTTGGTTAATTTCTGATCGTTTCTTTGAATACATTTTATTAAAGCTCACCCAGCTCATTGATATTACTGACCACAAGATACCTATATCACCTCAAAAGACATGTGTATCTAGAATTAAGTTATTCGGCTTTATGTTTTAATGGCCTATTAAGCCTCTTTGTCCTCTCTCTGTCCATGTATATTTATGAATGTCTTATTTTCTATAAAACGTATGGGTGAGTTTCAAATTATTGAAGGTAGAAAAATGTCTCAGTATCTTCCCATTCTCATTGAGAGTTTTTTCTCCATTCCCTACAATATTGGGAATAGGATAATTATTAACGACAGCATTCAGGTCTCCTGTCACTATTATGAAATTGTTTTTGTTTATTTTGTGGGGTGATTCTTCCTTGCTGCCCCTGCTTGTGCTCTATAATTTTGTGGTGCACCATTCCATATCATTATTTAGTGACCTTTATGTTCATAGTTCCATTGAGCTTTTTCTCTGTTCTAGATATTATCATAAAGTTTATCTTTCTTTCATGTGATTTTATTTCTCTTAATTTTGTTGTTAGGGCACCACTAATACTAGATGTTGCTACTCTGAGGGAGTTAAATAGATTTTTATGTTAATAAATTTTATTACTGGTTACAGTTGCCAGTACTACATCTCAATAAATGTCAGAAATAGAAATTGTTTAATAGATAGAACGGCAAGTAAAAAGCAAATACCGAATAACGAGAGATATTTTAATTTATACAAATACACTTTTAGCTAGAATTTTCCTCAATACATTTAATCATATTCTAACATTTCAGGCAGAAGGAGCGGAAAATATAAAATAAAAATCATATAAAGTAATTTAGAGTTTTGGTCAAAATAGCTGAAAATGAAACGACCATCTGCTGTTATGGCGGTGTGAGGCTGTAGCTCAGACTAACATTGTTTCAGCATTATTACTGTAAAATATCATCAATCAGAATTCAGGCGTATTTCATTTACAATGACTTTTTAATGTCTGTTTGTTTATTGTGCAAATGTTTTTGTTTAAACGGTAAACTATCCACAAAACAGAAAGCCACTAGAAAAATTAAAGTGTGCCACTAGTTTTATGTAGAGTTAATCTGTAACTTTTCTTACTTTTTCCGATTCGATGTTAGTTGGTTATTTCTTGATAATTATTTAATAATAAAAACTTACTGGGTAATAAATATGTATTGGTGTAGTTTCTTGTTGAACGACTTAACCTAACTTCTTGAAACTTAAACTATTTATTGTTTTTAGTCAACACTACTTAATTTCAATTGTAGATTCTGTTCCAATTTCTAAAGGTAATACGCCATTCCTCGGGAGTCCCGCTACAGATTCCTGTTATAGAATTGGAATTTGTGGATGACCCTATTTAAATATATATGATAATATTTAAAACATTTGGTTTTCGAACACAAATTAGTGTTTGTTGACCTGTCGTCAATTGTGGTACTTTCGAAAAGATCTAAGTCGAAATACTATTTATGCACACTTATTTCTTTTACAAGTAGTCACGATACCTGTTGTCATCAGATGCATTTTGCTTAAACTTTGAATTTGAAGCTAGCTCAACGATGACACATTCCATCTAGAAACAATACTCTATCTTGCATCGGATAGTTTGAAAGTTTTGGATAACCTTGGAATTTAAATCGTGTAATTTATTTACAAGAAATTACTTAATTATATCATTATACACTTTAGCTCGATTTACAAAAGCTGTAAAGAATCTACTCTATAAAATTTGTATTTTAATTCGAATATTGTTTATTACGCACAAAAAATAGCATTATTTCATGAACAAATCTTATAAACCTGTGAGAAGTGTAATAACTTTTAAGTCACAGCAGTGTTGCCATTCATGGCATTTGATTGCAAGACCAAGTATTGCTATCAAGCTAGTTTTCCTGGAGTCAATATACAGTTATCATTCATGTGGTTATGTAATATATCTGGTTGCATCGTCAGACTAGTAATGCATACATCCTATAATAACAATTTGAACTTGGTGTTAAACTGTTATGCTTATGGAAAGAATTAGCTAGCGTTAAGTTAAATTTTATTAAAAAACTGTTTCACCTGTTCATTACATTCAACTTATTCACCTCAAGCACAACCAGTATCCCTTCAGAAACTCAATACAAGAACAAAACCATTATTAAAATAGAGAAGAAACAAAACTACAGTATATTCCAAAAATATCAAAAAAGGAGAAACAGAAGAGAAAGAACAGAAAATATTTAACCATAAAACCAAAAATAGAGACAGCGACATCATGACCATCAAAAAAATTGAAGCTTTCTACAAACAGTTGTAACACCTAATAAAAACCCTATAACAATATCCCAAAAATACAAAACCAGTGATGAGAAGAGATTCCACAGATATATGAAGTACAAATTATTCTAGCAATGAAGAATATGAACGACAAAAAGGTATTTGGCAAAAGAACGCAAAACATCGTAAAAGCATAGAAAACTGTATTCCAAAAATGTCTACTTGAAGGAATTGCACCACCCTCATAGGAGATCGCCCAAACTGTCATCATACACAAAAAAGAGACAACACAGATCGAAAATTACATATCGTTCTGCTTATTAAGCTACATTACAAGCTGTACAAAAAGATCTCAAAACACGACTAACAGAAAAGCTCCTGTTTCATCTCTCAAGAGTATTCCAAATAAAACATAATACAGGAGTATGGAACGCAATCGAAACTATTGTACGTTTGAAATGGAATTGGGCTGGACACGTGGCTAGAATGACAGATAACCAGTGGGCAAAATGAGCTATCCAATGGAAGCCGAAAGCGGAAATTTACAGAAGCAGGAGACAACTGCCCACAAGATGGAATGACTCCCTGGAAATTTGCTAGTAGTTTTCCAAGATCGGAAATATGACAGAGTATGAGTTAGGCTTTTGTCCAGCAGGACAAGCTAGTGATGATAATGGTGATATTAAGATTACCTAGTTTAGTAACAGTCTGAAAGGGTCTTTAAGCTCACCCCAACGACGTCTTACATGTTGCGTATTATAGTTCAGAGTGCACATATTGCGAAAACGATACATTGTGTTTTTCGAATTGAATCATTTTTTTCACTTAATGATACCCGGTATGAATCTATTCCTGATGAGTTGTCAAACTAAACTAACACCAAAACAATAGAATACTGTGAAATTCGCTGTAAAAGAAAACAATGTTGCCCATTTAAATTTCTCTGCCTCCAAAACAATCACACATTCTTACTGTGAAAATATGATGCAGGACCACCCCGACTTGTAAGGAGGCTATTTAAGGCTATTTAGATTACAAGGACAGTACGTCAAACTTGTCACTAAAAAAAGTAGACAGGTTCAAAATTTTAAGAAGCACGTGGCTGTCAATTTAGTATATTAGATTTAAGACATCAATGATGTTGATTTGGTGCCAAGAAAATAAGTTTTGCTGTTCACTAGTTAGAAAATGTATCGAAAATAACAAATCGAATGCTGATATCGCAAGTTGCTGGGTGTGACACATTGAAAGACACCAGTATTTCTCATAATGGTTATGTACGACTAGCCGGCTCCACTACAAGTTATAAATCATACGTGAATGATGAATGATAAGAGAATATTTTCTGTATTACCGATATTGTAGGCATGCGATATTGAATAGAGGGGAAATAACAAAGTCAATGACAACAAAAAGAATAATGATTATTTAAAAAGACTAAATTTGAATATTGAATAATGTGTTATGCATAGACACGATTTGTAAATACAGTCTGGAAAGTGGTAGTGATTTATTTTCTATCTTTGGATTTAAGGTCATATTAAATTTGTATCTTAAATAAATTGACGTACTCGATTTATTATCTTATTCATCTATTTATAATTTTCTTTTAACTATTGTAGATAAGTAAAATTAATCTTAAATGAATTGGATTACTGTTTGAAGACTATTATGAGTGTTATACGTTATAGGGCAAAAATTATATTTGAGACAACTCTGGTTTGTTGCTTTTATCATTAGGATGGTTGCAATATTTGTGGAATTGTAGTTATACAGGGTGGTTCAAATAAGATATATTCGGTGATAAATCCACAGCAGCTATACTTATACAAGGAGGCCCAAATAATAAAAAAATGTTGAAAAAAAGTTGAAAATAAAATAAAAAGAAGAGAAAATAAAATGTGTTTTTCTATAATATAAAACATTATATTTTTCAGCAAATCTGAAAAATAAAGTCAAAAATCATTAAATGCCAAGGTAAATATCACTCGAATCAAACTTAGTTTATGTTGTCTATTAAATTGATGGGTTTTTTGTTTTGTTGTTTTGCATGTTTATATAATTACTGCCGATTAATTTCTGCTTTACCTTTGTAATTTAAATAGCTACTGAGTGAAATAAATTGCTGGCAAAAAAAATAACTCATGGGTGAGTAAAAGGTTTCGTACTGGATTCTTTGAATATTACGATTGTATTTGAATTTTCTGAAAAATTGATGTATTTTGAAATTTGCTCCTACATAAAACATACATTCTATTTTCACATACAAAAAAGCTATATATTTTCTTGTACATCTACGAGGCGGGACGTAGGAGTGCGCAGAAGATTGAAATAATCTCAAATTCAACTGAAGTTGATTTAATTTAATTGTCTCCTCAATGCTAGTATCATTGCATATATTACCTGCCCAACGTTTTCTAATGAGTAATATTACCATCACCAGCAGCACCCCAGAAAAAACAATCCTCTGCGCACTCCTGTGGCCCGTCTGGCTGACGTACAAGCAAATAATAGTAGTTAATCGTTGTTAACTTTAAACTTAAAAACAAATATACATATATATATATATATATATATATATATATATATATATATATATATATATTAGAATGAATGTAATAGTTTAGCTGACATAGTACTAGGTGCCTGTTACTAAGTTATATACAAAAGTACAGTTACAGTTTATATGAAATAATTGAAGAACTGCCTAGCACTCCTTTATATACCTACTTAATCTTTAGTATTCGTAATGTTGGATGATTATAATAGGTGTCTAATAGTGATATGTACATAAATACATATAATGCATGTTTACAGCTAACAATCACTTGTTTCTTTCTTGTTAGTACCCACAACGAAGGTGTGTTTTTTCTGTTTTGTGTGTTGTTTTTTGCTGTTTTGTGGTGTTGTTTTTTGCTGTTTTCAGTAGTCAAGTTTAAGTTTATAACTCATGATTGATTATTTAAAAAAGTTACTATTATTGATTTTATGTATTGGCGCTTTTATTTGTACTAGCTGTCGCCCAGTGGTCGAAATTCGAACAATTGTTTCAATATCTCTGGCAGGTTAAATAACTTGAAAATTATATCTTGACATTCTATCCTAGGACTTTAGGGAGAACAGCAATTACACGGAACGGATCCAGATTCGGAACCTCTGTGTGATAGTTTCCTTGAAAATCCTATATATCGGTCTTACATCTGGCTTCTACAAATAAGTAACGAAATTCAAGCTTTTTTCAAACATAATTCAGAGAACTTTATTTGTGTTCAAATTCGTAATTCTTAATTTAATATGACAACAATTCAACCGCTAACGGGCTACCCTACATATGTATTTTTTCTAACATCCCTGTATAGCTATAATTGCACTCAATTCTCTAACAATTATTAAAATCCTCATTATAATAATTCCATCTCATTATATATTTCCACCACCCTGTATATGCAACTGCTCATGGACCACGCATAATATTTTTTAACATTTTTGAACCACCCGGTAAACCATTCTGTATATGCCATTGCCTATGAGCCACCGTATTTACTCTTTTTGTTTATGGAATTTTTAACTATCTTCTGTAACTGTAATTCTACTCCGACCTATATTTCAATCATCATATATATGGACATCTTCGTGGGCTACTCTATAAATGATTTCCTTTCCTAACATTTTTTATCATCATCCTGTATATCTGTAATTCCTCTCACCCTCTATTTCATCTTCCCTATATATACAACTGCTTATGGGTTACGAAATATTGCATTTCCATTTCCGCCCTGTATAATTATAAATTCAACGATTACTTTACCACTAAACAATAACAACGCTTGCATGCCACTTCCAGAAGTACATGCTCTAAGTATATAAGAGCATTGGCCCCTCTATATATAATTACTCAAGTTTTGAGTCTGGCGGCGGCGGCACATTCAGTTGTTTGGCGTTGACATTATGAACGTAAATAATTGATTTTTATTATATTTTATTTAATGAATGAACCAATATTATAAATCAATATTAGCATTCTGCACTGAAGGTTATCAGTAGCTACTAAACAAAACAAAAATGAAGAATATGAAGAATCAGAGGAAGAAAATGGTACCTAATCGTTTTGTCTTTGCCTATTTATATATACATGTTAGCATATATATGTTAACCGAATAATTAGAAAATTGTATAATCAAATCAATGAATTGAAAATAAATTAGTCACAACATATACCTTTAAATATGTTAATAAAATTATTAATCTGCAATGATTTCTTATTAGCAGGCAACGGTGCAAAAACAACTTCAACAATTTGTTCTCAAAATACTGCGAAATAGTAAATCAGCTAAACCAAAACCAAACTCATCCTCATAGAAATAATTAGATTAAGATTCTATTCTTTGACAAAACTAAAAAATAGTAAACATTTTACAAAAAAAGTTTTGGTTTGGGTTTCGGCCGAAACTACAATAGTAACCGAACTTCGCATTCGGTTTAATAAACTAGTTGTCGGAGACTTCTTTATGTTGTTGAAACTCTTTGGACTTATTGGTAGCTGCAACCAAAAAACAATTAAATAGTAGGAAAACTTATTTACCTACTTTCTTATATAGTAAGCTTTGGTGCAGGTGGTGGGATGAAGATATGAAAATGTTACTATTCCGAACTTGAGATATAGTAAATTGAAAAGACATTGGATTAATAAAAATAAATGTCAGTTAATCAACTTCAAGGTGAAGATTCTCAATAACTCTGTATATACAATGTGTCTTTATAAATCAAACGAATTTTTTGTGAATATTAAAAGATAAAGGTATTGTTCATAAACTGATTTGCATGGTCTACAAACAGATCATTACATGTCACTATTTTAACTGTACTCGAGGTTTGTCAGCTAATAGGAATTTTGCTTAAAAGTGAAGTAACTTTATTTTTGTTAATATCTTAAATTGTTATCAAATAGAAGTAATTAGAATTAAAAACTGCAAATAATTATACCATTGGACTAAAAACTGTATAATAAGTATTTACGTAACTTACCCAACTAAATACTAGGTTTTAAAAAATATATCAATTTTGTTTAAAAATGAAGGTACCTTTATTTTTAGGGTCCCGTATATACAATATACGGATATCCTTATAATATCACTCCGGATTTCTGCCTCTGTCACATCACAGCAATTTTCTCCTAAACTACAGGACGGAAGAGGTTGATATTTAGTATCAATGTATAGTTTCGTGACCCGATCAGGAGTACATTTAGTAGGAGAAGAAATTTTTATTATAGGGGTACTTCTGGGGGGAAAAACTAAAAAAATCGACCGTTCCCCCCACCTGATCACCGAAACTACTGACCCTATAATTTCGAAAAAAATAGGAAATATAGAACGTTGCCCGAACTTTACAGGAAAAATAAGGAGAAACCATTAATATTAATTTTGGGGGCAAATTATAGAATTAATTAAAAATATTTTTTTAACCCATCATGTAATACATCAAATGAAAGGTCCCATTCTGAGGAACACAAATATATTTTTTTCATATTTTAAAAAAAAATGAGTAAAAATATATTAACGATAAAATACCAAAATTTACCCATTCCCCCCCTTACCATCGAAACTATAAAACGTAAAGTTTTGAAAAAAATTGATGGTATAGGGTCTGATCTGAAGTTTACTGGAAAAAAAGGAGAAACCTCTACTTTTAATTTTGGGGGCAAATTACTGAATTAATTGGAAAATATAAAATTAAAATTGTTTCTAACCCATCATGTTATATATCAAATGAAAGGGCTCATTATGAAGAAAACAAATATATATTTTTTAAATTTTTAAAATAAATTAATTAAAATATATTAACAAAAATATAAAAAGTTTTACCCATCCCCCCCCTTTATCTCTGAAACCTAAGCTGGAAAATTTAGAAAAAAATGGAGGTATAGCCCCTCACCTGAACTTTACTGGAAAATAAGGAAAAACCCCTAATATTCATTTTGGGGTGCAATTTATAGAATTAAATGGAAAATATAAAATTAAAATTGTTTCTAACCCATCATGTTATATATCAAATGAAAGGGCTCATTATGACGAAAACAAATATATTTTTTTCATATTTTTAAAATAAATTAATTAACAGATATTAACAAAAATATAAAAAAATTACCCATTCCCCCCCCCCTTATCTCCGAAACCATAAGCTGGAAAATTTTGAAAAAAAAATGGAGGTATAGCCCCTTACCTGAACTTTACTGGAAAAATAAGAAGAAACCCCTAATATTCATTTTGGGGGGCAAATTATAGAATTAAATGGAAAATAAAAAATTATAATTGTTTCTAAAGGATCATGTAATATATCAAATCACAGGGCTCATTATGACGAATACAAATATATATTTTAAAATATATCAAAAATATATTTAAAAAAAATTACCCATTCCACTCGTTATTCCCCAAACTATAAGACCTACATTTTTTTGTTTACAGGAGAAATATGAAGAAATCCCTAATATTAATATTGGGGGCCAAATTATAGAATTAAACGGAAAATAAAAAAATATGTTTTTAACGCATCATGCAATTCATCAAATAAAGGGGCTCATTATGAAGAATACAAATATATATTTTTCATATTTTTAAAATTAATTGTTTACAAGATATTAACATAAATATTTCCGAAACCATACTACCTAAAATTTTGAAAATAATTAGGGGTACTGGGGCTCACCTGAAATTTATAAGAAAATTATTAGAAAACCCCCATAGTAATGTCAGGGACAAATTATACAATTAAGTGGAAAAAAAATCAATTTTCAAATGCATCATATCAGATAAAAGGCTCATTATATAAATTATAAATATATCATATTTTTAAATCATTTGTTTAAAAGATATTAACAAAAATATTAAACATCGACTTAATTCCCACTTTTGAAACTACACTATTTAAATTTTGAAAAATATATATATTTCTAAATAATTTGAATAACAGACTTAATAATTTATAATTTAAAACTTGACCTTTTTTGCCCTTTATCTTCCAATCTACAGAGCCTCAAAACTCAGACAGTAGATTATAAAAGGCTTCTTTGAAAGTTTATTAGCAAAATAAAATTCTAATGTTAATTTTTGGGGCCAAATTAGAAAATTAAATACGTATGTATTCTGATAAAAAATCAAGCGAATCCTGAAGCAGATAAAATAAAAAGTCTATGTGTGGAAAATCAAAGTGTATATTTTTTATAAATTTAAAACGCTTCCTTTAAAAGATATTAGGGTAAATATAAGAAAATGCACTCATTCCCTGCTTGTCTGAAACTGGAATATTAGAATCTTGAAGGTATTACGTAACCCTTAGTATGCGAGTCCAACTCGCACTTGACCTATTTATTTTATAATATCTCCAATTGTAATCAAAGTTTATTAGAATTGAAAACTGCATCCAATTCTGTATCGCTAAAAATTGTAATAAATTGAAAGTTGATTGGAAATAAGTCGAAATAAATGACAGTTAATGAACTTCATGGTGGTGGTTCTCAGTTTGTCTCTATATATAGTGTGTCTTCATAAGTTGGATTCAAACGGAAAACATTCATATTAATATTATTTAGAGAAAAAGTTATTCTTCATAAAAAGATTTGCATGGTCAGAAACGTATACTGCGATCATTACATGTCACTTTTTCAACTGTATACAAGGTTTGACAGCAAATACAAACTTTTGCTAAAAAGTAAAATAACTTTATTTTTGAAAATATCTAAAATTCTTGTCAAACAGGAGTAATAAGAATTATAAAATGTATGTAATTATGCCATATCTCTAAAAATTGTATAATAAATCTTCATGTCAATTTTTTAAATTGTATTAGGTTTGATAAAGAATATAAATTTTGTTTAAATTAAGTACATTTATTTTTAATAACAATTCAAATTGTTATCAAACAAAGTTTATTAGAATTAAAAACTGCTCTCTAAAATACTTATCGCTTAAAAATGTATAATGAGTTATTATCAGTTTTCCTAGTGAAAAAACTATTAAATGTATGTCAATATAATTAACAGACCTAAAAAATGATAATACTAAAATCATCTACATTATACTAGCTCCACCTAGGTTGGAGTCATACGCAAAACTTTCTTAATACATATTTATACATATTTAGAAAACAAGTTACTCTATTCTATTCAACAGTAAACGAGGTTGTTTAAAATAATAAATGTTGCTTAAAATTACAATCCCTTATTTTAGGCAATATCCAAAAACTTAATTAGATTTGAAAACTGCATCCAATTAAGCCATTACATCTCTAAAAATTCTGAAATAAATACATTAAAAAAACAACAATCGACAAAGCATCAAATAATTTTTTAATGCAACAATTAAATACTTTTTACGAAGTCGGTGCCAAGCTAAAGTTAAAATAATTTGGGAAGTACATTTATAAGTTATACTTCGCAACTTCGCTGATCAACTTAGCACCGACTTCAGAAAAATGTATTTAGTTGTTGCAGTAAAAAAATATTTCATGTTTTTTAGTTGAGTTACTTTTTTGAAGTCGTTTGTTTTTATTAATATATTTATAGCGTCATTGTTACTACTGTGAGTAGTGTGAGTGTGACCTTACATCCGCATATAACATAAATTTGTTCAGAAACTTAGAAGTTATACTACCAGTTTTCGCCAATGACCATTTTTTAATGTACTTTTCCCTCTTTACCTAGAATCTCGGTGTTGCAGTATTTATTAATAGATTGAACATTTTGATGTCATTTGTAATAGTATCTTGAATTTCCTCATACCTAGATCTTTTGCCGGTATATTTTAAAGGTTTAATGATCTGTATTATTTATATAACAAAAGAAAAAAGTATAAAGCAATTACTGACCTGTTAGCGACATTGCCGATTTACAAGCTACCAAATATTCATAATTATTTGTGAGTTTATGAAATAATCATTCGTAGCATATCTAACTTTCTAATGTGTTAACAGTAGGAAGTGCGAAAATGCCAACGAATCATACACTATATTATTTGTTAACTTGCAAAATTTAATGCCGTTCTCAACTATTTACTAACATGACAATTTTATACCGACCTTGCTGTTTCAGCTAATTCGTTGCACAAATATTGCCATTAAAATTTGATACAGTTTTGATGCATTTTCTTTAACGGCCTTTTTTATGACTGTTTTTGTTTGAAATGCAACAAACTGTATAATCAACAATTCCATGCGAAAAATTGGCATATAATGAGTATAACAATAAAATTAAAAAGTTGGCTCTTTACGCATTCACAGATATTTAGTGAATACGTTATTTGCTTTGAATTGTGTCTGCAGCTGTGTATGCATGTGTGGAAATTTATATGCCTTGACTGAATCTGCTTTTGCTTCAACTAAGGGTCAAATGCATGACTTGTTTGGAGTGTACAAGAATTATTCAAAATACAGTTTCTCAATAAACATGAACAAAGAAAATTTCATTTAAATAACATACTTTACAGTAATAAATAAATTATATTTATCAGCCTCATTACATTCAATTTACTCGAAATATAGTAATTTAAAAAGGTAATTCGATGGCTTATTTGCAATGTGACGTAACACTTCATGTGAGTTAATTCTGCAGGAGAGTAAAAATATACTGCAATACATACACGGAATGGAAATTGTCTCTCATATTACAATAATTCGAATAAAACAAATAATAGATTATGAATAAGAACAGAAAATTAAATTGTACAAAATAAGGGTAATGATCATGTGAAATAAGCAGAACTAAAGAGTAAACTTTTTGTAAAAGATAATAACAATAAAAAAAAAGAACAACAATTTTAATATTATTTTCGTTAACAAGAATTAATATACAAAATAATAAAAATTTCTTGCTAACAGATATACTATTGTATAGACAAACCTAGTATCAAAAGATCATGTAGACATTTCTTATCATTCTTCTGAGTTGTTAACAATATTTTTGATATTCATTATAGATGAAATTCACCCTCTACAAGCCGCCAGCAACACAGGTTAAAAAAAAGTGGGGGCCCATCAGTGTATTCCTCAACCAGGTGCAATATCAATACAGAGGCAGATGGTACCACAGAAGAGCAGGTGAGCGGATATTGAGGACGACTACTACAACGTGGGTTCGACCCGACCCGTAGATTCTCGTGGCTCGTCAAACCTCAAAGGAATTATGGTGTCACCAGAAAATAACTTATTGCAATAATCAGGGCTGTAGACCATTTCCACAAATATCTCTATGGTCGTCATTTTCTAATCAGAACAGATCATGCCGCCCTCAAATGGATATTGGGCATGAAGACACCGGAAGGACAACTGCCCAGGTGGATGGAGAAATTGAAGCAATACGATTTCAAGGTTGAACATCGTGACCAATGAAGAAGACAACGGAACAATGCATTTAGGACCAGATGTTTGACCCAGACATTGCACCAATCCTATCACTCAAAAAGAGAGTGGCACCCAGGTCACGATGGGACGAAGTAGCTAGATACTCAGGCGTCCTTATGGGCCCAATGGGACTCTCTAGGAGTAGAGAATGGAATGTTAAAGAGAATTTGGGAAAACAATAGCGACCGAGAAACCAAGTCCCAACTGGAAGTCATCTGCGCGTTCGATAAAATTCGCCAAAGGTACTATTGGGTAACTTACCCCGAATCATGAAAACATACGAACCCTCTGCCACTCGACTAATGAGGTCAGTCGAATGAAAACTAACCGAAATCGGTATTCTCGAAGATAATGTACGACCGAACCAATTAGTTTATCAATGGAATAAACATCGTGTACGCTGACAGGGTCGCATACGACCGTTTTCGTCGCATAGTATGTTTTTAAGAATAGCGGCCCAGAGCTTGGTGCCGGAAATGTGACACCTATGCAGCCAGTAAGGGCCCGAAGATCCGGACCAAGTGAAGGACGGAGTAATATAATGTTAGCGTCTCATTTGAGAGAATTGCCATTGATGTCGCCGGCCCATTTCCAGAGAATGAGAGGGGGAAAAATACTTCAGCAAATGACCGGAGGCATATGCTATACCCAATCAGGAGGCAATCACAATGGCGTCAGTGCTGGTAGATCAGATTTTCAGCAGATATGGTTTCCCGTTGGTGTTACATTCATGCCAAGGCTTAACTTTAAATCGATTTTTTTCCATCGATATTGGGAATAAAGAAAACGACAACAACACCATTCCATATATAGTCAGACGGAATGGTAGAAAGATTCAATAAGACCTTGGGACAACATCTATCCAAGGTCATCAGCAATAAACAGCGTGATTGGGATGAGCATATTCCCCTATTCCTTTTGGCCTTTCGCTCAGCCATACATAATTGTACAGATCTGACTCCAGCCAAGGTACTATTCGGGAAAACAGCTGAGATTATCTTGGGATTTGGCCTTCGGCTCCCCAGAAGAACAGGTCCAAGAAATCAACGATTATGCCGATCAACTCTGACATGACATGCTGGCAATACCCGAACTAGCGCGAACGCAGATGTTGGCCACCAGTTTGAATGAAGACGCGCTATGATCTCAAAGCAAATTCAGTCGGATTTCCAGAAAGTGACAAGGTTTGTCTATACAACCCCCAAAGGAGCAAATGTCCTAAGCTTACACCCGGCTGGGATTGTCCATAAGAGGTAGTCAAGAGAATCAATGACGTTGTTTATCATATTCGCCGGAATCCACGAGCTAAAGTAAAGGTGATTCATTTGGATCGGCTCGCTCCCCACCATGGAGAGAAGGATTCTGATCGGGGCGATCAGAATTAAAGAGGGCAGTGCTATAACATTCATTTTACGCCGCTAAAGAGAAAAAAAATAGGGAACCTTCTAAATTGGTCGTTTCGATAAAAACAACGTAAACATAAGACCGACTGAAATGATAAAAAAGGATCAAGTCCGACTCGAAATTTCGACAAGTTTCCGGAAAAAACGCCCCGACAACAAAGAAATAACCCTCGAAATTCGGGTATATTACCCGCTAATTATAAAACAGTACGATCGTACAAGTTGGAGTGAGTTAGTTGAGTTTATAATCGTGAGATTGAATCGAAAGAAGAAGTCAGCTGTAGTATTAGTCATTATTTTGTAAATAGTGAATTATTTGTTTTTTTTTTTTTATTAAAAATTACATTGAAAGTTAGTGTGCACATTTGTGAATTGAACTCGGAAGCTATCGCCAAATTTTCTTGGGTTAATGGTTTTGTAAATTATTTGGTTGTTTTGATCGTTGAGGCAATTCTTTGTAATTAACATCAAACTCCAAATCAGGTAGAATTATAAATGAAAGAGTTTTTATTCTGAAAATTTAAACTCACATTCAAAGCTCTTTAGTGTGTCCTACTTTACCAATTGCAGAGATGTATGCATGTGGAAGTTGTATGTATGATTTCATTTTCCCTTGAATCACTAAGTGACCTGTCACTTGCTCAATGTTCACTTAATGTTCAATTGAAAACCTTAATAATACATATGCCAATGTATTTCTAATAACCACAATCATCTCCAAATCAAATGTTTTTACTTTGGCATTAAGAGTTTAATAATATATGTCGCAAGCTCAGAAGTACCTTGACCCTCTTTTGATTTATTCTATAAATCGTTCAGAGAACTATGGGATTTAAAATTTTAATCAGTAATGTTATATGTAAGTAACTTCATTTTTGTACAATATCTTAATCACCTTCAATAAAATGAATAGCTTAACGATTGGTTTTCGGCACGTATTTATTAAAAATATTAGAAATGTTAAAAACATCTAACAACTAACTGAAGAAAAACTTACTTTATCGCACTCTTTATAGGGGATAAAAAGCTTTGTTTTGGTTCTGAAGTGTGTATGAAATATAGTTTGGCACTTTATTTTGTTTGAATTAATAATAAACCAAAGAATTTAAAAAAAGATGTCTGTTTCTTCGGTTTTATTATTAGTTCCTTGATTTTGCATGATTCACTTTTATTGGAGAAATATACATACCAAATCCGTACGATGTTCCCAATGTATATGGTAGTTGAGCTACATATAGATTGTACGAAAACTTTTTCATTCCAGGACAAGTTATTTTAGTCTAAGATCCGGCCGCAGAAATCGTGCACCCATCGAGTGTGAATAAGCGAATATATATCTTCCAGGTTCCCTATCAAAATGTGGCCGCTAGTATTATTAACTAAATTATTAATAAATGATTTTCGTAAAAAATTTCGTTCACTTGGTTTTTCAATAAAATATCGTCCACTTCACGGCAATATACATAAAGACTGAAAAATCATAGTTGCCGTTGCGCACTTGGCCGCACCTCTTCGCAGTCATCTGTACACAGGTATGATTTTGTTACATTTATACGCTCATAACGTACATTTGTTATTTATATATTAAATTAAAACTATTTTTTTCTGTTTGTTATGATATTCAGTTGCCTAATTAAATCTGGCCGCAAATAAGGGTTGCTGGCTGTTAAAGATGGTTAATATTAAAGGTAGAGTGAAAGAGAGCTAGCGATTGCCAGCTGTCGACAGTTTAAAGCCATTCCGTATGCGTCGGATGCTAGTGTTCTCAACTGAACAGTTCCGACATTTTTATTGTAAATGCTGTTTTGGAGTTCGTAACACACAACATAATATATGTTGCTGTGCATCAATGTGAAATAAAATTGATAAAGATGAAGGCGTGCTTTCTGTGTGACAAAAATTGCAATGTACCTACTGGACATTGATAAAGCATTATTCAAAAAGTGTTCGCTAATGTTATTGTTCCGTCGTAAAAAAAAATATAAATATCATGACACTTTATTAACAGTTGAATCTACTGATGATTTTAATTAATATTTAAAAAACGATGTAATACTTGAATAAAGTCAAATATTTGCACAATAAAATTTTCTCTTACATATGTAACCTTTTTTTATTTTTCATCAATATCAATTTTTGTAATTTTTGAAATTGCCATTTTTTTGTATTTATCATTTTGAGAAGAAAGACATTTCTTTTGGAATACCGGTGGTTGAGAACACTGGCATCCAACGCATGCACAATGGCTTTAAACCGTCCTACAGTTGGCAATCGCTATGTTCGTCTGACTGATGATGTTACGCGTTAGCTCCATTTCACTCTACCTTTAATATTTACCGTATTTAACAGCCAGTAACCGTATAAAAAAGACAACATTAGCTTTAATTTAATATATAAATAATAAATATATGTTATGAGCGCATAAATGTAACAAAATCATATCTGTGTACAGCTGGCTGGGATGAGGTGCGCCCAAGTGTGCAACGGCAACCGCGATTTTTCAGAGTCTTTATATATATATATATATATATATATATATATATATATATATATATATATATATATATATAAGTGGACGATTTTTTATTGAAATAATTTGGTCAACTGCGAGTTCGACTCGCATACTTAGGGTTCCGTACCACCTTCAAGATTTTAATATTCCAGTTTCAGACAAGCAGGGAATGAGTGCATTTTCTTATATTTACCCTTATATCTTTTAAAGGAAGTGTTTTAAATTTATAAAAAATATTCACTTTGATTTTCCACACATAGACTTTTTATTTTATCTTCTTCAGGATTCGCTTGATTTTTATCAGAATACATATGTATTTAATTTTCTAAATTGGCCCCCAAAAATTAACATTAGAGTTTAATTTTACTAATAAACTTTCAGAGAAGTCTTTTATAATCTACTGTCTGAGTTTTGAGGCTCTGCAGATTGGAAGATAAAGGGCAAAATAGGTCAAGTTTTAAATTATAAATTATTAAATCTGTTATTCAAATTATTAAAAAATATAAATAAAATATATTTTTCAAAATTTAAATAGTCTAGTTTCTAAAGTGGGAATTAAGTCGATGTTTAATATTTTTGCTAATATCTTTTAAACAAATGATTTAAAAATATGATATATTTGTGATTCACATAATGAGCCTTTTATCTGATATATTACATGATGCGTTTGAAAATTGAATCTTTATTTTCCATTTAATTGTATAATTTGTCCCTAAAATTACTATAAGGGTTTTCTAAAAACTGATTTTCAGTTTAATTCTATTATTTGGAAGCCAAATAATAAAATTAGGGATTTTTAAATATTTTTCCTATAAAAAAATGTAGGTCTTATAGTTAGGGGAATAACGGGGTTAATGGACAATTTTTTAAAAAAATTTTTAATATATTTTAAAATATTCATTTAAAAAAAATTAAAAAAACATATTTGTATTCGTCATAATGAGCCCTGTGATTTGATATATTACATGACCCGTTAGAAACAATTATAATTTTTTATTTTCCATTTAATTCTATAATTTGCTCTCCAAAATGAATATTAGGGGTTTCTCCTTATTTTTCCATTAAAGTTCAGATGACGGGCTTTACTTCCATTATTCTCAAAATTTTTCAGCTTATGGTTTCGGAGATAAGGGGGGGGATGGGTAAAATTTTTTTATATATTTGTTAATATCTTTTAATTAATTTATTTTAAAAATATGACAAAAATATATTTGTTTTCGTCATAATAAGCCCTTTCATTTGATATATAACATGATGGGTTAGAAACAATTTTAATTTTATATTTTCTATTTAATTCTATAATTTGCCCCCCAAAATGAATATTAGGGGTTTTTCCTTATTTTTCCAGTAAGGTTCAGGTGAAGGGCTATAGCTTTATTTTTTTTCAAAATTTTCCAGCTTATGGTTTTGGAGATAGGGGGGGATGCTTAAAAATTTTTATATTTTTGTTAATATCTTTTAATTAATTTATTTTAAAAATATGAAAAAAATATATTTGTTTTCGTCATAATGAGCCCTTTCATTTCATATATATCATGATGGGTTAGAAACAATTTTAATTTTATATTTTCCATTTAATTCTATAATTTGCCCCCCAAAATAAATATTAGGGGTTTCTCCTTAATTTTCCAGTAAAGTTTAGGTGAGGGGCTATAGCTCCATTTTTTTTCAAAATTTTCCAGCTTATGGTTTTGGAGATAAGGGAGGGAATGGGTAATTTTTTTATATTTTTGTTAATATCTTTTAATTTATTTATTTTAAAAATAAGAAAAAACATGTTTGTTTTCGTCGTAATGAACCCTTTTATCTGATATATAACATGATGGGTTAGAAACAATTTTAATTTTATATTTTCCATTTAATTCTGTAATTTGCCCCCCCAAAATTAAAAGTAGACGTTTCTCCTTATTTTTCCAGTAAACTTCAGGTCAGACCCTATACTTCTATTTTTTTCAAAACTTCAAGTCTTATAGTTTCGGAGATAAGGGGGGGAATGGGTAAATTTTGGTATATTTTTGTTAATATCTTTTTAACTAATTTTTTTTTAAATATGAAAAAAATATATCTGTGTTCCTCAGAATGGGACTTTTCATTTGATATATTACATGATGCGTTTGAAGAAAAAATTATTTTTAAATTTTCATTTAATTTTATAATTTGCCCCCCAAAATTAATATTAATGGTTTCTCCTTATTTTTCCTGTAAAGTTCGCCCAACGGTCTATATTTCCTATTTTTTTCAAAATTTTAGGCTCTGTAGTTTCGGAGATCAAGGGGGGGGGCGAACGGTCATTTTTTTCAAAATTTCTTCTTTTACGATATGTACTCCTGATTGGGTCACCAAACTATACATTGATACCAAATTTCAACCTCTTCCGTCTAGTAGTTTAGGAGAAAATTGCTGTGATGTGACAGAGGCAGAAATCCTGAGTGATATTATAAGGGTATCCGTATATTGTATATACGGAACCCTAAAAAGAAGTCAATGAAATTTTTTTAAGAAAAATCATTTAATAATAATTTAATTAAAAATACTAGCGGCCACATTCTGATTGGCAACCTAGTAGATAAACTAGTGTAAACGGTTTGAGTGCAAAGATTTTGAGGATCAATACTTCAGGTCAAAACAAATCAAAAAGCTTTATAACATTTTCAGAAATAAACTATAGTTTTGCCAAAAAAATTAAAAAGTTAGAAGTTCTGTAGCCTTTATTACAGTGAATAATAGATTATTTCCGGCTTCAAAATGATTGTAAAGCTAAATATGTAAATACTCAATAGCTTATATACCTTTAATAACTGTATTAACAAAGAAAATTAATATTTAAACTCTAAATATTCTGTTATAATTTGCCCTACGTTTCTCCGATCAGATGTGGCAACATAGCATATACTCAGTACTACTGCTGGCCGCTGCCATGAATGCTTTTTTGCTGGCCCGTTCTTTTAAGAAAGTGAAAGTGATTTTTGCGTGACATTCGACATAGCGTAAGTTATTTAATTTTCATTTTAAAATATAAATTGGAAAAATAAATAAAATCTGTTGTGAATTGTGAGTTCGAGTGTATTATTTTGTGACAAACAGTGACAATCATACAAATAGGTAAAGACCTGACATGCTATTAATTTGTGGGGAAAGCAAATGTAATAACAAGAATTTTTAATATTTACTATAAATAATCCGTTTGCTCGCCAGAGCTCTATCATAATGACATCCTGCAGGTCAAAGGTTTTTATTTGTCTAAGATAAGTAATATTAATTTCTTAGTAACAATTATTTCTCGAAGAATTTAACACATAAAAGAACTACATATAAGAAATGTTTAATATAGTTTGTATCGCATTATTTTTGTATCATAATGTAAACAACTTTGTATCCTCCCTTCTTCAACTTGATGCATAAAATAAATCGCCAAATATAAATATTCATTTCAATACATAGATATTAAAAGGGTACATTTTTGAAAATAATATTTCATAAAATTGTATGTACCTAAATAAATCTACCGGCACTCGAAACTATGAAATTATTTAATACAAAAAAATAACAGGTGTTCATTTTTTTGTGGTGACTCATTCCTTTATTATTCACGCTACAAGCAAATCTCATTTTTAGCGCGACGTTGCCACTTTGACAATAATTTACTTAACATGTATTTCAAATTTTCTTGCTTATTAAGGCCTTTAGACCATAGTGTTATAAGAGTTTTTTGTTTTGTTTGGTGGGTACTATCTGCACCTAAAATATATGCAGTCAAACTATTTACACCCTGTATATTATCCTAATCATAAATATGCGTAAAAATGTGGTTTCTAGCAAACACTCGATGGGTGCACCAATTCTGCAGCCGGATCTCGTACTATTTCTAGTCCATCATGCGCGATATCTGCACACATGTAACTTTTATATTAGACGCATTTGTGTGGTTTATGTGGACACGTGCTATTTGTTTTTACTGCTAAAATTTTTTTGGGTCTGGATTAAATTCTATTAAACTTGTAACTTGTAACATGCAGTTTTTCAGAAAATCGCCAAAAAATCCAATAGTCCTATCAAAAATACAATAAAAGTGACGTAATTGACGTAAGGTCGAAAAAAATATCA
This sequence comes from Octodonta nipae, assembly GCA_034190945.1. Taxonomy (NCBI): domain Eukaryota; kingdom Metazoa; phylum Arthropoda; class Insecta; order Coleoptera; family Chrysomelidae; genus Octodonta; species Octodonta nipae. Next base: position 122,824,487 of record CM067216.1, read on the forward strand.
TACAAAGTTTATATATATATAACATATATATATATATATATATATATATATATATATATATATATATATATATATTGTTACGAAATTTACCCAAAGCCGACCCTGTTTCATTTCCGTACGACAACAATCGCTTTGAGATAAAAAATGGTTCTCGAAAAGACTCGGCACCTGTAGGAGTGATGATGATTTTTACGACAATTTTCTATGCTGGTTTTATAAAGGAAGCATTCCACGATCGCGAGTTCAGTTGGTGGAGCGAAGAGCTTATATGTAAAATTGTTATTGTGATATTTGATGTAGCTGTTGTATATTCGATGTAAATAACAGTTCTAGAAAATTGAAAGTGAATATTAGTTTTATAATTTTAAATTGAACCCATGGACTATATTGCAATTTGGTGTCAGAAGTAAAGGATTAAGTGCAGTTAAAATCGTAATTTGATTTATGGAATCGCGAAGAGTGGAAAAAATGGACGAAACAACAAAATCTTGTTTCCACGATGGAAGAAAAACAACAAAATCTTGTTTCCACGATGGAAGAAAAACAACAAAATCTAGTTTCCACGATGAAAAGTGAACAACATAATTTAATTGAAGGATTGTTCTCGAAATTTGAACAAAAACAAGATCACATTGAATTAAAACGACAAAATGAATTTATGTTATTTGAAGAAAAACAAGGCAAAACGGAAGAAAAAAGACGATTGCAATTTGAACAATTAATGCAAATAGTATCGCAAGTTAATGAAACAGTTAATGAAAGAATGCAAATAGTTGAATCAGAGATAAAAGAAATAAGCGACGACATAAAGGTCCTAAAAAGTAATGTGGAGACTCTTGAAATCAAAGTAGATGACATCGATTCCATCCAGAGCCAGGTGAAATTTGAAATCAGTTCCATTAAAAACACGGTACAAAGTGAAGTACAAGATAAAATAAAATACCAGCTCACCGTGAGTAACAAAGATTCCTTTAGTAAACCACCCACATTCGACGGCAGTTCATCTTGGCCCATGTATAAACGGCAATTTGAGGCCGTGGCTACAGCTAATGGATGGGATAATCAAGAAAAATCTACTTCTCTGGTAATTTCGTTAAGAGGTCCGGCCCTAGAACTCATCCAAAGCATTCCAGTCGAAGAACAATACAATTTCGACAAGATCATCGCCATCCTGGATAAGCAATACGACAATCAATCCTTGAGTCAGGTATACCAAGTCCAACTGAGTGGAAAAACTCAAAAATCCGGTAAAAGCCTCCAAGAATTGGAAGCAGAGATTAGACGGTTAGTACACTTGTCCTACCCAGACCTGCCAGAGGAAACGAAAGACCAGTTGGCTACACAGAGTTTCATAAAAGGCATCAGAGATGTGAAAGTACAAAGAAATTTAAGACTGAGTGGCGTCAAGAAGAGTGATGAAGCTCTACTTCGGGCTTTGGAAGTAGAGGCCGTCATGAACATGTCCAAGCCGAGGGTCCGAGCACTTTCCTTCAACCAGGAAGAGTCAGAATCACCATTTCAAGCGCTGCTTGTTGGCCTGAAATAAATATTAGAACGGTCACAAAGAACTGGCACCAGAGAGGCATGTTACCGCTGCGGACGGACAGGACACTTCCAACGTGACTGTCGAGTAAGGCTACCGGAACGATCACCAACCAGAGGTAGCCAACAAACCGACCTTACCAACCAGGGAAACTCCAACCAGTCAGCATAAGGGGGCGAATGCTGACTCACGCTCCACCAGCCCCCAGGACAGTATCCATCCGGGGATTTTGCCGAGATAGCGGCAACCTAGTCATCAGAGGCACCATCAATGGGCGAGCAGTTACCATCACCATCGATACCGGCGCCGCTGTGTCCATTGCCAAGTTCAGGCTTTTGAGAGCATCAGAAATTCGGCCAGTTACCAATAACATCCAGCTCAGAACAGTCACCGGCGAGTCCATGTCCATACAGGGTGAGGCAGATGTCGTGCTACAGATAGGGGACAACATGATCCGGCATAGGGTCCTGTTAACGAATATTGAGGACGATTTTATACTGGGTATGGACCTAATTAGCCAGCATGGATTTATGTTCGACCCGAGATATGATGTTCTTCGGTTCCTAAATGAGGAATTTGTATTGACACGGCCCGTCAACAGTTCAGTCACCTCCATAAAAATTGTGGCAAAGTCTTCAGCTAGAATTCCCGGTCGAACGGAACAGATTATTCATGGGCAGCTAGACAGCAAACCTGGGAGCTGCGTTGGAATGGTGGAACCCGTACACTCTGCTCATGACTACTTAGTTGGACGGGCTATAGTTAAAACCGGAAGAGTTATACCAATCAGAGTCCTGAATTTGTCCAACAACGACATTAGAATTGCCAATGTATAGATAGCTTGTTTCGAGCCAGTAGAGACCATCATCAATTGCGAAGAAGAGTACCAGACATCGGTGAAGGAGACAGGGCCCAGTAAAGAGTTCCTACAACAGTTTGCTGACCATTTGACACACCTGACACCAGAGAACCAGAAGAAAGCCAAGCAATTTATCACAAAGCACTGGCAAATTTTTAACAGTCAAGATGGAACCACCGGTCGCACCAACATCATCCCGCATCGAATAGATACCGGAAAGGCTCAACCCATCAGAATACCACTTAGACGAGTACCATTGGGGCAACAACAGGCAGTCGAGGAAAACATCGAGTCCATGTTACAAAATGGAGTTATTGAGCCATCCATCAGCCCATGGTCTGCTCCCGTTGTGCTAGTTAAAAAGAAGGTGGAACCACCCGATTTTGTGTGGATTACAGAAAGCTGAATGACGTCACGAAAAATACAGCTATCCACTACCCCGAACAGATGACTCTTTGACCACACTAGCAGGCTCCCGTTGGTTCTCCACACTATACCTAAAAAGTGGTTTTTGGCAGGTTGGTCTACACGTAAACGACAGAGAGAAGACAGCGTTCTCCACCAGTAAAGGGCTGTTTCAGTTCACGGTCATGCCCTTTGGGTTATGTAATCCACCCGCTACATTTGAGAGGCTAATGGAGTATGTACTGAGCGGGTTAACATGGAGGACGTGCTTAATATACCTCGACGACATTCTAGTCATGGGCCAGACATTCGACGACCATCTGAAGAACCTGGGCGAAGTATTCTCCAGAATTAATAACGCCAACCTGAGACTCAATCCGAAGAAGTGTTCCTTGTTCCAAAAAGAAGTAGAGTTTTGGGCCACGTAGTATCCGAGTCAGGAATCCGCACCAACGAAGACAAGATAGAAGCCATCCGTGATTGGCCAGTCCCAAGCATGAACTCCGAAGCTTCTTGGGCCTCTGTTCATACTACAGGCGTTTTGTTGGGGGATTTGCCACCATCGCCGCCCCTCTACATCGGCAGACCACTGAGACAGAGATCTTCCATTGGAATCAGGATTTCGAAACATCATTCAGGTGACTGAAAACCAGCAAGAAATTATTGCGTCACCAGAAAAGAACTTCTTGCAATAATAAGGACTGTAGACCATTTCCACAGATACCTCTATGATCGTCATTTCTTAATCCAAAGAAGACCCTGTAGAGCGGAATGCGGACATTGTCTGAAGACGGAACATCGAGAGGCTATCCCCATCAGGCAGATCCGAGTGCAGGCCAATGAAGACTGGACAACGGAACAGTGCATCCAGGACCAAATGGCTGATCCAGACATCGAGCCAATCTTGTCTACTACTGGGTGAATTACTTCGAAGACGTCAGAGCTTGGTGCTCCAAATGTGCCATCTGTGCAGCCAGTAAGGGCCCGAAGACCCGGAAAACGGGCATAATGCAGCAGTACAATGTGGGCGTCCCATTTGAAATAATTGCCATCGATGTCGCCGGTCCGTTTCCCGAGTCTGAGAGGGGGAACAAATACATTCTGGTCGCAATGGATTCCTTCAGCAAATGGCCTGAGGCATATGCGATACCCAACCAAGAGGCAACCACGGTACCGACGGTGCTAGTAGAACAACTATTCAGCAGGTTTGGCGTCCCGATGGAATTACATTCAGACCAGGGGCGTAACTTCGAATCGAATGTATTCCAGAAGGTCTGCTCGATGTTGGGGATCAGGAAAACGAGAACAACACCATTACACCCACAGTCAGGCGGAATGGTGGAAAGATTTAACAGGACCTTAGAACAACACCTATCCAAGGTCGTCAGCAATAACCAGCGTGATTGGGATGAGCATATTCTCCTATTCCTGTTGGCATATCGCTCTGTCGTACATAATAGTACAGGCCTGACCCCAGCGAGGGTCCTATTCGGAAAGGAGCTGCGATAACCATGCGATTTTGCATTTGGCTCCCCCGAAGAACCTCCCCAAGACATCGACGATTATGCCGACCAGCTCCGACTTAACATGCTGGCAATACACGAATTAGCCCGAACGCAGATGTTGGCCACCAGTGACCGGATGAAGACGCGATACGACCTCAAGGCCAATTCAGTCGGGTTCCAGGAGAGGTACAAAGTCTGGCTGTACAACCCCCAACGGAGCAAGGGTAAATCCCTAAAGCTTACACCCGCCTGAGATGGTCCATACGAGGTGGTCAAGAGGCTTAATGACGTCGTCTACCGGATCCGTCGAAACCTCAAGACTAAATTGAAGGTTCATTTAGATCGACTCGCTCCCTACCATGGAGGGGATGTTTCTGATCGGGACGATCAGAATTAAAGGGGGGGCAGTGTTACGAAATTTACACAAAGCCGACCCTGTTTCATTTCAGTACGACAACAATCGCTTTGAGATAAAAAATGGTTCTCGAAAAGACTCGGGACCTGTAGGAGTGATGATGATTTTTGCGAGAATTTTCTATGCTGGTTTTATAAAGGAAGCAGGCCACGATCGCGAGTTCAGTTGGTGGAGCGAAGAGCTTATATGTAAAATTGTTATTGTGATATTTGAATCAGCTGTTGTATATTGGATGTAAATAAAAGTTCTAGAAAAGTGAAAGTGAATATTAGTTTTGTAATTTAAATTGAACCCACGGACTATTTTGCAATATATATATATATATATATATATATATATATATATATATATATATATATATATATATATATATATCACCTTCATCAGTTGCGCTTCTCACAAGAGAATGTCTTCTCGAACACTTATTTATTTATTTGTTGTCAACAACTGACCTAACACAAAATAACGACAACACATGTCAAGCTATTTGGTATGATTAGACACAGCGTGTTTAGTATGGCAAAAAAACATAAAGTAAACAGATAAAGCAATAGTAATAATAATTAATTTAATTAACCTATTTTAAACTTATTAAGTCAAAGCGCTTACCAGTTAATTTTATTCCTCTAACTTTTATCTGTCAATTTAAACGAAAATGTATTATTCTGTAATGTTGGGGCTTTCGGTGTTACCTGGTCCTAGTCTATTAACGGTATAGATATAAAATATTAGAAACTACCCGAGTTAAAAAAAATAAAATATTGAAAATAAAACATAATTTTGGAATTATGTACCTGATAAACCAATCTCGAGTAAAAACTATTTGTACTGGAACCTGAACTTCGAATAAGTTTCGAAAGAGTGAATTTAACGAAATATATAATTACTTTTTTGTAAAGCGTTTAGTTTTCTTCAAAAAATATAAATTACAACAAAAAATTTAAAAACTAAATCGTGAAAACAGATCAATGTTCAAGGCATGATAACGTGGAAACTCCCTGAAAATTTGCAATCAGACATTTTTTACCTTTATCTTTAAAAATGTTTAGTGTTTGTACTTTTCAAATACATTCTTCAGAAGATTTGAGTGAAAAAAACGTGTAGAGTAAAAAGACGAAATTCACTATCATAGATCTCTAAAAAATAGTCGTTTTTTGGCACAGTCTACTGCGTAGGCTAGATGTATCAAACGCTTCAACAGAATTCAATTCGATAAACTGGTTAACGAATTGTTCTTATTCTTCTATCGAGGATTATAAATAATTTATCAGTCTTCGCCTTGTTCTACTGGAATGCATTAGAGAAATACTAGAGCACAACTTCTTAGTGAAGACACAAGTGATGTGGCCTTTTTATCATTATCTAATCAAATGGCCATAGTACTTACTTTCGTCACGTTTCTAAGAACTTTCGGTTTCAACATTATCAAGTTCGATACAATTGTTTTTTGGTTAAATTTTGCTAATTTTTTTAAATTGAATTTTTACATAAGATTTTACTGATGTAATTAGATGTTGTTTCTGATCATTGAAGAGTTTCTATTCATTTAGTCGGTTTTCCTGTACTTATTATTTTGATTAAATTTTGATGCTTTTCTTCAACTTATGTAATAACAGTTTGTTGTTCAACCTGCTGTTTATTAACGTTCTTGATTATCCTGTGTTATTTGACTTTTTTGTTCTCATTTGTTCAGAATATTCCAAAAATTTTTCATCAAGTGTCTCTGAAATCAAATATTAGCCTTCTTGTGTTGATGTTTTCCTTTGAATTGAATTTTAAACAGCTTGTAAATAAATCACAATGAAGTGCAATCAGAAATACAACACAACAAAATAAAACAATGCCAGACAACAAAATAGTTTTAATTTATCACCATTATTAACTATCACATAGTAAAATGGCTTCTTCAATGGAATATTGTAGCATATAAAAATTTGAAATTTCTGAATACATTTATTCAATATCATTGCGAATGAATTTAAAGTTTTTACAGCTAAATACCTTCAAATTTGTTATTTTATAAACAAATGAACATGTAAATATAAAATATATCCACAACTCTTCATATATATTGAACACGTGCTATTGGCTATTATACGGCATATTTGGGAGAATCAGTATATCTTGCTTGGTTTATTATGTGTGCCAAGCCAATCCTTATTTTCATTCACGATGAAACACTTTTCAATTCATTGCGAAACTGTTTTTTGCAAGCTATACATTGTTTGAATGCATTCAAGCAATATATTTAAGAAATATTTCCGATATATTCACAGGATGTCGTGTTATATGAGTAGCTTCCATCGTACCTACGTAGGTTTATTAATGAACAAAATATGAATAGTAGATGCGTCAAATTTAATCACTGATTCAGATTTTGCTTATAACACAAAAATGTTTACCTGATGTTAGGAAGATTGTTCAGTATAGCAGAATTGATTACTAATTATTTGAGGTAGGAATAATTAAATTTTTAAGTAGCTACTCGTTCTGATACTCTATAGTGCATTACTGTGGATTATCCTTGCATAATAATATGTGTATGTGTATACCATCGCGGACATATATATGGGTCTTTTCATGTTATGGAGTATCTTAAACTAAATTGTTTCAACTATTACAAAATAATGACATTTCTAAAAACTCCTAAACGCACCCTTAGGAAGTTACATGTATGCCCTTAAAAGGGCTAAAAAAACGGTTTTTTTTTTACTTAAATTTTCCAATCATCACTTTTACTAATTAAACACTGTCAGTTTATCAATTAATTAAATTGTTAAGCGTTCTAGCAACGTCAGTCTTTTGTCATGGTACATTTTTGTAATTTTTGTCCTAATAACTTAAAGAGCAGGGTTATTTTTTAAAACTCAATTTACTAATATTTTTTACGTAAAATTGTTAAGATTTTATAAATCTGTAGAGAACATTGTAAAAAAATTTTAATCAAAAAAAATTACGAGCCGAAAACCCCTTTCACCAACCTAAATAGGAGGCTTATGATTTGCATGTCGAAAAAAGTAGTACATGTTATTTATATAACGTAAAAAGTTATGTAAGATCCATATATTTTTATCTATTTATTTTAGACCGTTTTATCAATAATAGAAGAAAACCAGTTTTTTTAGTCCTCTTAAGGGCATATAACTTCCTAAGGGTGTGTTTTAAAATTGTTTATCCGCCGATACGGATCTGAATACGGATATTGGTCCCAAGATCCGCGGATACGAATACGGATACGGATCTTAACTTTTTTAGAGTACGCGCCGGTAAATATTGCACATAAACCTTTGGTAAGAGACAATCTGTTATGGACAAAAGTTATTGACTTCTATAAGAGTTAACTCTCATAACCAAAGACATTAAAGTATAATAGTTATAGACTGGACAAACAGTCACTTGGAGCTCTCAATCACATCACTCACACACATTTATGATCAACGGCGACAAGCGTTCCAAGTGAGCAATTTTTATTGCAGCAGGAATTGTTTATGAGCCACATCCTAACAGCCTTTTGGAGGACAAAACTGCCAAGTTGTTCTTTTTGAAATACAATTTACCGTTAATTATGATTTTTAACTTTTTTAAGTTTCTCTAATTGTCACTGTGTTTTGAATATAATGTCAACACATTATGTGTTAGGAAATATTAATTTACTTAATTAGAATTTGAAATATTACGAAGATTTAAGTTTTGTTTTTTTTTTGTCATTGTAAAAGTGATCTATAATACCTAACTATTTCATAATTTTATTAAGTTTAACACGAAGATTTAACCTAATTTATCCCATAAAGATATTTTAAATAATATTTTATAAAAACTTCCTATAATAAATGTTTAAATATATCATCATTTTTAACCGACTTCCAAAAAGGAGGAGGTTATCAATTCGTCGCGTATTTTTTCGCTTTTTTTTTGTATGTATGTTACCTGATTTCTTCTCCTGTGGTGCACCGTTTTAAATGAATAATAATAATAATAATATTCTTTATTCCAAAATAATTGAATACACAAGCAATTAAAAAGAAAAGACGTCAACAAACAAATGATTACAAGGTAGTAAGCAAAAAATTAAAACTCCAAGTACTCGGTTAGAGTGTAAGGCTCAACCTCATTTATATAGTTAAAAATAGCTTTCTTAAAGCTACGAAGCGTCCCCTGACACTGAATCGTAGCCGGCAACTTGTTGAATATTACAATAGCTGAATAAAAACACCCCTTTTCGAAAATGCAAAGGCGGTGTCTCGGGTACCTCAGATTTAATGTTCTTAATGAGTTGAGCCTCAAATCTTTAAAAAGCGAAATATTTTTAAACATAAACAATAAAATTTCATAAATATACAATCCTATCACAGTTAAAATGTTATTTTCTCTAAAAACACCTCTGCATGACCTACCATATTCCATGCCCAATATTGTTCTCATCGTTCTTTTCTGAATTACAAAAATTCGGTTCAGAGTGGAACATTGACCCCAAAAAATTATACTAAAGATTCAGTAAAGATTGAAAATTTGCATAATACACCATTTTTAATATCTCCTTACTGAGATATTTCCTCAATACCCTGATTGAGAAGTGCACTTTATTTAATTTAATACTGAGATCCTCAATGTGCCTGCCCCAATGTAGGTTTTCATCCAGTATCAGCCCTAAAAATTTGACATCAGGCGACACCCTTTGGTTGACTTTGTTAAGTAAGATGTGTTCAGGGGTATCAACCCTTGACCACTTAGTTTTGAAGATGACACAGTTGGTTTTACTTTGATTCAGAACTAACCCATTACATGAGAGCCACTCCTGTACAGAATTGTACAGAATCAAACACGTTATGTCCTCATCAATACCCATTGATATTGAAGTATATACATATCAATCAAGGAAAAGGTGTAGACATAAAGAAGAAAATAGGTGACTAAACACAAGATATGGAACAGAATTGAGAGGATATCTAAAGGCGATAACTGAAACCAAGGCAGAAGTAGATGGCAAAGAAATTTTTAATCTAATCACCACTAAAATAAACCAAAAATAAGATATAATAAGACATAAACAAGTCAATAGAGTAATTAACCAAAAAAATCATACTCCCAAGGAGAAATCGACAGCAAATCAATGCGAAGAAATTGTAGATCTCAGTAAAAAACTAACAAGTAAGGTATAATCATCAGAACAAATAAGGGTAGGTATGGGAAAAATAAATAAGCTAATTTCTGAGACCATAGACACAATTCCACCTAAGACTCGATTTGACAAAGGGGTCGGACCTAGACCCCGAAACGTTTGGGAATAATAGCATTTTCAAGGATTATGGTGCTATTCATATAAGTGCATAAACATTAAGTAAAAGACTATAATTCAGAAAATCATGGATAATTATAATTCAAAATATTGAATATAATCGGATTTGACAAGAAAGATGTTCATATAATAAAAAGTATTTACTGGCACCAGGCAGCTACCACAAAATAATTGAAATAATAAGAGGTGGAGAAGGAGCTTGTGTACTAACACCTATACTATTCGATGTCTATCTCACAGAGACTCCAAAAGGAGAGTCGTACTGTATACTGCATGTAACATATGTTTAACGTTTAATAATTAAACTAAAAATGACGTTTTTTTGCTGTGTTCAATTGCTCTAAAGAGGTTAAAAAATAGATTCCCGTTGGAAAAATTGAAAATTTTTAATTTTCCACTTATTTATCAACAATCTACTGCATTGATAAATGAATAATAACAATAAAGCGTTTGTAATTTTTTTCTCTAATAGTCTTAATTATTTCGTTTCTTTATCCTTAAGCACCACCTGAAAATGTATTTTTTAAAGATTTTACTTATAATGTTTAAAAAATTGTTAAAAACAAATGCATTGTTTATGAGTTATTGAATTTTTTTTTATGATTCCAAGGATCAAAAATTTTATGATAAAAAAAACCGTTTGTTAAAAAATATGTTTATTGCTTAAAAATGAATTTGTTATTAACTATTTTGTTGTCATTTATTATTAATATTAAGAAATCAATTTTTAAAAAATCATTATTTCTATTGTCCTTTCATATTCCCAAGAAAAAATAATTTTTTATTGACATTTAATTTACTTATTTAATAATAATTTATGTTTAATAATAATTTATGTCATATTACTCCTTGATGTTGACAACTCAGAGTTGTTGAAACGGCGTTGAGTGTTTAAAATAAAGGTTTGGTATTAGGGCCCAAACTGTGATTTTACATTTGTGACACACGAAAGGTTCCACAGCATTTCCATTATCTTACTGTTTGTAAGTTGAATATTTTATTTCAGCTTAACATCATTATTTAAAAAACTTAAAATATTACAAGTGTTTTTCTCATTTCTGTAATAGTTAAAACTTAAAAATTTATTTGTTTATAACAAATTGTTTATTAAATATAAATTAAATGTTTGTAATGTCTTCGATGGCACATTACATATAATATCCAAAAACAAAATGTATGAATTAGGTGTTGCGGTTTTAGTTCAATGCTGGTTCAATGCAAGTATGTAACTGACGAAGGACCTTTAGCCGAACGATCAATAAAACACGTGCCGTCGCGTAAATGAATCACCAAATAAAAGTTAATCACTGACCTTTTACGTCGAAGCTCTGCAGGTGGTGTTTTCTTGGTTCTTCTTTCTTCAGAGGCTAGCCCCGCAACATCAGAAACTGATTTTAGAGCTTCGTCTGGACAACACGTTACACAAAAAATAGCGACGTATTGTTCATTGATTGAGCAAACAAAAATGCGGTTTTAACAACAAATGATGCTCTTTTGCAAACACAAAAAAAAAACAAAAGAAACAAAATGAAAGCGGTTTAGCGGTTGTTACGACCGGAACTATAACTCGCGAAATCATAACACAATAACAACAAAAAGCGGCCGTCTTAAGACGGAATCAAAAGCGTCCGAATAGCTCGGAAGTCAATACACGAATCACAAATACTGTCTATATTTTACAAGCAAAAAACACTTAAACTTAGCATTAGCGCGACGGAAGGTTTTGAAAAAGGTGCAGAAGTTTAAAAATCAATGAAATAATTCAATCAAATTTAAACAATACACTAAACAAATTGCGGGGACGCAACAATGTTAATATAAAATATTTTTTTCTTGGGAATATGAAAGGAATGGTTCCTTAATATTAATAATAAATGACAAAAAATAGTTAATTAACAAATGCATTTTAAGCAATAAATTTGTTTATGAAAGGGTTTTTTTAAATCAAATTATTTTCTGATCCTTGGAATCACGAAAAAAAATTTCATTATCTCATAAACAATGCATTTGTTTATAACAATTTTTCAAACTATAAAAGTTAAAAATTTAAAAAAGATTTTTGAACAAAAAATTTACAAACGCTTTACTGTTATTATTAATTTTTTAATGCCGTAGATTATTGATACATAAGTGAAAAATTAAAAATTTTCAATTTTTCCAACGGAAATCTATTTTTTCACCTTGAGCTTGAGTTTAATAACTAAGGTTTTTATGTTAACTTTCCAATTCAAAAATCTTGTTAATTAACATATGCATAAAAAATGGAAAAATCCAAATAATTTTTTGTGAATTATTGTTGGTTCTTTTTTCACTATATTGTTTATAAATATTGCAATTTTTATCGGAACCATTTCAACTTTTTCAAAACGTTTCTAGACGTCAATCCAAATCGAATGACACCAAAATGTAATTTTCGGGGAACTCGGTCAGGATTTCACCAAAATGGCACTTGTACACTAGACGATAAGACAATACAGTCTGTAATATATATATGGTGTTTCGAAATATCGATCATTACATAATGCATCAGTAAGTGATGTTGATGCATTAAAATGGTTACTGTGAAAAAATACCATTCAATAAATTAAAATGGACTTGTCCAAGGATATAGATTTCAAATGAATAATACAACTATTATAAATTTTATTCTAAAAACTTGAATATACTCACATATTTGAATTAATTACTGAATTGAATTAATTTTCTGTTTTGAATTTGAAGCAGTCTACAGTTGACGTTTTGTAATGTAAGGTGATGTACTTATAAGTCAAGGTTGTTACAAAATTTATCTAATAGCTTGCCAAATATGTAGTTTCCGGGGCTTATGTTGTGATAATGTGTGTGCGTAGCAGTCATTATGTTTCATGTAGCGTTTTGAAAAATCTCAGAGCTACCCTTAGAATAATTTGACATGGAAAATTATAGATGTGTTTGGTACATGGATTATAAAAGCCGAGATTTACGAAAACTTTCACGATGGAGAGACTGAAAGGGAATAGAGTGGATAAGAAATAACATCAGAATAATCATCAAGAAAGTAACTCCCGAAACGGAAATGGGCAGTATATGTGGCGGACAACAAAAATCGCTCAGTAGTATTTTAGGGATGTAAAAAGACCAATATAAGGTGGGATTATAATATCACGAAAATAACTGATGATGTGCATGGAAAGAATTAAGGAATAAATATGTAAGGGAGGCTGCACTATGAAATACTGGAATACTCAACTATGATAATCATGATATTAGGGCATTAAACTGGGAAATATGTAATTCAGAAGTTGATAATTTCACAGGAATAAACAGTCAGCGTTACAATTATATATACATTAATATTTGATTTTAAAGTCATATTTTTTAGTGAGTCCCTGTACTCAATGTTTGACCGAAAATCTTAAGTTCTCATTTACTTGTCAGTTGTTAGAAGTTTCCAAATAGTAAAGAAGTATACAATTTCTTGAAGAACAATTACCTATTCTAGTTCTCTGGGGAATCACCAAATATTTAGCGTATGCCTGATAGTGATCCTGCTCTGTTCTCTAAATTAGAGAGTGATTGGATAAAGTTTGTCAAGACTAGAAGATCTATCTCATATCACTTAGATCGCTAGACAGGGGCGGATCCAGTCACGTGTCTCCGGGGGAGCGATTTCATCCTTCAGGGGGGCTATTCTGTACAAAATTTACCAAAATATAATTTTAAACTCATATTTCTTGATTTATTACATTTAAAATAGTCGTTATGTGGTTTAAACCCATAGAAGTGACCCTCTTCTAGGCTCGTGGGGTTAAGATTACCTCGTTTTGACTTTAAGTTTCTCGGTGGGGGCGATCGCTCCCATCGCCCCCTCCTTGGATCTGCCCATGTCGCTAGATTTAAATCTTTTGGATTTACTTTTTGTTAAAATTAATACAATCTTGTGTGAAAAATATTTAATAATTACGGTTTAAAGATAGTACAAATAATTTATTTATCGAGATATTTACTTCCGTGAAGTTAGCACCGCAATTTTGGAAATTCAGTGGGAAATAGGTTGGGCCATAATGTGCCCGACATGTGCTTTCATGTGCCCTACTGTAAAAAACAATATATTTAAAAAGTAACAGTTTTAAGAGCAGGTCCTTGTTCCCGCCCTGTGAAGTTAGCACCGTAAGTTTTGAAATTCAATTTAAAATGAAGTGTGTCCTAATATGCATGTGCTATCATGTCCCGTATTGTAAAACATATTTTTCAAACATAACATTTTTAAGAGCAGGAACGGGTCCCGCCATGTGAAGTTAGCACCGCAAGTTTTTAAGAGCACGATCTTGTTCCGGCTCTGTGAAGTTCACACCCAAAGTTTTGAAATTCAATGAGAATTGAAGTGTGCCATAATGTGCCCGACATGTGCTATCAAATACCACGATGCTGGAAATAAATTGCATTTTTAGAGTAAAATTCCTGTGAGGAGAACGTACTAACAATTTGATTTGATATCCTACAGTTATTAATAGTGTTAACAAGTGTTCGACTTGTGCTAAAACGGCGGAATGTATGAAGAATTTAGTTGAAAATACACTTTTTATGTTTTTTCTCACGTGAAGTTACCACCCCTATAAATTGTGCCTCAATGGGCTCAAGATGTACCACCCTGTGCGAAATTTAACAAAATCTTCGTTTTTACAGACGGAATACAATTTTGTCTACTTTATAAAATATCTTTGTGATTCTACATTTTTAGCACTATGTTCATGCCGTCCGTATAGTCCGACCAAAAGCAGTATTTTTAACCGAAAGTTTTACTGTAGTAGTTCCAAATATTTCGCATCTTCAATAAAAAACGAAAGTACTTTGTATGTATGTGCTTCCATCATCCCGTATAGGTTTTTATCTGTCCAATATCTGCAATTCTGCCTTTTGACAGAAACATTTAAACAAAAAGTTCCTTCGTCAGAGAAAACTATACGACTTAAAAATTGCAGATCGTCATGGCATCATTGTTTCACAGAATTCAACTCTTCGGTTAAAATCATCTTCATCAAGTTCTAGTACCAAAATTTGTATGGATGCAATTTGTTCTGCTTTACGAATTTTATAACCAAAGACCAAAGACTGACATATTCCTTGCAAATGTTTTTCTTCTGATGTTGCTGGACGACCTGATTTTTACTGATGTCTTACATGACCCAAGTTGCTAAATTTGGCTTGTACCTTACTGATGGGTCACCAACTGTCTTATACTGTCTTTTGTATACTTTGTTTTTTTAGCGCACCCCATAAATAGAAGTCTATAACTGCCAAATTGGGCCATTTCTTCCTATCAAAGAGTTTGAATAGATATTATCTAAGTGTTGTCTTACTTACTGTTGTTGTCTTAGTTATGAGCAGGTGCTCCATCATGTTGGAAATACTCAGTTTCTAAACGAGTTCTCAAATTCAAATTATGCAACATGTCTTGAAAAGTGTATTGCAAGAAATCCAAGTAGCGCTCCCCATTAAGTGATTCGGCATAGATAAAGGCCCCAGAAAAGTAGACCCTATGATACCACACCAAACATTAAAACCAAATTTTATCTGGGGTTGTCTTTGTTCTACATGGAAAGGGTTTTCTTTAGCCCAGATATGCTCATTGTGTCTATTGAACATACCGCAGTTAGTAAATCTAGTTTTATCTGACCATAACACCGTTAATGGAAACTGTGGATTGTCAAGGCACATGTCTCTAAACCATGTACAAAACAAAATACGTCGATGTTCGTCACCAGCATGCAAAGTTTGAGAAACTGAAAGTTTGTACGGGTGGAACTTGTTGATGTAGATGGATTTTGATTTACCATTGTCAAAACATTTATTTGTGCTGCTTCGTTAATTTGATTACGTTCCTTTGGTGGTTTAGTAAAAGATCCATATCTGCGTAAACTATCGTAAAGCCTCTTAAATGTACATAGAGCAGGTTGACGACGTTTAAAATATCTATGAAAGTATTCCTAAGCTGCACGAACTGAATTTTTATGGCATATGATTTAACATTCCACCATATTCAGTTTTTCGTCGTTAGAATATTCCATTTTATCACGAAAACTTGTCAATATCGACTGTCAGTTCAGCACTATTAATGGAATTACTCTCAAATGAGGAAACGTCAAAGTGAAAACAATCTTTTTCATGGCTACCTACGTTAAAATTGAAAATAAGAGAGAAAAGCATCCATAACTCCGTTAATTTTATGAATCGCTATATCGAGTATTATATCGTTGAAAAGCTCTAAAAATGTCCGATTTTTTGAGGTCATAGCCAACTATGGTTTCCCAAAAAAAAAGTTTGTATCATCTCTCGAAAACGAGAGCTGTCAGGCAAACGAGGACATGACAATCATATTCGGGATACAATTCCCTTCAATTTTGATATTTACACTTTTTTTATAAAATCAAAAACAACGGAGCTAGAGGGATTTGACTAAATCGACAGAATTTCGTTTTTTCAAAATATCTAGTAAGCCATGACTTTTTACAAAAATTCGAAAGTGTCATTAAATTGGGCCCTTAAAACTGCAAATCTTTCCCAATTTAACCATTGCTCTATCTCCGCTAGTTTTCGAGATCCCAATACTGATAATCAAAAAAAACTCATCCTGTATAATAAATAGTTCCTCAAAATATATAGTCAACAATAAAAGCTTTTTATTATCTGCATACAACAATTATATATTGAAAGAAATTTTGTAAATCATGGTTAATTAATTAATTTAGATTTGGTTGTTCAAAAATAATAGTATTGGGTTTCTGAATGAAACATTCTTCACTGAACGGTAAAACCGAGGTTTACAGACAAGGCCATTTTTCGATATTCATTGGCCTTAAGAAATGATTTGAATATCTCAAGATCCAGTTATATACCATCACTACTCAATAATAATTAATTTATTTACGTTTCAACTATCTTAGCAAGAAACCGCAATACCATCATCATTTGAAAGTTGAAACGGTCCCGTACTCTTTACGCCACATTTTTCATTCTCCAGCTGGTAGTTTGACGTTCGAAAGAGAAAATGTAGGTAACTTAGTTGATTAAGTATGCAGGATACACACGAATACGGCTTACGATGTACGTACAATGTATGTACAAAGAGTATGAGAGAAGTGTATAAAAGCTGGCGACCGGCTCACCGACCTGGGTTGCTAGCTGTGCACCGCGACAGCAGGATTTATAAATTATTCACTGCCACTTCCTGCGTTTGGAAAGTGCGTGAAGGATGTATCAAATTACCTGAAATATATCCCCATAATATGCCAAATCGGATAGCCTTCCAACGATAGGCGTCATAAAACCGAATATTGGGGAATATTGGGATATTCGGGTGAAATGTGATATTATGCTGAATGGATCGAAAAATAATAGAATAACTTCGAAAATCTATTAGTTCATGCTTTTTGGTAAGCTGATATTTAATTGTTATATGTTTCGCATCTTTACAATTGCATCGAGCTATATTGTTATAGACATGATTTAAACTAATTGAACAACTTTGTTTTTAATAATGCATAATTAAATCAATTTTTGGTGAAGCTTTTTATCCTGAATTTAATGGTGGCATTTTTTCGCACCATTGTTGATAAGGTATCATGGTGACAATACTATAAATCAGTGATTCTCAACAACTGTGCCGCGGCTCTTTTGTGTGCCGCGAAAGTCATAAAGTGTGCCGCCAAATTTTAGAAATGAATATACACTCATATACAAAATTCTGGAATATTTTTAGGGATATACGGATACCCTTATAATATTACTCCGGATTTCTCCCTCTTTCACATCACAGCAATTTTCTCCTAAACTACTGGACCGAAAAGGTTGAAATTTGGTATCAGTATATAGTTTGTTAACCCGATCAGCAAATAATGTGTAGAAAATAAAAGTGTATATTTTTATAAATTTAAAACGCTTTCTTTAAAAGGTTTTAGATATTAGAAAAATATATACTTTGATACATCTACATTATTTTAAAGGTGGTACGGAACCCTTAGTATACGAGTCCAACTCGCACTTGACCAAATTATTTGTTATCACTGTTACTCGAACAAGATTCTTAATTATCCGTGAAAATTTATTTAATTTCTAATATTTCTGATCTATTAGGGGAATATATTCATTTGTTTTGAAATATTTTGACCATTAATTTTAATGGCGTATACTTTCTATAACCCTTTTTGATATTCAAAAATTCCTTACAATCAAGGATTATAGTGAATTAAGTTATTTGTAGGAACTTTAAATAATTGGTTAATGATCTAACAAATTCTAACTTTATATGCGGAAGGATATAGACAAAAAGAAATCGCTCGGCCTCTTAGACGAGGTCAATCTACAGTCTCGAATGTTTTAAAAAGATATCAAGAGACTAGAGATTTTGTTCGAAGACGATGTCAAGGACACAAAAGTTTCAAATGCACTACAAGAGCTTAGATTTGGGATACAACACAACAATGCCGAGAAGGATACAGTTATTAGAGCTCAAGGTGGGAATACTGCTTATTTACTATGCCCTTGTATTCCACTCAAAATGTTTTACTTACCTCTGGTTCTATACGGCTCTGAACGAAACAAATACTAAAGAAAAAAAAAGAAAATTCAATTAAGGCAAGAAAAATAATCAATATAATCTCAGAATATATGCCAAATACAACAAATACAGAATTAAAATATGCATTGAAACAAATGAAGGATGGTAGAGCACAAAGAGATGACGGAATGTCGATAGAATTTATTTATGAAGGACAATGGGATCTTTTATCAAAAATATGCGATCTGTTCAATGTATTCTGTTAACGACGAAATTCCAATGGACTGCAATGATGCAAATAGGACACAAGAAGTGGAATCAAACGAACCTTGAAAACTACAGAATGACAAGCCTTCTATCCCTAATGAGTAAGACTTTAAATGACGTTGTGACAAATCGTTTAAATAAAAACTAAGAGAATACTAATCTATCGAACAAGCTGACCTTAGAAGATTGTAGCACCTTTAACATCTACTGGAAAATGGAATACAATTTTAAACTAATCCTAGCTTATTTGTATGTTTTCTTGGGAATCAGACCACAATGGAAATAAAAAGCTGTATATTGAAAGAAAAAATCAAACGTTTCAAAGTCGATTCTGACTTCGTGGTCAATGGCTTTAAAATACGTATTGATGTAAATTGTCAAAAGCTTTTCTAGACATTTGAGACTCTTTTGACACAACAGAACACTGGGAAGAATGTAATATTTCAGAAGTCAGAACAGATCACCAATACGCAACTCATGTAAGAAGCATACGTAAGACATCTACTATATATTAACATGAAAACACCAAACCTCATTGTAGAACATGAGTAAAGCAAGGAAACAATCTCCCTCTAAAATTGTTTACGAATGCTTTAGAGGATATCAAAAGATCCCTTTAGGTTTTTTAAATGTTTTAAAACCTAAGGTGTGTCACATAGGTATAAGCACAAAAGTTTTGTACCCTAAACCAAATCTTTAGGTTTGTTCGTAGAAGTCAGTTGACAATAAGTTGAACTGTTGGAAATATTATCCGCTATCGAGTGTTCGCAAAACCGACTGTCCAAATCGCTGAATTGCGGGTAATTTTTCAAATCGTAGGAATTATTGGCAACTGGCCTCTATAAATAAATCTTTTATTGTACGCACTAAACTCTGTTTTAACAATCAAGATGCCCACCTTCATGGAGTATACCTAAACCTAGATATCAAATTTTTAATAAACAAACAAAAGCTAATTTAAATTTTTAAGAATATTCCGATAAGCAAAAGAAAACAAACTTTAAATTATTTTTATGTCGTTATGCACACAGCTTTCCATATAATATTAAATTCCCACAAGTTAATTTCATATTGATCGAAATACGGTTCTAGCAATACATGACATTTATTCATATATCTTACGGCATAAAAGTAAGAATCCTTTCACCAAAAACCAATGGACATATGACAATTTATGTTTAAAACATATGGTTGTCCACAAAAATATGTGAAACTTACTATTAATTATAATTATTATTAATTTGCATGAGAGAATTTCTCCACATCTTATCCTCTTTTTAATATTGTTTCATAATAGTTTACTGCGTGGGTTGGGAAAATTTACATAGAAGAATGTTAATTTATTCATACGTTTCATTAACTGTGATATCTTTCTCAAAAAATGATGATGAAAAATGTTAAAATGTTCGTACCATGCAAAAGGGCAATCACTCACGTATATGTAGAATAGGTCAAGATCATCGCGATACAATGGTAATGTTTACAGGTTTAAGGCGTTATGATTCCATGTACCCACACTCCGTGTAATTTCTACTACTTGTACAGTTTTTAAGCATTACAATAAAATTATAAATTGTTTATTAAGACTTATTTAAGTAGAATTTGTTACTGAGTAAACACCAGACCTAATTCGATATTAGCGAATAATCAGTAAATTTGAATAAATGTTTATTTATACGTTCTAAAGACAGAACAAAAAATCTCACATAATCATGTCTACGTCCCAAGTTATTTGCGATATAGATATTAACAAAATTTCATGCAAAATAATGAATAGGCCAGATTTTTGCAGAAATGGTTTCTAAGTAATATACATAATAAACATCAATGTGGGCCATGTGAAAGGATGTGGAATTTTTTATAAACCCATAAAAGTTGAAAAATACACTTTCTTGAGTTTCTTTCTTTGGAACTCCTTCCCAATAGTTTATAGAATAATAAATAGAATTTATTTAGACCACAATTTTCTAAAAGACTAAGAACAGGAAGAACATGTAATGTAGAAACGCCTAGATTTTTTCGAAAAATGGAAAATGTTCGAAAATATATAAAAATGAGGCTACAGGTAAATGGGCTGGAAATTTAATGTTATTCTTTATGACATACTTATCAAAAGGGCGGCTGGGCACAACTTTCTAAAATGACTAGTTTTAAAGATTTAAGGGGTAGGAAATATCAATATTAGGTTTTTTACTGTTTACAGAAATGCTAATTAAAACCCTTATTAGACTATATTTTGTGGCAGATTTGAAAAGACCGGCAAAACTATGGGCGATTATGACCTTAAAGGTCACAGTAAAACCATGTTTTTAGAATACTCTGCCTACGCAGAGTATTCTAAAATCTGCTATAAATAGGAGTTACTATTACAATAATAACTTTAATCTCAATCTCCAGGTAAAGGTCATGGTCAAAATGATGGTCATATTCAAGGCCCTGGTGACAGTTTCTGACCTAAAATAATTTGTTATTCACAATTCGGTTACAACAAATAATAAGGATTCCAGTTCAAAAATGACTGACCTAGGTGTAACCTTCAGGACAACCTTAAGTTTATTCGCAATTACATTACAGAAACAAGGTGGTAAGGGTGACAGTTGAACAAAGTAAAATAAGCACACAATTATGTAAGTAAAGCAGTATAATACTACGAAAAAAGCTATTAGTTTACTGTAATTACTATTGTATACTATATCAACACACAATGTGCGCAAAACTTACATGACCTTTACGATGACCTGAAGTTGCATGAAAGTAAAGTTATAGTCGTTTTTAAATAGGAAGCCTTATTTTAGAAACAGATAGAATTTTTTTGGTACAAAATATTTCTTTTGATCACGACTTAGAACATGACCGGAAGGTCAGATAAAGGTTTCAAAGGCATTTTTGTACTCATTTTTATAAGCAATTCGCGAATAGTGAATTATTCTAAGTCGGAAAGTATTCCCCATGACTTCAACCACTATGGTATATATAACCTTGACCATGATCATGATCTTGACCACATCCTGAAGTTACATCTAGGTCAAAGTCGTTTTTGAATTCGAATCCTTATTATTTTTTCTAACGAAATTGCGAATAACAAATTATTCTAGGTACGAAAGTGTCCACGGAGCCAAGAACATGATCATGATCTTGAACACTATTTTTACAGCAGATTCTAGAGCTCAGCTATATTCTGCGGTCAAACATGATTTTGACAATGACCTTTATATCACCTTTAAGGCCACAAAAGACAGTAAAAAAGCCTTTCAATTAGGATTTCTATAAACTACCTAAAGTTCATATTTCCTAACCCTTAAATCTGAAAAACTAGTCATTTTAGAAAGTTGTGAACCTGGTCACTTTTGATAAGTATGTCACAACGAATAACATATTAAATTTTCAGTCCGTTTGTCTCTACCCCCTTTTCTATTTCGTTTTGGTTTGTGCGGTGTCTTTTAAAGTTTGATACTGAGGATGTATGATATGTATTTTGTACTACTTAATCATACCCCGATCCAGTGTGTATCGGATCACTATTACAGCCACAATTAATTTGTCGCTTAAAAAACTGACAATTACAAGTGCTGCCAAATCCTAATTAACAGAGATGCCATTATTTGAAATTGTAGACATATATTTTTACGGGATCTTTACAAAGTGTTTTTTTTTTTCATTTCACAAATAATTTCTAGGAACGAAGTAAATTTTTTATTTTTCAAAATGGAAAAGGAAGATCTTTTCTATTTTCGAAAAATCTTATAATATGAAGAGCAAAAAAGTCAGAGAGTTTAACTTTGACTAATTACGTAATCATTTTTTATTAACTTTTATAATTTACTAGCCGTTACCCGTGGTTTCACCTGCGTATGGAATGTAGAATTCTTTGCAAACAGAAATAGCTTATGAAACATGTAGGCTATCCAATATAACAATTTCTTCTAACTTTGTCGAAACACCTAACATAATTATAAATCTACTAATCCCGAACACATGTCACCCAAACTTTGTGCTTATGGGCCACATTATATAACAATTTTATTCAACTTTTTTTTTGGAACCACCTTGTATAATTGTAACTCTGCTTCACCCTATAGTGCAACCATCCTGTATATCCTCCTGTTTATTTGTAACCCAATATAACATTTTTTAATTACCTAAATATAGTTCTAATCCGCCCTATACGCTACATCACAATTATTTCTGATAATTTTGGAGCCACTTCGTAAACTATAATTTTAACCGGCCTTTATATGCAACTTTTTCTAACATTGTGTTAAACACAATATATAAATATAAATTTGCTTCCCTCCATATTTCAGGTATTTCATATAGCAAGATGCAACTGTTCCTGGTCAACCTTATATAACAAATGTTTTTTAACATTTTTAATCCACCCTGTAAATCTATTATCCTACTAAGTCCCGATCTCAACCACCATAGATATACAACTACCACCTAATGTAAGATTTTTTCTACCACTCTGTATAATTAAATTCACCAATCCCCAACCCATTTCTCCCAAACCACAACTATTGATGGCCACCCTACATAACAATTTTATTCAATATTTTTAAAAACTGCCTTCTATAAGTTCCATCTATATTTAAATTATCTTGTATGTACCAGCTATTTCAACCACTTTGTATGTGCAACTACTTATCGGCCACCCAGTTTGACATTTTGTACCACTGTTTTGTACACACTGCAACTGCTTATGGAGCACCCTATGTAACAATTTTTAAAAATTAAACACTTAACTCTACTCCTCCTATTTTAAATATCCTATCTGTGCAACTGATTATTAGCTACGCTATTTCACATTTTTTCTCATATTTTTTAAAGCACAGTATAAAACAATTTCTTTTCATTTAAATCATCCTTTATTTGCAACTTTTTCTAACCTTGTTTGAATCACACTGTGTTATGATAACTTGACTTCGCCCCATATTTGAAGTAGGTACTCCATATATGCAACAGCTTACCCACACTGTACAATTATTTCAACAACCTTGTATATGCCACTACTTATGGGCCACACAATTTAACATTTTTTCACCACTATTTATACTTAGATTTCTAGTCCATTCTATATTTCATCTATCCGGTATTGAAACAGCTTGTGGATCATAACATTCCTTTATAATATTTTTTAAACTTTACTGTATAGCTGTATACTCTGCTACACATTTCAACCGTCTTATAATATCCTACTTGAAAAGTTGTGAACTACTTGTGGATATAAAACAATTTTTTAACCACCCTATAAATTATAATTCCACTCCATCTTATATTTCAACCAATCAGTATAAACAACTGCTTGTAACATTTTTTTCCACCCATTTCATTACTTTAACAATAGCTCAAGAAAATTCAAATATCCTAACTGCTTACATAACATTTTTGTTTTATCCATCCTGTATAAATATAATTCTAGTTTCTTATTGCACCCACATGGTATATACAAATACTTATGACCCTAACATTATAACATTTTGTTATCTACCCTGCATAAATATAATTCAACACCACCCGTTTTTCAACTACCTGGTATCTACAACTGTTTATGGTCCACCCAATATATCATTTTCGAACCACCCCGTATAACTTTCCCCTTATTTCAACCACATTGTATATATGCAGCTACTTACGAGACACCTAATATACCTTTCTAAAAAGTTTTACCTATCCTGTATATGGAACACCCTGTAAAATTATAATATAGCACCCAAATGTAATGGTTTATTGCAAATTTTGTGCTAGTATTATATATTAATTAGATGTTATATTTGTTTATTTTCTATAATTTATTGATTTTCTACAAACTAAGAGACTCTTAATATATAAATTGGTGCCAGAAAACTAAGTTGTCTGGGTAGGTATACCAAGGTCAAAAGGAGTGTTCGAACGAAGTACAGGAACAAAGTGTATAATTTTTGCATTTCCCTACCATACTCATCTAAGTGTAAGTATGGGCCTCCATTAGGAAGCTTTGGCTTCAAAACATTCACCCGCCTGTTTTTTGTAAATATTTTATAATAATTTGAATAATTTCCATTATATTACTTCTTAGACATCAAACCTATCAAATATTTAAATATGATGGTCTACTGTATTAAGATTTTTAGAATGAATAAAATACCAATACTCATTCAATAAAAATTCTGATATACTTAATATTTGCACTACCAGACATTTTGTGAAGTTTGAATAGTAGTTAATTTTGCATAAACAACACACGGCAGAAAATACAACTTAATAGACCGAAAGCATATCATAAAGTTTATCCGAGCTTTTAAAAGAAGTTTGATATGATAAAAAAAAAGTTATACAGGTAGTTAGATTAGGAACATGTTCTATGACAGTACTGGGCACTATCGGTATCATTAATCATTCTTACTATGGTATGCTTTACCTTATACGAGATTAATTCGTGATATACATGACTCTACAGGATAGTTTTTATTTATTATGTTTTTTCAATTAAGAAGACTTACGGTTATTTTAATCTCACTTACAAATACTATATTTTTTCAGTTTTCAGATATCCAGAATTTTATACTAGTGATCGGCACCTTATTCTTTGCCAATATTTCCTTGGTGCTTATAAAGTTACTGATTCATTTGAGCATTGGAGGATTTATAATCCGGCTAAGTAGGCTTAAGTTTTAGACGGCAGCTTTTTGGTCTGGCAAATTTGGTGAAGGATTTTTTTTGTAGTTTTAAAAACGGCATGTAAACACACTCCCTCACAGATCCATTTGATCATTGGAAAAAATAAATTCTAGTAATTTAGACACCTACTTGGTTCAAGAATTTCTATATTTTCAAAGCCATAATTCTTCGAATAGGTTTTCATTATGTACGAGATTTTGGATTAATATCCTCGTTTCTGAGAAAACAGTTTGTAGAAGGTTTAGCGTATCTTGGACATAGACAGCTATGTACGCCAGCGACAAATTGTTCCGTTAAGAGAAGTTTTTATTGCTAAAAGGGTAAATAAATTATCTGAGATCGACCTTAAGTAACAAATTAAACGCTTTAGCTCTTTTATGCCTAGATTCGAATTAAATGACCAAAATGATTTACTGCCATATTATCAAGGATATAGCCAACAGAAATACGCGCACAAGATATTGTAACAGATTTTCATGATTTAAGTGAATTCAGTATGTTCTGCCCGTTTCTTCTAAGTTAACTCATATTTACCGAATTATGTTATTGTGTAAATAGCACACATAATTCCTTACAGGATTGAATTTATAAACAGATATATATATATAATAAAAGCAAAAACTGCAACCAAATTGTTGGATTGTTAAAATAATCTAGCTGGAACTGACAATTGTAGAAGTAAGGACAACAACAGTTTTTGGTTTTACGCATCTTAAAAATTAGTAACTTGTTAAAACACGATAATATATCTTTTCGGTAAAAATATTTCGTATCCCAAGTACATAAACGGTGAATTTGAAGAACTGGAAAATTTTGAAATTGGAATACAGCATTGTTTCTGAGAAAAAAATTTAATTATTATTTTTTCTTCTCGGGTGGGAAGTATTTTAATCGTCAGCTAAAAATTTGGTATGTACGGGTTTTTTGTTACGAAAAATATAAATTCGTCCCGTATGTAGTCAATGATCTTCTTTACGAACGTTTTACATAAAAAAAATCTACTCCTCAGAGTAAAATTAATTGTTTTTATAACATGCAATATTTAGTTGAAATCTAGACGTTTTTTTCAACGTGTAAACTATAAGAAACTGATAATTATGTTGTTTCATGCCATATCATATCAACATGCTATGGCCACTAGAATTGTACATCTGAACTTGAAGAAAATGTTCTCAATGCGTTCTACCCTATAACTACTATTAGGAAATTAGAACTATCCTCATGGAGCAACTCCTGCAAGATTTCCTTCCACCTTCAAAAATTACGAGACTAAAGTGCGAATTCTTGCAAGATTAAAAATTAATTTTCGGCTTTGATAATATTTTCCACACTTTTATAGATTGCGTCCATTAACATAATTTAGATGGTTTGGCAAACGAAAATCGTAGAAAATCTAAATTCTGAAAAACAATCACCCACATTATTTGTAGATCTTTAAACATTCATGAATATGTAGTTTATCCATTGTGGTATTTTGTCCCATTTTAGCTTAGCAATTAAATAGATTTTGCATTTTTTAAGCTAATCATTTTTCACGAAATTGTAAATATCTTTACTCATTGAATCTAGGTAGTAATTCAGTAGATGCTATTAAATGCTTGACTAATTATTTATTGTTCTCCACAAAATCAAACAATTATGTTTGATGTCCAGTTTGACTTATTACGTGAAGATTTTCCTTTGCATAAACCGATAAATTATGGATTTGTTTGCCTAAACATCTAAATGAAGTATGTAAAAAATATTCTCACAGGGTAGTCATTGACTCTTAAATCTGATACGTGAATGGATGGGGGAACTGCTTCTTAAGGATAGTATATACAGCAGATTTTGACTACGAACATTCTCATATTAATTCCCTAATACTACAGTTGATCAACAGCTTGGGGAGTCAGCATTAGGCAAACGCAGAGCTTCAGAAGCGTTATGCCCTAACAATCTGTAATTCAGTGCCTAATTTACAAGTTATGCGTGAAGTTTTAGGTAACCTATATTCTTATAATAAACATTAGAAGCCATAGCAATAAGTGGTATTGCTATTTCCCAAAGCACATTGATTAGGTATTGTGTGTTATAGTCAAGAAATAAACAAATCAAATGCTTTAGGAGGTGTAGCCAGCATTAATATGTCCAGCCATGAACTGAATTAATGTTAAACGTTCAATTCGTTAAGTTTATAGCATGAACCTTTTTGAAGTCTTGCCAAGAGGGGTCATCTTCAAAAATCGAAATTCAAATCCTGTAAAGTAATTAGACAAAACTTTTTACACTCTATTTGTTTTAGAATATTACAAAATAATAATAGCAATATTGCGAAACATTTTTAAGGGTACGACAGGTGACTTTACAATATAAATCTTATACAGTTAGGTCCTGTAATATAAAAACGAAGTATTGCATTATTAAAAAAACTTACATGGTTGAATTTGTTTAATTGTTTTGTAAAACGGTTTTGTGATTTCACAAAAAATATATATTACTTAGTTTAATAAATTAAAATCAAAAATGTTAAAAATTGGAATAATTCATTCTTATATTATCTGCGATAAGATTTGTATAGTAAAATTACATTGCACATAATGTAAAATTTCTAAATTGGGGATTTTTTAAATTATTTTCCAAAATAATTCAGTAATTTAATAAAAGTAAATAAACGTTAATTTCACTTCAGCTTAGTTTGTATTTGATAATGCACATCTATAAAATATTTCCTACAGCATCTATTTTCAAAAATAATCTGAAACTAAAATTAAACATTTACTATATACACACTTGAATCCGATAGTGTACTAACAAATTTTTAATCATACCTAGGAAGAGTATGAATATGCGAAAACAGAATTATAACTTATATTAACAAAATTATATAGCTTGGTAACACGATCAGGAGTACATGTCTTAAATGAAGAAATTCTGATTTTAGGGGAACTCACCCCCTCCCTTATCTCTGAAACTATTAAGCCAACAATTTTGAAAACACAGGAAATATAAGACGTTGTCCAAAGTGTATCTATTAAATGAAAGATCTCATTCTGAGGTACACAAATATAATTTTACTCATTCTCTCCCTTCTATTTTCAAAACTATAAAACCTAAACTTTGAAAAAAATCAAAAATATCGGGCTACACTTGAACTTCCCTTGAAAATTAAGGACAAAACCCTAATATTACTGTTGGAAGGCAAATTATAAAAGTAAAAATATTCAGTTTTTTTCAAACACATCAAATGAATGGATTCATTCTGAGGAACACAAATATATATTTTTTAATATTTTAAAAATAATTTTTTTTTTTTTCTAACAAAAATATACAAATATCTATCCATTCCCCACTTTATCTCTGAAACAATAAGTCCTGAAATTTTGACAAAAAATTTGAGAAATAGGACCTCATCTAATCTGTACAGGAAAAATAGGGCAAAACCCCTAATAAAAATTTTGGGGGGCAAATTATGGAATTAAAGGGAAAAAATAAAGTTATTTCAAACGCGTCATATAATATATCAAACGAAAGAGCTCGTTATGAGGAATACAAATATATTTTTTTCACATTTTTTAAATATTAACTAAAATATTTTAAAAATTCCATTCCCATTCTCGCTTTTATATCCGAAACTTTGAAACCTAAAATTTAAAAAAAAGTGGTGTTATAGGGCCTCACTTGAACTCTACCGGAAAATAAGAAGAAGAGCTTAATATTAGTCTGAAACTCGAAATTAGAAAAAATATATTATATAACAAATGTCAAAAATGATATGGAACCCTTAGTATGCGAATTCAACTAGCACTTGAACAAAATAATAATCACCTTACGTTCTCTGTTTATTCCTGTTAACACAATGCTATGTACGAAAGACACCAGTTCGACACACAAAATACCAATGTGTATTTTGTTATACTCAATAATGATTTTTTTTATTTTCAATAATCTGTTTTTTAATAAAGCCTTACACAATAACTGCGATTTAAGGACTACGCGCACTGAATCGACTCGGACCGGTCAACTCGGATCGACACGGTCGGCACGGCGGCATACACCACGCACTGAATCGGCAATTAGCACATTCAGTGTTTTCTTTTAGTACTTTTAACAGTGAGACCATTTACTGTTTATTTGTGATTTACCCCAAACACATATTGTTTTACCACATGTAATTGTTGGTGATGAAGCATTCCCTTTGCTACCTAATGTAATGAGACCATACCCAAGAAGTCAAGCAAGCAATAATGAGGCAAATAGAACCTTAGCTTGTACTGCATTGCTCAATTTCCTTAGGAATGATTCTTGTGCTTGGCAACCAGGTGAGCTTGAATCTGCCGAGGTACCAGAAGTTCTTAATAACCTGGTTTATTTGAAGACGCGAGATGTAAAGAATGACACCTCGAAGAGAGTGACTTGGTGGTAATTTTCAACGTGAGGCTTTTCATATCAGGGAATAATTTAACCAATATTTTGTGTCAAACCAAGGAAGTGTGGGCTGACTGCGAGAAAAAATCAATGCAGGAAGATATTGAAATAAAGTTTAATTTATACCACATGTTTAAAAAAGTTGGAAGTAACTTTACATACACATCAAATATATTATTTACTTATTATTTGACCCCACATTTATTGATTAATTATTAGAAGAACATAACTGTAAACTTGGACATAATTTTTAGTTACAATCAACCTTCTGACATGTCATCTTGTACTGCATTTCACTTTGGAAGCACTTCTTAAGTAAAATCCATATTTTTAATTGTTCCTGTATTCTATTACAGATGGTATAAAGATAACTTTTTCAGACATATTGCATTAATTAATTATTTTTTGCTCAAGAATAAGTTTCTTATGTCACTATTTTTGGTTGGTCAGTTATTAATATATCTTACTAGAAGTTCCTGATTTTTTGGCTAGCCTCAATCCAAGCATTCTCCTTACGAATATTGTCATGATAGTACCTATCTTGAGGACCATACAAAACAACATATGCCCATACATTTTCAATTAATATTTCATCACTCATCATTGAAGTTTTGCGAAATACTATTACTAAATAGCTGAAAACCGTCGGCCCGTTCGGCAGTTTTTGCCATTTCTATCGTTCGCTGCCGATGCCGACCCGGTCCGACCGATCCGAGTCGACCGAACCAAATCAGTTCGCGAGGTACCATTTAATTTCATGTATTAGCCCAGTCATATTAGGGGTTTAACCTAGGAATGAAAGATAATAAGCTGTAAATTCGTATAAAACTTTGTTTTGTCGTTCTAAATGTTGCCTCAAAAGTCACAAGTGCTACCGTGTCCGCGTCTTAAGATATTGAAGGTCAAAGGTCATAAAAATCGGTTTTTCGCGAATATCTCGTTTTCTATTGCTTAAATGAGATTTGCACCTATTATAAAAGTTGTATAGTATAAAAATCTCTACAACTTTTGTTGGCTTAATGCAAGTTCAAGCATGAGTTACGGTTATCAGTACGTTATATAAAGTTAATTATTTACTAAAAAATTATAATTATTAAACAATGCCAATTATTTATGTACTAATTATTAATTATTTATATTTAATTAAAATAAGTGACTTAATTATTTATATTTAATTATTTACATTTCACTATTTAACTATAGTATATTATTAATTTTGGATTATATATTTTAATTATATTTTAAGTTAAAAAGACAGTAAGGGAATATATTCTATACATATATTTATTTATCATTAAATATAGCATATTATACATTTATTGAAATGTGAGTTCAAATATTATAAGAATTTTTGTTGAATTTGATTATAATTAAATTGTAAATAGAAGCTAGTTATCTTCTTCTTTTTCTTCGTCTTCTTCTTGTTGTCGCTTGAAAATGTTAAATTCATTGTTATCATCATCACTATCGGCCATATTCATATCCAAACCTTCCAGAATTTCAGGATCGTATGCGCTTTCTTCATCATGATTACTTGGATACAGTGAAGCGTTGAGGCAAGCTTGTCCATTGCACTGGCCACAAGTAAAAGAACATAGTAGCCACAGCGGGAACCACAACCGTTTTTGCAATTGCAAAATATTGTATTTAGTAGTTCGGCTGGTACTGGAGGCAATAACGTTCTTATGGGCTCTAGGATTTCATTTTCAAGCATCCAGCCCCATTCTTGAGGTCCTAAGTCCTTCCCTAGCCACGTTTGAATCTGGTAGTAGACACGATTTATATGTTGATGAGCTGCTACACTTGTTGGTGAAAGTGTTGACAATTGTACAGGTTTATTTAGTTTCGTTAATTTGATGAATTGCGGGTAGCGGAAATGATCAATGTTATCCTCAGATTTTGGAGCCTTATATAATGCCAACAAGATGCACTCCATTTTCAAATAATGTTTGTACGGGGGAGTTTTCTTGTTGGAATACTTCCAAATTGGGAATTTTCTCCAATACTCTTGTAACATTTTTTTTCCTTTTTTAAATAGCGCAGAAGTCGTGTCACAGCCACTAAATGCGTGTAAAAATAGAATGTGTTTTTTAGAACGAGGATATTGGTCAAAACTTTTAGAATAGTATATTTATGTCTTAACATTGCCTTTGGCAATTTTTTTAAAGAAAATTTCCTGGTGATGTGATTGAGTGCGTCCAATTAAAATAACGAGCAAATCAATATCGTCTCCTATGATGACGGCAGTCTTTTGATGTTCTGATAATGCAATAGCTGTCTCGATGATGAGAACGTCAGCATCATCTTTGGCTTGTTTTGTTGTGATATTAACAGTTTTTACTTTTTCAACAAGCATGTCGATAAATTTTTTTTATTATACCGATTTGATAAAAATTTTTCTTGGCTGATTGGCACAATCATTGTTTCGTCAAAACAAACTTCATATGATTTTGAAAGTGCAGCAGTTCTTCTTTGTTGTTCCATTGCTTTAATATTTTTACTATAGTCCGAATATCCGTGAAATACAATAACAATTGTTTAGCCATAATGTGTTTGTAAATATTTAATATATTTATCTAAAATAATAGAGAAAGTATCGTCTTTGCTCCATACGACGCGATGCAGAAGAAATCCACCATCAATAATGTATGTTACATTATTTTCATTAAGCTCGATATCGACAGGTATCATATTGTCATATAATGTCGCTTTCGTGGTTTTTCTCATGCCATTACTATCAAATAAAGATGTCGGATACGGGCTTAGTTCATATTGGAGATATTCTTGTAGATTACTTTCAAATTTTTTGCTTACAGTTATTCTTTGGAAAAGTAACAATGGATCTACAGAGACTTTACAATCATTACTATTGACAGATTTGTTAACAGCTGAAAGCGGCAAAACCTTATCGACGCGTTGTAACTTTATCCCATTAAAGTTTAAACCAGTTACCTTTTCCATAGATGCAATCCGAGTTCATGGGCTCGGTGACAATTAATTTGCTCATATCCAACGATTCCTGAAGCTAAGGATACCAACTGATTTGGAAAAGATTACGAAGTGTAAACCAATCAACCAGTTTATTAAGATCAGTATTATCCCTTTTTATTCGTTAATCTCTAGCATCAACATGTTGTTCTACAGAATCTAAAGAAATGTTACAAAACCGGTCAATTTCTTCACAAATTGTATTCGTGGTATACATAGCATATACCCACTACCCACGTACTGATAACCGTAACTCATGCTTGACCTCACATTAAGCCATATATGACTGTACGTGGCGCACTCTTCGCCGTCTACCGCAAAAACGGTTGATTGTCTGAAAAAAAGTTTAAACAAAAGTGGTAGAGAATTTTATACTCTACAACTTTTATAATAAGTGCAAATCTCATTTAAGCAATAAAAAACGAGATGTTCGCGAAAAACCGATTTTTATGACCTTTGACCTTCAATATCTTAAGACGCGGACACGATAGCACTTGTGACTTTTGAGACAATATTTAGAACGACAAAACAAAGGTTTATACGAATTTACAGCTTATTATCTTTCATTCCCAGGTTGACCCCTTTTTTTACCTAATATGACTGGGCTATATAGCAAAACATGCCGATTGTGTCGATCCGAGTCGACCGGTCCGAGTCGATTCAGTGCGCGTGGTCCTTTACTCTGCTAAAAAAATCTACGAATACTGAATACTTCCTCGGTTTCTTCCAACTTCCAAGGCGTACCTAAGTTTTTACCCCTATTTACTGGTATATAGACCAATAAATTTCGTTTTAACATCAAGTACAATATTTTTTGTGATTTCGCTTAAAAATGTTTTTAAATCTGAATCGGTTTTATTGGTAAGCAACAAAAGGGTTTTAAAATTAAACTCTGTGTTAAAATGTTTGATTAAATTACAATAAACTACATCAGTTTTCAATAGAAGTTGCAAAAATAACAAACTTTAGCTGAATTTTTTGTAATATGAAATACATTAATTCTCTTTTATTTTAAATTAAGTTGTAGGTACTAAATTAAATCCCAAACATGTATTTTATATGCTTTTCAACTGACATTGACCACCCTTTTTGAAAAATTGGAAAGCCTGTATAGTTTGTACACAAAATTGTAAAATTACACTCATCACCAATTGTATTATAATTTTTTATTGGCATGAACTGATTCGTAATTTTATTCAACCTTTCTACGATGCAAAAATAAATTCTGCAAAACTGAGGAAATTATTTGCACTCTATAAAAATATATCTAGTATCTAACACGAAAACAAAGTGATATTAGAGGTTTTAATTAAGAATAATGTACATACACAATTATGGAAAAAAACGTTTGCTTTTCTAAAGCTCTCAGTAACACGGAAAACTTTAGTCATATCATTTTTTTGTATATCAACAAAAAAAACAAGATTATAGTCTTGCACAAATAAAGGTATTCATCAACCGACCAGAACAAAAAAAATTCTATGCCCCAAATTTCTGACTCCGTAACCTTTTTCCTTCCAATTTAATTTAAAACACATATCTAGCAGTGAGTAAATAAAATTAAACATTGCAAAAGTGACAAGAAATATCAATATTACTTGTCAGTTTTTGTATGAGTATGGCATACTATAGCACATATAAAACTGAAAAACACGATACGTTTTTGTGAAATCAGGAAATCGATTTGAAGTCTAAATTATTAGATTTCGCATTGTCATTTTCAAATAATTTCTGCGATAAATAAAAACAATTCTCTGTTGTGAAAACGGTCTTAGGTAATCACTAATGAGTTTTTCAATGATTTGCATCAACATTTGCATCATTGGCGGAATAATTTCGTTTTACACATAAACAACACTGAATTTCTTTAGCATAACGCAAATTTAGAAAATAATTTAAAACCTTGATCTCATTCTGTGTTATACATAATACTTACCAATTATGTAATAACGAGTAATTTTAAGTTTATATGTACCCACCAATTGAAGCATTCTTCACGATATGAGGAAAATACTATTCTGTGTAAATTGCAAAATCATTCTGTTCTTTAATGAAACTTCCTTTGCTGGGTCTTCTAAGAAATTGCTATAATCGTAACTACGCATATGCTGCATTACGTTTTGGCGTTTATAGTAAATTGTACATTGTGAGAAATATTTATTCCGTTTTATCGACAGTATTATTAACAATCTAAATAGCAATATTATAACTATAGGTTTTTTATGAACAGGTGCAAATAAATGCAATCTCAGCAACTAGATGAATTTATTATTAATATCAAGAATATACATGGTATCACAGACTAAAATGTAATTACTATAACCAAACGTAGAACTCTTCAAATGAAAAACCATTTGAAATATCATTTTTTCGAAAACCTTATAGTTATCACCTATTAATTTTTAAAATATTGCTACTGACTTGTGTAAAAGATATTGATTAATATTCTTCCGACTGTTGTACTTCCAGTCTATAATATTACAGAAACTTTTTCATTGGTGTTGGTAGCGTTATTATTGTCTAGGCCATTATATAGCATATTTCTGTTTGCAATATAACAGTAAAATTAATGTTTTTCAAGTTCAACTTTAACCTTGTATAATTAAACCTGAATAAAGACCGTAACTCGTTTGCATTTAAATTACTATATTCTATGACAGCAATTTGCAAAAATTATATTTTTATATTGCTGACTGAGAAAATAATCCCGTCTAATAAAATATCCAAATCAATGAGAAGTAAATGGGGAATGTTATTCAATATTGCAATAAAACCATAAAAATGCAGGTATAAAGTATTATAGCCCCATAAAAAATTTAAGTGACCCCCTAAGGCAATAAATAGCCAAAGACCTGAAGGCACGCAAGGGACGGTTAAAAATTACCCTCAAATCGGCAAAAAAACCTGCGGACAATATCATAAAGATTCGATGCTTCCAAAATATTCAATAATAACTGGTTTCACATGATTTCTGTTGCAAACCCGACTTAAAATTTAACCTGCTTTATGTGGCTGTAGCTGTCCCTCCAAAATAATGATGAATGATGAGGTACAAAATAAAAGGTCCAGTCATGCGGACCAGAATCAGAACTCTGACCTGCCATGGCGTATCCTTTTAAAAGGAATAGACAGGGGCGGATCAAAGGGACACAGAGCAAATAATAGTAATTATCTAACTTAAAACAATACTTTTAGCTGCTGGACATGAGTAAAAACAGGTAAAGAAAACGGTGTAAATAAAATTCGAATAGTAATGGCATTTCAATCATATCTTTATCGGAGTTCAAAAATGTACTACTTAATTTTTAATGATTTCATTAACTTCTGGGAAACGGGTTTACCGATCAGTTCTAGATAGTTTAATTAAAATTCTATTAAAATAGATTCTATGTGGTTCTTTACATATTTTTACAATCTGAAACAATTAGACAAAATATATTTGAACAAGGTTATTTTATGTATGTTAGCAAATTTATTGAAAACGACTTAACTTTGGGTTGTTCCAGCTCTATTTCAATAAGACAGATTTTGAGGTGTTCTAATATTTATATACATTTTTAATAATGTGAAATATGTTGTTGAGAAAAACACAAAACCAAGAAATAGACAATATCAACTTTTCTTCATAAATATCAAAATTTAAATATCCTTATATATCAGAGAATGATTATCGACAGGTGATATTTGTAGAACGATATAGACAGGGTATCAGGAAAATAGAAACTAACTACTTACTACTATTACTATTCATTCTTTAATATTGGTGCACGCCCTAATAAACTTTATGTTCTATTTATAACATTAGCAAAATGTAGCTCATCCGCTTCAAACAACCTGTTTCTACAGGCCCACAAAAAATCCAAGTAACAACTTTTTGAACAAATTTACTAAAATCCATTATATTTTCGGATGCTCAAACTGTATTTGATAACAATTTTATATTATCACCCACCATTCTCTTACTGTATGACATCGATTATATATTTAAATAATTTGGTGAAGTGCGAGTTGGACTCGCATTGTAAGGGTTCCGTACCACCTTCAAGATTCGCTGTATTTAGTTTTCTAATTTGGCCCCCAAAAATTAACATTAGAGTTTTATTTTACTAATAAACTTTCAGGGAAGCCTTTTATAATCTATTGTCTGAATTTTGAGGCTCTATAGATTGGAAGATAAAGGGCACAATAGGTCAAGTTTTATTATAAATTATTAAATCTGTTATTCAAATTATTTAAAAATACAAATAAAATATATTTTTCAAAATTTAAATAGTATAATTTCTAATATGGGAATTAAGTCGATGTTTAATATCTTTGCTAAACAAATGATTTAAAAATATGATATATTTGTAATTCACATAATGTGTCTTTTATTTGATATATTACATGATTCGTTTGAAAATTGAATTTTTATTTTCCATTTAATTGTATAATTTGTCCCTAAAATTACCATGGAGGTTTTCTAATAATTTTTCTTATAAATTTCAAGTGAGCCCCAGTACCCCTAATTATTTTCAAAATTTTAGGTAGTATGGTTTCGGAAATAAAGCGAGAAATGAGAATTTTTTATATCTTTATGTTAATATCTTGTAAACAATTAATTTTAAAAATATATATTTGTATTTCTCATAACGAGCCCCTTTATTTGATATATTGCATGACACGTTAAAAAAAAAATTTATTTTCCGTTTATTTCTATAAATTGCCCCCCATTATTAATATTAAAGATTTCTTCGTATTTTTCCTGTAAATAAAAAAAATTAGGTCTTATAGTTTGGGGAATAAAGGGGGGAATGGGTATTTTTTTAAATATTTTTTTTAATATATTTTAAAATATTTATTTAAAAAAAAATAAAAAAAATATATTTGTATTAGTCATAATGAGCCCTGTGATTTGATATATTACATTGTACGTTAGAAACAAGTTTAATTTTTTATTTTCCATTTAATTCTATAATTTGCCCCCCAAAATGAATATTAGGGGTTTCTCCTTATTTTTCCAGTAAAGTTCAGGTGAGGCGCTATACCTATTTTTTTTTCAAAATTTTACAGCTTATGGTTTCGGAGATAAGGGGGGGAATGGGTAATTTTTTTTATATTTTTGTTAATAACTTTTAATTAATTTATTATAAAAATATGAAAAAAATATATTTGTTTTCGTCATAATGAGCCCTTTTATTTGATATATAACATGATGGGTTAGAAATAATTTTAATTTTATATTTTTCATTTAATTCTATAATTTGTCCCCCAAAATAAATATTAGGGGTTTTTCCTTAATTTTCCAGTAGAGTTCAGGTGAGGGGTTATAACTCAATTTTTTTCAAAATTTTCCAGCTTATGGTTTCGGCGATAGGGGGGGGGGAATGTGTAAATTTTTTTATATTTTTGTTAATATCTTTTAATTTATTTATTTTAAAAATATGAAAAAAATATGTTTATTTTCGTCGTAATGAGCCCTTTCATCTGATATATAACATGATGGGTTAGAAACAATTTTAATTTTATATTTTCCATTTAATTCTGTAATTTGCCCCCTAAAATGAAAACTAGATGTTTCTCCTTATTTTTCCAGTAAACTTCAGGTCAGAACCTATGAAAGTATTTTTTTTTCAAAACTTTACGTTTTATAGTTTCGGAGATAAGGTGGGGGGAATGGGTAAATTTTGGTATATTTTCTTTAATATCTTTTTAATTAATTTTTATTTAAATATGAAAAAAATATATTTCTGTTCCTCAGAATGAGACCTTTCATTTGATATATTACATGATGAGTTTGAATTTTTTTTTATTTTTAAATTTTTATTTAATTCTATAATTTGCGCCCCAAAATTAATATTAATGGTTTCTCCTTATTTTTCCTGTAAAGTTCGGGCAACGTTCTATATTTTCTATTTTTTTCAAAATTTTAGGTTCAGTAGTTTCGGAGATCGGGGGGGGGGAACGGTCGATTTTTTTAGTTTTTCCCCCCAGAAGTACCCCTTAAATCAAAATTTCTTCTTTTGCGATATGTGCTCCTGATCAAGTCACCAAACTATACCTTAATACCAAATTTCAACCTCTTCCGTCCAGTAGTTTAGGAGAAAATTGCTGTGATGTGACAGAGGCAGAAATCCTGAGTGATATTATAAGGGTATCCCTATACTGTATATACGGAACCCTAAAAATAAGGAAAATTTGATCTACAGAAATTCAAAATACGCATTTTCTTTTTTTGGTTACAAGTTTCTCTTACA
The DNA here is from genome assembly GCA_034190945.1 of Octodonta nipae. Lineage (NCBI taxonomy): Eukaryota > Metazoa > Arthropoda > Insecta > Coleoptera > Chrysomelidae > Octodonta > Octodonta nipae. The sequence goes on from CM067216.1 coordinate 122,863,601, forward strand.
ATAATATTTAATTATTAAAATGTGATTATTATATTCTCATTTTAAGGAATTTCCTCTTTCTTTTCTCTGTAAAGTTTCTTGAAAAGGTTTGTCGCCGATGAAATGCTCTGTGAAGTGAACAGTAATCACCCATCCGTTTGATATTCCACCTTCTCTGGTACTGTTTCTCGACCTCTTTTATACCCTGTTGATACCATTTCCCTTGCTCTTCACTGACATCACATAAGTTTTCAAGAAAAAAGTCAAGATGGTTCTACAAAAAATAAGACTTTAAGGATCATCAGACAACAAAGATTTGTTTTAACATGTCAGCTACGATAATTTTATAGTTCGGAGTTTTCACATTACCCAAAAATTTAGTCACTACTTCTTTACATGATATCCAAGCAATTTCGTTTTTTATTCATCGTTGTTTGGAACATCAATTTACGAATATCAGGTTCAACGAAAATCCCTTCTTTCAATTTAGCTTCTGACAAATTTTTAAATTATTCACACAAATATTTAAAACAGTCACCATTTTTAGGCAAAGCTCATAAATTATTTCTTTAAACCTTTTATGTGTAATGAAGAATCTTCCTGGGGTCAACTGCCATTTTATACAAAATGTTTTTCTCGACAGGGGTCAAAGTTTTCCTTAGGGGCCATTGATTTTTGACCAAGGTTGATGCCTTGCTGTACTGCCCCATTTTCATACAAAACAAAAATGTTGTTGTGTTACGACTTTTTTTATCTCGAAACCAGAACACCGAAATACACAGGAATTAGTTAAAATTATTGAAAAAGTTTTGTCATTGTCGGCCTGCTGGTCAGCAGTTATTTCCGAATACCGCTAGTTTCCGATTTTACAGGGGCTTTCTGGTGAACACAAGCAATTTTGTCTGTCCAATGTAGAAACTTCCATACACACAAATTGTGCACAAGATAGATTCTAAAGGGATGTGCGGCCTCGTTTTTGTTTCATACTCCTCAAAGCGTTGCCGCTCTTGAAAGTTGTGACGTCAACTTTATATGGCGGACCCGGACTTAAGCAAACACAAAATTATAAACTTTTCATCTGGAACATTTCTTGGGCAGTGGCTGCAACAATTACAAAACAAAAGGAAACTTATTTAAAGGGCGCCATAGAGTTTAAATTCCCTAATATTGAGGCTGTACCTGCTTCATTTTTGAATTTCAACCGCTTAAGAGAATAGCAATTTAAAAAATGGATAAAAAATTTTGTAAAACGTACCGTCTTAACCACGATCGTTCGGAAAGGATATACAAAATATAATTTGATAGCACCTAAAATGCACTTCACTTTGTATATCTTGGATTTGCGTGAAAATGCTGCAAAATATGTTAATAATGCTTGTGAATTTGGCTCACATTTTCCTCAGATGTCCGGCCAGGGAAAACCAATGGATTATCAGACCAATACGCACAGATAATAGATAGGTAAATAAACAGCTAATAAACTGGGTGGAAAAAACATTAATTTTCGTCTTGTGCTCCCTATATAGAAAATCCTAGTGCCGCACATGTCTTTTGCCTGCTATTATCATTGCTCCGTTGGCTCTCTTTGGCATATTCGTACTTTTAGTGCAATCTTTTATGTTGTATCCATTTCCCAGCACCACAATGAAAATTACACTGTTTCTTCAGATTTGACTAGCCTGGTTAATATGGTGTATATTGCAAAATATCACCCTAAAGTATTTAAATTGCAATTCTTCAAAAACTACTTATACGACAATACCCATGTATAACATCTTGACCACGATTAATGTTCCAGTTTTACCAGAAAGTTATGAATTATTGAAAAAAATCCCCCTTTTCTGAGTAAAAAATGATCGAATCAGGACAGGTCAAAAATAATTTCTCTGATTCTTTACAACTTGTCTATTTAATATATTATCATCCGTTGATTACTTTTCATAATATAAGCAAAAAAAAAAGAATTCCATAGTTTTGTGGATTTTCATAATTTCAATAATTACTTCTATGAATTTACTGTTAAAATCTAACCAATTATTCTTAATAAACTATTACCATAGTGATCATATAAGTAAATTGCTGTTAAATTATTTAATAATTTAATTAAAACTAGTCGAGTGCGAAATAATTCTTGTCGAATAAAATTCAGAATTGCCAGTTCAAGATTTTTCGCAGAGAAAAAACGTGTTAACACGCCAAACTGAAACCGCGGCCAAAGTTTCAAATGTATAGAATTGATTGAGGCGCTGTATTGTAGACTATAGCTTGTTCATGTAAAATTTAAAAATCCCTAGGCTCATAAGAATTCCAAGTAACAAAAACAAGAACATAAAACATGAGGAGTTAGTTATTTCGTGAGATTGATTATCAAAAAACTTATTATTATATTTATTATTAAAATTTCCACTCATATATTTGAGTTATTATGTTGACACATTTTTTTAATCAAGATTGGATTAACCTTTGCATAAGATTAAGTTTTCGCGGGCACTAAATCTGTTAGGTGGTTTCCGGGAATTCATCCGCGTAGTTGATAACTGATCCCTGTCGGGATCGATGGTAAAATATCTACGTTTCGGCAGAGTCACATCTGCCCTCTTCAGGTCGGTTCGCATAATTATCCTAGCATTCTGCTTTCCCTTCTAGTTACTCGAATAATTATAAATTTTCAAATGAGCTTGGTATACTATTCTATCTATATACTTGCATTGTACATGACAATTTTCAATTCACGATTAAAACGTTCAATGCCTACAGTTCGCGTACTATTACCTTGGAAAGAATTATTCTCTTAAATTAGAAATTTCACCAGTCCGGATTTACACTCTATTAAACAAAAAAATAATTATTCAAGTCGGTTCACAACAGGGGAAGAAATCTTTTTTCGAAGTTTGTTAAAAAAATGACAGAATAAATAATAGTGTTTCGTCAAAAATACCTACTCCGCTGAAAAGAAAACTGTCCGACCAATGTGCTCTGCAAGTACTTACTTATGTTGCTGAGGTATGCCAGTCTCACTAAGAAACATGCTCAAATAACCAAAGCACACATACACGAAGATATTAGGCATTCAGTTAAGTAATCAAAATTAATTCAAGGTTCCGAGAACTAACTCATGGTTCCAGATAGGTAGCCCAAAGAACTGGTGGCAAATGGACAAAGCTAATAGTGGAGTTAAGACACAGACCTAGACGTAGAAGAGCAGGAAGACCAATCACAAGATGCAGCGACGACATAAGAGGAAGAAAAGGAACCTAATGGAAGATAAAAGCAAGCAATAGAATGAGCAATTAATTGATATAAGGAGATCTTGATTGTGTTGATATATAATAATTTAAGTTTGTTTTGTAAGTAATTATTTATTGTATGGTTAACCGACTTACATAAGCAAAATGTCTCCTATTAGTTCACAGCCTTTCTGATTTTTTATTATATGGTATCAGTTCTTCAAGTTGATGAGATTTTCCCAAAAAAGACGAACAAAGTCAGTTTGAATGTGTAAATGTTTACGGCCAGTCTTTTGTTTATCATGAACCTCTATCAAAATGTTAAGTTAAGGCACTCAGATGTTTACATTATTTAGTGTTCTATTAGCAGGACTCCAGACGATTCGATTATTGCTACATCAGAAAATTTAGACTAATTGATTAATTATTGTATGGTGCAACCAATCAATTGAAGCATTATAGACTTCCTTTTTCTCAAAATATTTTGCATTTTCATTATATATATATATATATATATATATATATATATATATATATATATATATATACATATACGAATTCTTAGCAGTGTTATTCTCGAGTACTTGGGTTTCAATTATATTTGAAAATAACGTATATTTTTCAGCAATCCTGTCAAATTATTTTAATATTTCTAAATCTAACCGCTATTTGTCTCAAATTATGAATCTATCTTTAGATTTTATGCAAATAATAGCTAACAACAGCATCAAGTGTGCCTATTTATGTTGTCACTCAAGGTTAAGTGTTTGGTGTTCGTGTGATACTCATTTATCTGTAAATAATTTATGTAGATTTAACTACGTAAAAGTTAAACTTGTTATCTCTAAAGATGAGATCGCCTCATGGATCTCTTATTAAACTTAAAATTATATTTATAACGGTTTCACTTCTGGTCCACCAATAGTTAATTTTGCATGTTTATTTGCAAATTGATGATACGATATTTTTGAGATTTTTTAATGCATTGAACGCAAGATAGTATATTTTCTAGTTGCGTTCCCTTCAAGCGATTGAAATCTCGAATAATTATTTATGTAATTCGTACATACAACTGAATTTAATACTTTAACGCGAAATGAATAACGAAATCTGGGGTCGTACTGACTAACGCCGTTTCTTAGGGACGTCTAGGATAGAAATAACACGAAAAAATTCGTCAGTTAATTAAACCTATCAAAACAATTATGAGATTTTTCAGTCCATTGAATGCAATTCAATGTATATTTTCTAGTGGAGAACCTTGATATGACGAACATACTCAGATTCAAGCCTGGAGATTGTGCTGACCCTCGCCCAACCTGTTGATTGCAATATGTTCGAAACGTGGGAGAGTATTATCATGCATTAAGGTGGAAGTTCTGTATAATAGCGACAGCAATTGTTTGTATGTTGTTTTGAAAAATAATACAATTGTGTCCCATATTTTTTTTAACACCTCTGTAGAAGTAAACTCCTTTAAATTTTCTTACACGTTCCATATTTTCAGATTCACTTCCAGAATCTTGTTCTTCAACAATCTGAATGATATTCCGTCAAATGTGAAATAAACTGTTACCCAATTATTTGCAGCCAAATTTGTTGACACTAGTTCAATCGTGCAGCGCAATTGCCTCTCAAAAGATGTTAAAATCTCCACTAAGGAGAACGGCTAGAAAGAGAGGACAATGTAAAAGGCAAGAGGCAATTTCGCTCGAATGGAAACTGCATCCAATGAGCTCATTGGCTGCACCTACCAATAGAGTGAAATAGCGTCTTACTACTTACTCTCTCTATTGTCTTCTTTTTCTATCTTTGGCGCGATATTTGTAAAGTGTATGCTCTAAGTCTCAGACGCTGTCGGTTCACTTTCGGTCAAACAGACCGGGAAGGAGTGTAATGTCAACTTGTAAACAAAATTTTTATATTTTACTGATCGTCACAAGAATTATTTGTGTGTTATTTGTGAAGTTGATGTTGAAATAAGTATCTATTCTTAACGTATTTATAATTTTATTAGAAATGTCGAATGCTAAAGGTTACCGTTCATGTTTCGAAGCATTTTGTAGGAATACTAGGAAAACGACTCCCCTTAAAGTAAATGTACCACTAAATGTTACAAAACGTAATAAATGGGTTCATGCTGTGCGACGAATTAATCCAAATACAAAAGCATCTTATTTTTGTTGTGAGGATCATTTAGAAGTACAAAAAATATTTAAAATATAAATAAACTATGTAGGGTTAAACCAGTCAAGTTTTCCAACGAGACTAACTCCAGTTGATGATCAGTAAAAATCATACAATTATAAAAATAAATTAAACAATTTGAAAGAATTAAATAAATTTGTAAAGTGTATTTGTTTTATTTTGGTTTTATTTAATATTTCACTATGTTTATATTCTATAGGTGTTATGTATTAAGGCAAGTCCGGTTCTATAAAAACAATGCCAAATAAATAGTTCGGCAAATAGAATTGAGATTATATTCATAGGTAAATATTTGTTATGTATCATGTCTGTCTTCTAAACATTTTTTCTTCTCCTTTGATAGTCTTGATCAATGAATTAGTTTTACTGTAAAAACATTGAATCACCTAGTTAGTACTATAAGTAAGTAAAAAAGACACAAAGTAGACATAGTTATGATGACTTTGCTATTTTTGATTGTCGAGATAATTACCTGTATCTGGCCAGTTAGAGCCATTGTACACATAATTTTAAATCAATCACTCATCACTAATATGTTCGGGTTGGAGCTGAATGTATTAAATGAATTCATGTATATAGCACTTCTGAGTAGTGTTGAAAATGTTTTATTTTTGCCACGTTACTCGTTGATGCTAAAATGCCACACCAAAATGTTACGTGACGCCAAATTTCTACCCTACCTAGTTATGCTAAGGGCAGAAGAAGGTATGTCCGGTAGTCTCAGTGAAGACGGGGGGGGGTTCGTTTTATTTGAACGTATATGCCAGATTGTGCTTGGCGATATAAATAAAGAGAGAAAATAAGGGCGCCAGGTAGATTACCCTATACCTTCTAAATACACATAATCAGGACACCTACCCGTCCTAAAATATCTGTTGTAGTAATTTTTGCTAATTTGGGGCGCTAAATATAAATAAATGAATGTTGTAATCAAAATGAATAATAAGCATACCACAGTTCCAAAATATAAGTTTAATTTGCGCGAACAATCTAGTACTAAACTAAAATCACCTTGAATTGCACTTTCCACTCTATTTGGTTTTTTAAAAAACCTTTTCTGACGCGTTTCGATATTAACTATCTTTGTCAAAGAACTAACTGGTAGTCCGTATATTTATAGTTTATTTAGGTTGTCAATAATAATCCGATAATTGAACAATTAGCATAAAGCTATCGGCAATTATCCTTTTACGTAATAATCTGTTGTATACGTAGAATTACTATAGGTATTAAAACAAATTACTGGTTAAATAAATTTAATAATGGAGACCGGTTTAAATCTACCTGGTCGTTCAGTAAATTCCCCGAATTTTTGAGTTTATTGATCTCTAATGATTCCAAAAGATTTAGTCTCCTACCCTTATTTTCAGCATGTAATAAATTGAAGTTTTCGTCGAATTTGTGATATTCTGTTAATAGATGTTCTGCATATTTTGAATCTGTTTTTTGATTTACAAAAGAACTACGGTGCTCCATGATGCGTTTTTTACATGCTCTCCCGCTTTGACCGATATAGACTTTATCACATGAGCCACATGAAAGTTTGTACACCCCTGCTTTGTTGTTTTTATCTATTTTGATTTGTTATTTTTGACTAATTTTCCTAAGCTATTGTTTGTTTTATAAGCTACGTTAATGTTCTGTTTTCTTAAAAATGAAGCAACTTTTAAAGTCTAGTACTAGGCGCTAAAAATATGCCATAGGGCATATTAATGCAAAACAGTCTTAGAATGTTTAAGCTAAATATACCTAAAGAAAAAATGAAATGAAACAAATATACACTTATTGACAGAGATTCAAACTGTACATATAAATATGTGAGATCCTGAATAACCTGGATACAAATATTTAAACATTCCTCTAATACAATAATTCTAATCAATACAATATTTAAATAAGTCGTCAATATCAAATACTACATTAATGGGAACCGATCATAATTACCTGATATTTATCATTCAATAAAATTCAGAATTCCGACGTTGGTGTCATCTATACTACACTCGAGCTCGAGGGTAAGTGCAATCGATCAGAATAATAATAAATAACCCGATAGTAGGCTAATGGTCTTTACTTTCGGTTAACAAATTCTATTTTATTAATTTCAAATCAAATACTAAGGTTTATATTATTATTGTAAAAATAACTGATAATGAAACAGTAACCAGACACACAAATTGTCACTTATCTGAAACCACAGCTGAAGCTGAAGTTAGAGTCCCTTGCGCTCACTCCACCACTGGAACTCTGGAAATACAGTGTCGTGTATGCACCATCAACTAGTTCATCTGCATGCTAAGTCCATGATCGGTATGATACCATAATGCCAAACCAGGTCTGTGTTCTAGTGTCGTAATAGAACAGCAAAATATAACCCCAATCTCACTGGATGGAGAACAAAAACAGGAACGCCGCACGTAGAAACAAAAAAACAAATGGAAGAAATACGACAACAGTAGAAGGAGAAAAGAAGTAGAACAAGAAGAAAAAACCCTAAAAAAAAGAAAATATCTATCAATAGTCTGACAATACGAGAAATCGGCTAATGAACAAACAAAAATCACTTATCCTATCAAGGGGTTCTTATACCAAAGGTTCCATAGTGAGGGTGGCCCCAAATACCATGACCACTCTGAAGAACTACGCAACAACAGAAGTTTTCATGAGAGAAGCATCCCAGCAACTAACAACAGTACTACAATATGCTGAAACACAATGTAGGGATTTCCATATAACTCCCGAACTCGGATGGCTTATCAAACGCCAGTATACTAGTGGAAAATCCCTTAAAAACAACTGCACGACTTCTCCAGTTAACCTCACACACTTTTCTACACGCACATCACATCCCGCCTTGTCGACGACAATGAGAACTGTCAATCAACACACAATGCCAAACACGAAATATTCGATAAATCACTTCGTCTCCACAGGTCGAATTCAAACATCCTTCAAAAATAGATCAGAACCAAATATAATAATAAGGCAAAATCGGCGCGCAATCAGTAGGTAATCGATCGCTAACAGAACTGACGAATAAAAGCAATATTTTGACAGGTCTTAAACGCGTTCAATTATACTGAGTAGCTAAGGCAAAAATATAACGTAACATTCTCAAGTTATATAGTAAGTTATCAAGATTTTTTACACTAAGATCCACATATTTTTAGTTAATACCCATGTAGAAACCAACCCAACGAATAACTTATAGATAACCAATACCCGTCGTCGCGATATCGGCGGTAAAAATCTACCATTGAAATTGATGTCAATGTGCACGAAACAAATCTTAGTTTTGTTATAAAACATATATATGATCTTTTCATGTATTACAAAAAACAAAAATTTCAAAACCCCAATTCTATAGATCAGGCTATCGAATTTGTTGTAATCCACACTTTTTCATGTCAATGTATCAATGCCAAGTCAAATGCACTGAAACTTCTTATATTTCCGTCATTTCTTTTACAAATGAAAAAGTATAAAAAAATATTTGCTCAATTAAAGTTACCGCAATTTTACAGCATTTGTCGGAATCTCAAGGGGATGAAGGGGAATATAAAAAATATTTTCAAGCCAAAGACTATTTAAAATCCCGTATGGCTATAGAATTTAGAATCGAATTGAAACGCTTGCAACGAATGACTTTAACTTATAAGAATTGGGCACTCTAATTATTCCACGGTCTAGTATTAAGTCAGTTTATCATATATTAATTGTTAAACCCCAATCGTGGGTAGTCTCTTCAAATTTTGTTACCATATAGTATAGGTCGTTCTGATCCTCAGCAAAAGTAACCAGGTCTCAGCAAAATGTAGAGTAAAGAGATTGTCGTTTCCATTTAGTATGTCCATATTTCGGCATGCCATTTTCTGATACTGCAAGCCACAATTTTCGTAAGGGGACGTCATCATAGACTTTAAGTCGATGAAGATCAGCTGAGTTTCCAGATTTCAGGCCAATCGTTTTTCAAATACTTGTTTTAAGTCGAATAGATTTTCTGGGCAAGTTCCGCCAGCTCAGAATCTACTCTGTTCCTCTTTTTCCTCAAACTATTGCTCTATACGGTGTTTGATTATTTTACCATTCAGTTTTGTAACTAAGTTTGTTACACTTAGTACCTATAATTTGAACACTGTTTTCTATTACATTTTGTATGCTTGAGGTATGGCTTGAAGTATACGCTATTTTCCAGTCATTTGGAAACAGTTGATTATTGATGCTAAGAGTTACATAAGAATTTCCGGTCCATTTTTGAGAAGTTTGTCCCGACGTTCGTCCAATTTTTATCGTCATAATTTTTTTTGTATCCTGATGGTGTTATCAGATCGTCTTCAGTCAGAGAGAGTCTTGTTGTTGCGTTCAAAATTCTGGACGGACATCCGTGAGGAAATTATGGTTATATTCTTTCCCATCCGTCAATAATATCACATTCATGTGGCAAATTTCCTTCCAATCAGTTTTTAGTGATTTTAATGTTTTCTAGGCTTCACTTGCTCTGTTTTATCCAAGATGTTGGTTTAACATCTAAACTCCAATGCTTAATTTTTGGCTTTTGTTATAGCTCTGTTTTGTCTCATTTGAACAGTGTGTATAATATCTTTTATCTTTATCATCTTTGTTGTTAAGCCATGCATAATATGCCTTTTTTTCCTAAATAAGCCTCTCCAAATCTTCACCGCTTGTCTGAGGCACGCGAATGTCTTTTCGTATCAATGGCTGATTAATAGCGAACATTGCTTAGTTTTAGATTTAGTCTAAACTTATATTGGAATTTCGTTAATTCAACCCTTAAATTTCCCAAATTGTACCGAGATACTTTGACATCATGAACTTTTAACCACGAGTCTTGTCAGGTCAACATAAAGCCGATTATTGATTTTCTTTGGAGGTTTAGCTGCGTCTATGTATATTTATGGTTGTTTTTATGTTTGAAAACACCATTTTGTATACGTAAAGAACATTGTTGGCACCATTCAATCAGCATTTCTCCGTTGTTATTTACGTTTTCATCGCCCTAGGAGCCTACAATTTTATCGTATTTTCGACATCATATGTGGCCATTCAGATCAACCAAAACAATTATTCTTGTTACTGATACTGTCTAATATATGGCAGAGCTGTTGTTGTTGTATTACAATTTGGTATCCTTTTATTTTAAGTTTAGCCGTTTTTATGCGTTCATTGGAACATTCCAGTCTTCGATGTTTTTCAGGACTTTTTAGATATGAAGAGAGGTAGACCAGCTTTCGCTCTACTCGCTTTATCTGCGCAAGTATATATATTGAAATAGAAATAAACATACACAACAATAAAATCAAAATAAAATCAATAATATCTATATTGAATACTAGTAGTATTTTAAAAAGTAAATAACTTCAATGTAACATAAAAACCAATATTAAAAGGCAATAGAAAGTTTGTCAGGATGATTATAAATATGTAAAAGAAAAATGAAAACATCAAATGCAATTAAGGGTCATTAAACGTATACAAATGATTAAATAATGAAGCTAGACCATAAACTGGTGATATATAAATATAAAATGCAACCAATACAACAAATTATACAAATTTTTGAAAACTAGCAAATATGACAGTTTGAAGCAAATTTATTAAAAAGCAATTAGGAATTTAAATAAGCATATACAAATATTCTATCGAATCGATAAATTGCAATGAGAGCTTTGATGAATAGAAAATATAAAATTTTACCTTGATTTTGAGACATAAATATCCACACTGACAGTAGTTAAATTCAACAGTCCAGAATTGTAGTAATTTCATATTTTAGGCACAATAGGGGTAATAATTCATAACTTTAGGATCTTATTAGAACAGGGGTAAATAACTTTAGAAAACTCAATATTTCCACTTAAAAGAATCAATTTAAATTTCATATGACAGAAAATCTTCGGAACGAAATTTTGACAGAACCTGTAATCAAATCAAACTAAAATTCATAACACAATACAAAGACGGAACTCGGAATCGAAATATTGCATTGTTGTCTGCCAACAATGACAAATTTTATAAAATTTAAAAACAGGTTATGGTTGAAACGACTGGTGGGAAAATGAGCAGAGAACAGCAAATTATTAAATTGCGGATTTTAAGAAAAGTAGAAGGTATTATACAAAATTGATTAGATAGGGAATCAAATATGGAAAAAAAACTAATTATATAGAAAAATGGGATTTGAAATATGCGGATTTAAAAAGTTATAAAAAATTGGTTCGGTCAAAATTAAAAACTATAAAAGCAAGGACAGACATAATTAAAAAGAGAGTCCAAATTTAGCAGGGCAGCAGTAAACTTTATTGGTGGTTTTAAAGTGACAGTTAGCTGTCAAAATCATAAAAGTTTTCAAAATTCAAAATTTTCAGTGTGATTGTAAATTTAAACTGAAACAATCATATCCGCAGAAATGTGGAAGTTAAAAGTGCAAAAATAAATGGGAAGCGCTTAAAAAATACAACAAGCAAGCAGATAGCAGTCGAGAAAAACAGTGAAAGGTAGAGCAGCAATTTTACAACCAGATAGTAATAATCCAGAAGGGAAGCTGAGATTGTGATAAACACTTGTCAGATATCAGAGGTTTTGCAGATTGGTAGCAGAGATAGATACCAGAGGTTTGCAGATTAGTATCAGAGGTTGCAGATCGATACCAGAGGTTTTGCAGATTGGTAGTAGAGGTTTGCAGATTGGTAGCATAGGTCGAGGTATCACATAAGATACATCAAAGGTGAGGCAGCAACCAGTAACAGAAGCACATTCAAGGGGATAAAGTGAGAACACTTAAAAATAATTTAAAGTGAACAAGGTATTTCTATTTGAGGTTGATTTAAACAATTTATTTTGATATTCAGTAATAGTATAAAAATTCAAAGAGTTTATTTTTGCTAAATAATCATTTTAGTTAGTAAGGGGATAATTTTTTATACATAAAATAAAATTGCATTTGATCAATCATTGACCTTAAAATTTCATTGTTTGACAGTAATAGAATCATTTGGAAAAGCAAATCTTTTTAGATTAATTTGATAATAATAATAATAATAAGGTATTGTTGATATTTATATTTATTGATTTTGATTTATGTTTGATTTTGATTAATATTTGAGTTAAGAAAAAGAGTTTGACAATACAAAATATATTCAATTTGGTGTTTTATTATGGACAAAAAGTCAATTGGAAAATTGTAAGTGGAAAATTTGAAATTTAAATATTAAATCAACAAAATATAATCGAAACCACAAAAATAAAAATTCCATTACAATTTTTATGGCGAGCCCAACGTGTGACAACAGAACGTTGGTAAATACAAATTTAACAATTTTTATTGAAAACCTCAACGTGTGACAACGAAACGTGGTGAATAGAAGTTTTACAAATTTTATTGGTGAAACCAACGTTTGACGACAGACCAGAATTTGCGCAGAATTAATTTAAAAAGATAATTTACTAAAAGATATTTCTCAAAATAGTTAATTGTGAAAAATATTTGAAACAAATTTTCTATTGAATATTAAATATTGGTACTATATTTGGTTTGATTTAATTTGATTTGATTTATTTAATTTTGGTTTGATTTTTTCTGGGAATTTTGGGCGACATAAGAACATATTATAAATAACAATTACATTATTATTATCAATTTAAGAAATATACAACTAAAAAATTTATAAAATGGCGATAACAAGAGGAGGCCAAGAAGAAGAACAAATGGGGCCAGAAGAGATTATGGTGGAAGTGAAGGATGATGAAGATGGTGATGGAAGAATTGTGGAGACAGTGGCACAAGTGCGTACACCGAAGAGAAGAACACCAGAAATGGCAGTGGATCTTGGCATGATATTAACAGCAATAATGGAATCCAACAATAGTATAAGAAATCTGAGGGAAGAGTTGGAGGAATCAACTGGGAACATAAGAAGTTCAAACGCTGAATTAAAAGAGGAATTAGTCAACAAAATTGAGGAATCAAATAAGAATTTAATGGCAAAAATGGAAGAGACAAAACAAGAATTGAATAACAAAATAGATAGCAAAATACAAAATTTGGAAAGGACTCTAAGACAAGAAATGCAAGAGATTCTAGAACAAATGCACCAGGGACAAGAAAAGGCCAACAATGATTTAACACTGGAGAGAAGAAAACGTCAGTGCCAGATAGAAAATATGAACGGGAAATTAATTCAAGTGGAAGAAAAAGGCCCAAGATAATGGAAAGCAAATTAAAATAAATTTAGAAGAAAAGATTTTACAAAATGGCAGAGATTTCCAACAAAAATGGCAGGAAGAAATCAATCGAATAGAACAGACAAGAATACCATGGTGTCGGAAAAATCAATGGTGATGGATAACAGCGTGAAATTCAGTGGAGGGTTTGGAAAAATTCATCCATGCACATACATAAGAACGATAAGAACACAATTACAAGGGGTAAGGAATATTCAAGAAATCAAGATCAGGATGAGACAAAGTATGGTCGATAGTGCAGCGTTATGGTTTGCGTCGTTAGAAGGGGAAGTAACATCGTTAGAAGAAATTGAAGAAAAAAATTTATAATATTACTGGGGAGAAATGCAACAAGCAGAATTCAAGGAAAAATTATATTTTGGAAAATTTGACGAAAAATGGGGAAATATGAGTGATTATGCCTGGAGATTAGTTACGTCTGCGAAACGCATGAATCCTACAATGCGGGAAGAGGAGCTTATGTTAAATATTGCAAGACACTATGAAGGAGGAATTGCGGAAACCATAGTGGTTCAAAATATTAAAAAAGTAGATTAATTTATAAATTATTTAAATGGAATTCAGAGAGTGAAAAATAATAACAACCAAGGGAACAATCAAAAACAAAATAAAAAGTAGAAGCCAGGAAAACAGGCCAAAATGGAATGGGAACAGGAATCAATCTAATTATAGAACAAATAATAGAGGCAATAGAGAATACCAAAAAAGGAATTTTAATGATCGAAAAAATAATAATCAATATAATGACAGGAATAACCTGTGTGGTGGCCGGGTTAGAATAGCACCACGGTATCCACCGCCTGTCGTATGAGGCGACTAAAGGGGCAGCTGTCCGCTGACCTACTACCTAGCTTTCCTTCCTTCTCCACAACCCGCACGGGATGGTCTGGTTTAAATCATTTCATCAGGGAAGTGACAACCCCACGGGTCCGAGTTACCTGGGTCACCAGGGTCAATTGGTGACACCACCCATGAAAATGGAGCTAAGGAGTAGATGCCTCGGAAAAGAGGCACATCTGGAGCCGGCGCTGGTAGTGTTGCGCAGGATCAACAGCCAGCGCTCACTCAAGCTGGACTGTAAAGACAGCGCATGAAATGGACTGGCGCCATGAATGAATTTATAATGCGCACGTTTTACAGAATTACGAACCTTGGCCAGGACAAGACTGGATATCGCCAAATACTCCATCAAGAGTTCTGTCTTGAGAACTCAGAGCTTCAAGTTACTGAACAGAGAGTCGCAGATCAATATCGTGTCATCTTGAGAAAGGGCCTTATTTCGCCTCAACAACTGGAGACAATGAAGAGCGAAGTAGAGCGCGAACTATTTGGTCGAAATACAATCGAGCCAGAGCCTGAAGCATTTTTGACACAAAGAGCGGACGAGACTCAAGAACTACAACAAGAACAGCCAACCAACGCTGACCTGCGTGAGAAGATCCAAGCAGAAATGGAACGAGCTCTTAGAGAGCATAGTGGAACAGATCCACTGACTAGACCAGCTCTTCCCAAACTAAGATCTTCTAAGAAACTGGGTATCGTCTTGCAGGCTATGAACAAATTTATCTTGCCAAACTATGTTTTAGGTGCTAATACGTTACAGTCGCTACACACAATCATCTACTGTGCTGCAACTTCCATCTGCAGAACAATTGGGGTCGCAGTGAGACCAAAACAAGACCCTCCCCAATTTAGACAAACACCTCGAATACCACCTTGGCAAAAAAGACTTGAAGGGAAAATCAATTCTCTTCGGAAAGACGTTGGAAGACTGACCGAGTACCAACGAGGAGTCAGGAACAACAGAATAGAAAGGCTTGTCAAGACTATCATGGACAATAACCGAATACACTCCCAGTGGGATGGAGAAAACATCACATCTCAGCAGTGTCTGGACAGTCAACGACAAAAGCTCTCTGTCTACACAAGTCGATTAAGAAGGTACAAAACCAGTAACCAACGGAAACTAGACAACACACTCTTCCGACAATCAGAAAAAAGGGTTTTATAGAAAACTTAACAACAACAATAATAACGAATCCCCTAGTTACCCCAGTAAAAAAGACATCGACGAATTCTGGAAAACACAGCTTTCCACAACAATCTCCTATAACTCCAGAGCAAGCTGGATTAATGAGGAGGAGGCTGCATCTCAGAACTGTGAGGCCATGCAACACCAACCATTTACAACAGAAGACACATCCAATATAATGAAGCATCTCCATAACTGGAAAGCACCAGGACCAGATGGGGTACAAAATTACTGGATAAAGAAACTGTACGCAACCCACGAAACACTAACAGCCCTTATAATTGACGTAATTACCCACCCACACAAGATGCCTAGTTTTCTTACGCATGGTACTACATACCTCTTACCGAAGGACAACCTATGTGCACAGGACCCAGCAAAGTACCGACCAATCACCTGCCTTCCAACCTTATACAAACTCATAACATCGTGCATTAATCATCGCATTTTTAAACATTGTGAGCTGAACAACATAATTACTCAACAACAAAAGGGATGCGCGAAAAATTCAATGGGTTGCAAAGAACAACTGATAATTGATTCCGTTGTCTGCAATCAAGCCCACGCCAAACGGCGAAATCTCTACATGGCATATGTGGACTACAAAAAGACCTTTGATTCAGTTCCACATGATTGGCCCATTAAGGTGCTGAAACTCTATAAAGTGAATAATTGTATTATTAACTTTTTAGAATATGCCATGTCCACCTGGCAAACCAAAATCTCACTGAATGAAGCCAACTGTTCGATACAAACTGACCCCATTCCCATCAGGAGGGATATATTCCAGGGAGACTCTCTTAGCCCGCTGTGGTTCTGCCTTTCCATGAACTCTCTCTCAAACAAACTGAACTAACTGACTAATTTTGGGTTCAGTCTCAAACACAAAAACGTACAAGCATTAAGGATAAACCATTTGTTATACATGGACGACTTAAAGTTGATGGCAGCTACAAAACAACAGCTCCATGATATGCTTAAAATAGTAGAAGGGTTCTCTAGTGACATCCATATGAAATTTGGCCTAGACAAATGCCGAATAATTAATATAGTTAAAGGCAAAATACAGCAGGGGCACTTCGAAATGGGAGATGGCACCTCAATTGAATCTATGGGGAAAGGTCATACTTATAAATACCTTGGAATAAAGCAGGCTCAACGTATTGATCACATGACTATGAAAAAGGACCTAACAGCAGAGTTTTATAGAAAGGTGAGACGACTGTTGAAAACCAAAATAAACAGTAAAAATCTGTTTCAAGCTATTAACACCTATGCGTGTTCAGTGCTCAGTTACTCTTTCGGTATAGTTAATTAGTGCAAGACTGACATTGAACAATTACAACGAAAAGTTCGAGTTTTACTAACAAAAGCTCAAAATCACCATCCAAAGAGCTCCTGTCGAACGTACAACTTTGCCACGGTATGAACGAGGAAGAGGATTAACAGATCTAAGTAAACTATTAGATCAACAAATTTCTATTTTGCGTAGTCATTTCCAGAAACTCGCAGAATTTTCTGATCTACATAGAGTCATGTGCCAGGTTGATGACTCAACACCACTGCGACTGACACAACAACATGTCCAATTACACCACCAGACCACAGATCAGAAACTGCTGAAATGGAAAGAGAAGCCCCTTCATGGAAGACATATAAATGACGTCAACCAAGATTATGTCGACAGTGCAGCGTCGAACTACTGGTTGATCTCTGGTCATATGTTCCCTGAAACGGAAGGCTTTATATTGGCAATCCAAGATCAAGTAATTCCAACTAAGAACTACCTAAGACCCTTCTATTAATAACGATAGATGCAGGTACGGTTGCCAAACATCTGAATCTATCCAGCATATCACAGGAGGTTGTCAAGCGTTCGCTGCAACTGAATACAAAGAACGACACGATGCTGTGGTAAAAATACTTCTTCAGGAACTAGCACTGAAACATGAATTATCACAGTCGGTAAGATTACCATACTATAAATATAAACCAGGATCTGTTTTAGAAAAATCAACTACAAGCTGTACTGGGACCGCACGATACTGACCGATCGGTCTGTTGCTCACAATAGGCCAGATATAGTTTTGGTAGATAAAGTCTCTCGGAAAACAACTTTAATTGACATAACAATTCCTAACAACAATAATACAAAATACCAACCTGGCTGAGAAAATAACCAAATATAGAGATTTGGAATTTCAAATAAAGACTCACTGGAACATGAACAACACACGAACTGTACCAATTGTTATGTCAACGACAGGACTAGTCCCAAAACATCTATTAAACAATCTAAAATACCTCGGTCTGGACGAACATCTTTACAAACAAATGCAAAAAGCCGTCTTGTTAGGGACAGCCCGGACGGTCAGGAAATTCATGGGAAACTGCCGCCACGACTCCAACCACGGGCCTGAAAACCTGGCAAGGGCTCCCACAGAGCTAAACCCTTTTGATATCTAGGATATCTGGGGTTTAGTGAATTTTCCCCTAAAGGCACTCATAGCGTGCCTTAGAGGGAGTGTGATGCCATACATTGTATGGTCAAGTCGGGACAACAATGAATTTTAAAATCAAAAGTATTATTCAAGACAGACTGGAAATGGAAGAAATGCAAATGCAGACAATCGAAGAAGTTATGATGGATCAAGGCAGCAGGATAAGAATGGAAGAATGAATAACCTCCAAAGAAGAAATAGCCACAAAGGAGTTAAACCAAGGACAGAGAAAAACAGTACTACGGAAGTAAATAGAGAAAGCACCAGAAGAAGCAGAAGCAGGTTACCAACTGCTGATCAACAAAGACAACAGAATAATCAGGATTACTAAAGCAGCAGAATACCAAAAATACTAACGCACATAAAATTTTCAATAAAGACTACTTTGTACCAAATAATGTATGTACTTACCAACATTTGAAAGAAATAATTGAAGTTGAGGAACAGGAAGAAGAAACTAATTTAGAATTAATTTATATTTATGGAAAAGTTAAAGAACAAAAACCCCACATTCCACTGTATAATGATCCAACAGTTAATAAAGAAGTACCTATTATAAATGAAAATCTGAAATCTGAAGATAAACATAATATTATTATAATCAAGAATGAAAATAATATCAAAATTTTAATAGAAACAGGATCTGAAGGAAGTTTTATAGATGAAGAAATTTTAGAAAAATTAAAAATAGAAGAAAACAATATAATAAAAATAAAATTAAAAAAATTAAAAAAAAACAGCTTTTATTATATAATTAAAAATGTTATTTTATAGGTACCTACATTGCAACCTTTAACGATAATTAATCTTCTTCGTCTGCGTCACAATAATCCCATATCGTAAATACCTTATTATATATTTTATTATACCCTAAAACTTTCCATTTGTATTAAATCCTTGGGTTTTTATCACAGACCCAATTTTTGATAAATAATAATTTATATTTAAAAAAGAACCGACTTCAGCTGACTTAAAATAAAAACAGTTTAGAAACCGTGGGCAATCAATCACTATTTTCAGACATGTCTTCTTTTTTATCTGATTTAAGGTACAATTCAATTGAAAATTTTAGCGTATTCTTATCACTCTCTCTTTTTCTTCCTTTCTCTTTCTCCCTCTCTAATTTGTATTCTAAAGATTCCAAATATATTATAATTTTTTATTTGTTTTAATATATATATATATATATATATATATATGTTATATACGTCCTAAACAATACTTAGAATATTAATATGACAACACCGTGTAACCGGTCAAATGAGTCGTTCACATGGTGTCATATTACACGATATAGCAATTCCCAGGAAATACGCAAATGCCCATCGCACGTGTAAAACTGCTGATGCTGACAATGCAACACGTAGCTTATAAATGCACATGCGATGGCTGTGAGCGTCATTAAGTGTATCGCATTCAATTATCTCATTTATATTGTTTAACGTAATTTTTGAAGTAAAATATTTAATTTGTGTTTTAAATAAAAATAATTTTTTAAAAAAAAGCATTTGTGTTTGTGAAGATATAAAATTGGCGCAGTCAGTAGGATTGTTCCAAAACGACTAGAACACGAGAATTCTAACTAGTCGTGGTGGTTTCCAAACCTTCGTGGGACAATCAACCTCTTGCTGGAGACACAACTGGAAGCGAGCTAGCACCAGGAACACGCAACGGCTAACCAGTGCAGTCAACTTACAGAACAGTCCATGCCAGGAATTATATTGTAAGGATTACGTTATTATTATTTTATTATTTCCATTTATTGATACACTTAATCACCATTTCTATCATCAAAGATAAATCCTTTAATATTCCTTAAATATTTTAAACATATTACATCACTACCCTTGATATATTCAGTTCATTTATTTTGAGTAGAATTGCAAGGTAAGAAATATTTTTGACCAATTTTGGTACATATTGATAATTACACATTAAATTTATACCATTATTTTGAACGACAACTTATAATAACTTGATCTAATTATTTTAATATCTATCTATTTTCACATTTATTTATTTAAAGATTGATTTATACGTTTTACCATTGTCAATTCGACAATATAAACTGATTTAAATTTTTAATATTGTGCAAATACTTTGACTATGACCACTACAAGGCAAGGTGCAGCCACTCCAACTGTGGAGCCCTATAAAATTTCCGAGATTTTTGCGATAGTACCGGAGTACGACGGTAACCCTATCTTTCTAAATACCTTTATCACATCATGTAACACCGCCCACAGTATGGCGACCGATAACCAACAGGTCTTACTTATACTCCACATAAAAAATAAACTCCGTGGCAGGGCAGCGGAATTAGTAAATTCACGAAACCCTAGCCTGTTAACTGAAATCATTACTCTTCTCGAAAACCACTTCGGAGACCCCCGAGACCTATCGGCACTCATTCAAGATCTCCAACGAATGAAACAATTATCATCCGAGTCACCCTTAACTTTCTCGACTAGAATTCAGACTCACCAGGCAAAAATGTTGGCCGCAGTCACAAAACAAAATATAACTTCCAAGGAAAAACAAGCCCAAATAGATCTCATTGAACCCATGGCACTAAACAGCCTTCTTACAGGCCTAGAGCCAAAAATGGGACAATTAATTCGAGCAAGCGACCCAAAAGATATCTTAACCGCGATCTCTAGAATTAAAAGAGAAATTCAATTAAATCATCTCGAAACTCAAAAATTCTCTAACTTCAAAAATACAACTCCGACCTTTAGAAGACCCAATCAATTGCCACCCCCAAAACACTGTACATTCTGTAAGAGAATGGGCCATTCAGTTAATGAATGCATCACTAGATCGAGGCAATTCCAACAGAATCAAAGCTTTGGACAAAATCAAGGTTTTGGGCAAAACTTTCAAAGACCTCGCCCTAATCCATTCGCCCAAAATTCTAATCAACAAAATTATCAACAACCCCGCCAAACAAACTTTCCTCCCAATAGGAGTTTCCAACAACAACGCCCATCAACAAGCAATCAACCCCCAAATACGGACCAATTTAAACCGAACCCTAATTTTTACCGCCAACAACGTACTCATCACCTAAATAATCATGAGTTCGAAAATCCTAGAAGTGAACAGACTTATTCGAACCCAACACCCAACGAGTACCAATACACAGATTTCGACTATAACGATTATTGTTCCTACGACAATTACCAGAACGACTTTAACGATTACTTTAAAACAGACTTCGAGAGCGAAAATTACTCTCAAAACTACGAAGAAATTTCTCCTACAAATTTTCAGGACACTACCCCCCAAACAGAGCCCCCGGATATGTCAGACCTTCAAACCCACATTCAAACCTTGAATTTAGACAGCTTCGACCCCAACCTGAATATCCCCGAACAGAGATTTCTGTAAGACCCCTCTTGTCCGTAAACTCTAAGAACTTATATTACATCACCGATGCATCCAACACTTACAAACTTCTTGTGGATACCGGTGCAGGACTCTCTATTTTTAAGCCAG
The DNA here is from genome assembly GCA_034190945.1 of Octodonta nipae. Lineage (NCBI taxonomy): Eukaryota > Metazoa > Arthropoda > Insecta > Coleoptera > Chrysomelidae > Octodonta > Octodonta nipae. Next base: position 122,885,308 of record CM067216.1, read on the forward strand.
AAACTTGCAAACGCTTCAGGGAAAGGTTCCAAGAAAATGTGGTCATCCAGGGAATAACTAACGAGAAAATTCATATCAACGAATCGACTCTCGTCCCGTTTAATATCAATGATCCCCATAAGGTTTACATTTGCAATATCGATATCGAGTTCGATGGATTGTTAGGTTCCGATTTCCTGGAACATTATAATTGCATCATTGATTTCGAAAAGAAGCAACTAGTAACCAATTTCAAAACACTTCCCTTGTATAAAGTAACAGACGATTTAATCAGTAAAGATACTCCTAAAAACTTTTCATGTAACCCCGTCAACTCAATTTCCATTCAACCACGTACAGAGCAAATCTGTAAACTTACTTGCAACCTTAGAGATACAGATGCCTTATTAACAGGCATAGAATTTGAAAAAGTCCATCTTCCGAATGCTATAGTAAAAGTCGATAGTAATGGCCAATTTCTGACATCCGTATTAAATGCAAATGCCATCCCTAAAACTATAAATTTCACTGACATTAAACTTGAGCCTTTACAACATTTCAGTGTGAATTCTATTTCACAAACCCAACCAACAGACAACAACATACTAGAACGACAAGAGCAAATTTTCAATCAACTCCGACTTGACCACTTAAACGAAGAAGAATCCGACTTAATATCGCAACTATGTCTTGACTACTCTGACATATTTTATCTCGAAGGAGACCATCTGTCATTTACCAACGAAATTAAACATACCATCGAGACTAACAACTCTAGACCAGTTTTCACGAAATCATATCGCTACCCTCAGATTCATAAAGAGGAAGTTAAATCCCAAGTAACGAAAATGCTATACGAAGGTATTATACGCCATTCAAACTCACCCTGGTCCTCCCCTGTATGGGTAGTACCGAAAAAACTGGATGCTTCAGGAAAGCAAAAATGGCGCGTTGTAGTTGATTATCGAAAACTCAACGAACTAACAGTTGATGACAAATATCCTCTCCCTAACATTTCGGACTTATTAGATCAACTATCAAATATTTCACAACACTTGACCTCAGGATTCCATCAGATTGAGATTGACCCAAAAGACATTTCCAAAACCGCGTTTACCGTTGAGAATGGGCACTACGAATTCGTAAGGATGCCCTTTGGTCTAAAGAATGCCCCTTCAACATTCCAGAGGGTTATGGACAACATTCTTTTAGGTATTCAAAACGAACGTTGTTTCGTCTATATGGACGACATAATCGTATACTCTCCCACTATCAACGACCATTTGTCTCGTCTTACTGATGTTTTTAAACGCCTACGAAAGGCAAACCTCAAGATTCAACCCGACAAGTGCGAATTTCTTCGCAAAGAAGTTGCCTATCTCGGACATCTGATTACCAAAGATGGAGTTAAACCCAATCCATCAAAGGTAGAATGTATATTGAAATTTCCTCAGCCCCAAAATCAAAAAGATATCAAATCCTTTCTGGGATTAGCCGGGTATTATCATCGATTCATACCCAATTTTGCTAAAATTTCAAAACCACTCACAAAATTGCTGCAAAAAGATGTTTCATTCTATTTCAGTTCTGAATGCGTTAATTCTTTCAATGAATTAAAGCAAGCCCTCACTTCGACCCCAATATTAATTTACCCCGACTTCAATGAGCCCTTTATTTTGACAACTGACGCTAGCGCATTTGCAATCGGCGCTGTGCTTTCACAGGGACCAATAGGCAAAGATCTGCCAATTGGATACGCATCTAGGACCCTCTGCAAGGCTGAGACCCGATACTCCACAATAGAGCGTGAACTTCTGGCTATTGTTTGGGCCGTTAAACACTTCAGGCCAATAATTTTTGGACGAAAGTTTAAACTCCTGACCGACCACCGCCCGTTAACGTGGCTCTTTTCTATTAAAGATCCAGGTAGTCGACTTGCCAGATGGCGCCTCAAACTCGAGGAGTACGATTATGAAATTATATACAAACCGGGAAAAGTAAATAAGAACGCAGACGCCCTTTCACGCATTCGAATCAACTATTTTGATGAATGTATGACTTTCCAATCGAACACCAAACTCCAACACTACACGATAACTCCCTTAAACGAAAACGTAAACAGTGAGACAGAACAACTTGAAACTGACGACGAAGACAACTCAATTTTTACAGAATTTCGGACATTCGTAGAACGGTATAAGACTGTCTCACTTATCGACTATAGTAAAATTCAGTACTCCAACTGTCAACTCCTTGATAGAGAAAACAAAAATATCTTAGTTTTCTTTCAATCCGGCAATTTAAAAGATTTTCATAACCAAATTCTTGAGGATATCTTCGAAGAGAACGCCGACTTCGAGCAATTCAAAATTAACATTTTCAATAGTAAAAGCGTTCGAAAAAGACGATATTACATTATTCCCCTACCAACTGATTTCGACACTGTGAACGAGGTATTATTTGCCTCAATTTACAAGAGCAAAGACCTTCTAACTGACTCTGAACTATACTGCGTTGAAAATAACTTAGACCTACCTATACTCGAAATGCTTTCGTTTATATTTGCAGAAACAGACATAAAGTGGAAAGTCTGTCAGAACATAACAAAAACAGTAGGAAGAGATCAAGTGCCAATAATACTAGATCAATTCCATAACGGTAAAAACAACATACACAGAGGGATCAACGAAACTATTAGACGAATTAAAGAAAAGTATAACTGGCAAGGTATTACAAAAGACGTAGAAAACTTCATTAGAAACTGTCAAATCTGTCAGACAACTAAAGCTTTCCGTAAAAACCTTGACAACCCATTAGTAGTAACAGAAACTCCAAGAACCCCTTTCGAAAGAATAAACATCGACATTCTCGAAGTTCCTAGCAGAAATTACGCCCTCACTATCCGAGACGAATTAACTAAATATTCCCAGGCCTACCCGATTAGCGACAAGTCCGCCAAAACCGTCGTTAGTACACTCTTGGTGTTTTTCCAACACTTCGGAACGCCTCTGAGAATACACTTCGACTACGGTCGTGAATTCGACAATGCACTCCTCAAAGACCTTTGCAAATTGTTCGATATTAAACTTTCCTACTCTAGTGTAGGACACCCCCAATCTAACGGCTCATTAGAGCGTTTTCATTCAACTTTGTTAGATATGATCCGTATTCATAAGGCCGAGCACCCTGACGAACACCCCTTCAATATTCTGCCATACGCAATTATTACCTACAACAACTCCGCTAACAAAACCCATGGGTTCACACCCTATGAACTCGTTTTCGGGCACACATCTAGCCGACCCCCTGAAACCCTCTATAACGAAAAGGACTTGATTTCTAAATACATCAGAGACTTAAATAACCGCATTTCACAGTACTACAAAATAGCACGCGAAAGAACCGATACTCAAAAACAAAAAGCCAAAATTCGATTCGATAAACATGTTTCGGACAAAACCCCAAATTATCAAGTAGGTGACAAGGTTTACGTACGCGAATCTCAGTTCAAAGATAAACTACAAAACAAATTTAACGGACCATTTCAAATAGTAGAACTACATACAAAATCAGCTACTTTACTTAATTCTCGTACTAACCAAAAAACCAAAGTAAACTTTGACCGTATAAAACCTTTCACAGAAGACTGATTTCTTTACAGGGTCATCCTGCTGTTCGGATCGGCAGCATCCCAATTTGAAATAAAGCCAATCAATAACACCCTAGGGATTTATTATCATGAAGAATCACGTATAGCCGTGTCAAATCACAAATGGACTCTTCTAGTTCATAGAAATCTCTCCGCTCTAAAACAAACTTTCGCTACCAACAACAGAATTCTCGATGCACTAACTTTATCACTAAAAACTAACGTCCACCCAACCAACGTATTCCGTGCTGACGTTCAATCACACATCAACTTACTTAACCAAATCTCAAACTCTGTCAAAAACAAATTCAATGAAATCCACATGGACACTCGAAGGTACAAACGTGGACTAATCGATGGCGCCGGATCAATTTTCAAAGCCATAACTGGTAACTTAGACGCCGCCGACGGCGAGTACTTCACCAACAGTATAAATAGTTTAAACAAAGGACAACTGCAGATCGAAAACCTTTTGAAAAACCAAATCAGCGTAACCACCTCAGTTATAAAGAACTTTAACGAAACTATTCAACGCATTCAGGTCGACGAGAAAATATTTAACGAAAATATTCGAAAAATGGAAAATATGATTCGTAAAGTAAACGACAAAATAGCGTACGTGGAAACAAAACTCTCATTTCTAGAAATGACGGAAAAACTGATGGAAAATTATCTCTTTCTAGAAGACAACTTAAATGATGTTCTTAATTCCATAACTTTTGCCCGCCTAAAAATTATCCATACTTCAATTTTAACTCCCGAACATTTCATTGCCGCCTTACAGGAAATATCACAGAATCTCGTGAAAAATAATTTACCTTTGCCCGTCAAATATTCAAGTATTGCACGATACTTGGAAATTACAGAATTAGAAGCTTTTCAAACAGATTCCGATCTTGTATTTATACTCAGAATTCCACTTATTGAACAGCAATCATTTACTGCTCTCCGCTTATACCCAATCCCCATCTATGATGATAGAACTGGGTTATACCATGTACTCTCATTCACTCATAAATATATAGCAAAAAACGACGATTCCTTACTGTATATTCCGATAAAAGACCTCAGTGCGTGCAAACCGTTGAACAATCAAAATAAATTGTGTTCCGAACTCTATGCATATCCGATAGACTCAAATGCTTTGTGCGAGGCCCAACTTTTAAGAAATTTTAAAAAAGTGCCGGACAATTGTCACAGTGCCGTGATCTCTGCTCAAGGGTACCACGTTCAAAAACTCGAAACCAACGTGTGGTTAATTATGGTTACTGAGCCTCTTAGCATTACCATCACCTGTACCGACATCAATACAAAACCCTTAACACTCAATGTTAACTCTTTATTAAAACTTCAGAAAGATTGCAGTGCCTTCATTGGAATAACCAAAATCGAAGCAGAAGCCACAAAAAGCAGCAACACCCTTGACAACTATCAACCAGTTCTTATCCCTTTCAACTGCTGCGATACCATACCAGAAAAAATTGTCGTTCCCGAACTTAAACCTTTGAAACTCCATGAATTGAATTTCGAGGACTTAAACGTCGCAAACCACAAACTCAACGACTATTCAAAGGACCTAGACGAATTAATAAATCAGCCATTCGTCAAAAAGAACATTTCTTGGTTCACCTACGTGACAATATTTTCCATAATAATAATTGTCGCTGTATTTGTCCTCCAAACGCTTTGGCGTAAACGCAATACAACCAGCGAAAGTCCATCACCCACAACCAGAATTTCAAAATTGTTGCCAAGATTGAGACCGAACCTTCGACCGAACGAAACTAAAGACATCGAGCTAAATACCCCAAAATAATTTAAAAAATTGTTTTGTAAGACTTTTATCTCTAAAAACGGTATTATTTTAGGTTTTATTATTAGTGACCTTAATGCTAATTATATTTTATTTTATACATTTATACAATTTACGCTATTTTATTCACTTTTGCTTTCTACAAATTTTATATGTATACAACCTTTTTTATTTTATTATTTTTCAAATTCTATTTTCAGAAAAGTTCCTGTAAAACAGCAACTTTTTCTTTGTGAGGGGAGTTGTTATATACGTCCTAAACAATACTTAGAATATTAATATGACAACACCGTGTAACCGGTCAAATGAGTCGTTCACATGGTGTGTATTACACGATATAGCAATTCCCAGGAAATACGCAAATGCCCATCGCACGTGTAAAACTGCTGATGCTGACAATGCAACATGTAGCTTATAAATGCACATGCGATGGCTGTGAGCGTCATTAAGTGTATCGCATTCAATTATCTCATTTATATTGTTTAACGTAATTTTTGAAGTAAAATATTTAATTTGTGTTTTAAATAAAAATAATTTTTTTTAAAAAAAGCATTTGTGTTTGTGAAGATATAAAATATATATATAACTTATTGGTCTATCATTTTCTGAATCACCCTATATAAGTATAAATCCTCTCCACACTATTGACTCTTTCTATTTTCTATTATTTAAATTATTCCTGTATACCTATGATTTTATTTCGCCCCATATGTCTAGTATTCCATTTATGCAACTGCTCATGGTCTACCCTATATAACAAAATTCAGCTTTTTGAGCCACAATTTATGACTATAATTTTACTGTACCATTTATTTCAATCACCCGGTATATGCAATTGCTTCTAAAATTTTTTGAACCCATGTCTATAATTATACTCCGTCCTATAATTCAAATATCCTAACTGCTTATGCTTATATAACAAATTGTTGATACACCTGAATAACAATAATTTTACCCTTACTTCAAACAGCTTGTATAAGCAACTACTTATATTCCAAACTACATAACTTTTTTAAACCGCCCTTTATAACTGTAATTCTACTTCAACTTATATTTCAACCATACTGTATATTCAACTACTTCCGACAATGTTTAAACCCTTTTGTATAACTAGAATTATTCTCCGCAAATATCCGCTCTGTATAACTCTAGTTTTGCTCTACTCTTATTTCAACCACCTTGTATACGCAACTACTTATGTGGCAATACAATATTTTTAGAAACACCCTGTATAACTAATTCAATTCCAACTTATATTTCAACCATCCTATGTATACAAAGGCTTATTTACCACCTAATATCACATGCACGCACGCACACACCTACAACCGTATACCATATAGAAGAGTTCGCCGACATATCTAACAAATTTTCGTTTCGATAAACTAACGGAATAATTTCTGGCATTTCAGGCGAATATAAGTTCGTCTCTAACAGCAACTGACTTTCAAATGCATCAAATTGAAAACCATTAAAAACACCCTGTACGATATACTTTCATGGCATATCATGACATTTAAACTAGATGTTTATAATAAAAATTTGACATTTACCATGATGTTTACAGTTTTTTGCATATATTTTTCCGATTTTCAGAAAAATGGTATGTTTTGCGTTATAGAAAAATGTACGGAATCAAGCTGGAACATATCTTTGTATAATACAATTTATAATATTGAAATTGCGTGAGCAGTTTCAGTGAAAACGGTGAAGATTCATTGAAAATCGCTGAAATCTAGTCCCTTATTTACTTTTTTTTCTGATTTTCTAGAAAACCGTAAATCTCATGTTATAGACAATTATATGGGACCTTTCTGTAATGTTCCTTAATATAATGCCGTTTAAATCATCATAATTGTCCAAGCCGTTTTTGAATAATCGCAGGACATACATAAAAAAAAAGTTGCATACGAATTGATACCTCCTCGTTTTTAGAAGTCGGTTAAAAACGTGTTACATTTTGTGGGGCATTTCTCTTACAATCACAACGTCAAGTATAAGCCCAGGTTCCATACTGTTCCAATATGCCTTAGAAGGAGGTACGGGCGTGCTATTGGTACTTACCTGATTGTTACATCCGTAATAGAGTATTAATTCTTCCCAATTTTTGCGGTGCATCCCGCCAGGGATCCATTGTAGGGGGATAAGGGCTTCAGTACAACAGGGTTCGTCCCGGTATTCTGAAGCGCAACGTTAGCGATATAAAATCACCCATCAAAAACGGTCCACCCATCAAGACGAATCAAACTCGAGGGGTTATATGGTTTAATTACTGTGTTCCTATGCCATCTTCCAGCTCCATCATCAGACTCTGGTTACCATCTAGCACCAAAGTACTCGTCAAGACGGATCAAACGCACAATTACAAATATCATCATTTTACGAATAGAATTGTTTTTCTCAAATTTGAAATTTCATCAATCTGCATGTACGCTCAATTAAACAAAAAATTTAATTTTTAAAATCGAAACATACATACAACAAAATACCTGCCTCACAACGTGATGTTGTAATTCTTCCACAGTATTTACTTCTTCATGGTGATAAACTATTTTAAATAGATCCGGGGAAGGAGCAGTTTAGATCCATCTATTAAGAAATTAATTACTAAAATGTACGTGTGTAATGTGATGGAGCCCCACCAAGTAAAAACCACATATTCTGTCTCACTTTTAAAGGAACATCTATTTAGCCCGATATATGTTTTGAAGATACACTAAGTAAAAGTTCTGTTCACAGCAGGCGGATTTTCTACTACCTACTCTAACATTGTTGTTGTGGAAATTATTTACTCCATTTTTTCGGTCGTCAGCAACTAAAATAAATTTGGTAAAAATTCTGTTGTACTCTTATAAAAGGCACTTTCAAAATTCAATTATTTAGGAAAATCTACTGGTGCTGCTAGGGCCGAGTACTTGTTGTTGGCTTGTATTCCATAATTTCTAATTTTTTTCCTCAACCCTTTCATGATATTTTAAATACGCTGAGTCGGGAAATCTTATAACCAAATTTACAAACATCAGCAGAGATGGAAGCTTTTTTAAATTGCAAATTGATAATATCTCCAGTAATTCATTGTTCTCATAACCGTGTGCCGTTTATCTTCCACAAAATACCCACAAATAAAAAAGTAAGTATATAATGCACTACGTTTCAAATATGTAGCACACATATCAAATCGGCAATCGCACTCGAAACAGTGCAATAATACAAAAAATCGGGATACCCGGTATCAGTAGTAATCTAACAATTTATGTTTAACAACATTGGTTTGTAATAAAATTTCTAAATTTAATTTTTGTAAAATGATTGTTAATACTTCCTGTATGTGGCAACCTATATTAAGACTTGCAGCCCATAATTATTTATAACTCTCTTATTCTTCAAATTTTACGTAAACGTTTTTGGATAAATCGACTTCTGTTTATGAGTTCTACATGCTGGGAAAATAAGTAACTCAATTTTAATAACACCATATGTTTACGACTTTTCTATATGGTTTCATTTAAACTTCATTATTTTCTTTTAACCTTATTCAAATAAACACAATTCAGAAATACTCAAATACGTCTGCTTTGTTTTACTAGTTGACCCCTAAAGATTACTTTTATCTAAAACTAAATAGATTAAAATATTCGAAGCGTGCATTGCAGTCATATCTACTTTCCGTCTGATAAATGACTGGAACGAATTCATTGTGTGCATAAATAAGCACAACTTACAACTATTTTATTACTTTTCAGTTATAAAATACTTGTACGGAGGTTAGTTTGCAAATAAATTATGAGTTAATCGATAGTTAAAAAAATGTAGAGGTAACTCTGCATTAACCCAAGATTAACCGAAATCTGACACTTAATTTGTCATTTGTATGAATATAAAAATGTACAGAGTAACCCATTTCAACTGGTCCACCCCTGTAAAAATCTTTATTAGTTGAACGATTTTGTTGTGCTTTTATTTTAAATTATATATATAAATCAGAAAAGTCCTACTAGATAAAATTCTCCTGTCAAAAATTTATAAAAACACTTTAGGGATTTGAAGACGCGAGATGTAAGACCGACATCTAGGATTTTCGAGAGAATCAGTACACAGAGGTTCCGAATCTGGAGCCGTTCCGTGTAATTGCTGTTCTCTCTCAACTCCTAGGACAGAATGTCACGATAAAATTTTTCAGGTTACTTCACCTGTCAGAGATATTGAATACTCTCTTCGAGGTGTCATTCCTTTGTACGAAGACAATATATATTATATATCAATATAATACATATTGTTTCTGGTTAGGAAACCTTCATCAGTTGCGCTTCCCACAATTGAATGGCAGCAATTACACGGAACGGCTCCAGATTCGGAACCTCTGTGTACTGATTCTCTCGAAAATCCTAGATGTCGGTCTTACATCTCGCGTCTTCAAATTTAACGAAATGCATCAAATGCATAAAGAAGTGTTCGAGAGGACATTCAATTGTGGGAAGCTATTTACCACATGGCAAAAATTTTGTTGACACGTTATATTCTAGACTTTTAAACTGTTTTGTGTGAAATTGCGCGTTAGAAGCTTCTACTGACTTTGTGAACTGAAATTCTTCTCAATGTCCTTATGGTATTTAGAACCCGGAGCTGATGTGATAATTTTTTAGACTAATCTATGAAACCAAAAACGTGTGCTACATGGACTACTCTAATGAAACTGACGGTTATAAACCAAACTATAAACGTTGTGAGAAGACGTATGCAAGAAAAGGATATACAAGTGTTTCGTTAAAGTGTCATTAATAATATTTGCATTTTACAAAGAATGCATTTGTTAAATTAAAGAAAAAGCCACTCTCGATTTCCACACCTTTTCAAGAAGCAAAAAAAAAGAAATCACTCTTAGGTGGAAGACAACTTTCTACGTTCTTGAACCAAAGATTCCAACAAAAGAGTAGCTGGAATGTCTTCGATGCACATTCCATAGAGAATATTAAAAAAAAATGTATGAATTAGATGTTGCGGTTTTAGTTCAATGCTCGTTCAATGCAAGTATATAATTGACGAAGGACCTTTAGCGGAACATTCAATAAACACGTGCCGTCACATAAACGAATCACCAAATAAAAGTTATCACTAACCTCTAAGTCGAAGCTCTGGTGTTTTCTTGGTTCTTCTTTCTTCAGAGGCTAGCCCCGTGAACAGGAACAGTTTCTTAGAGCTTCGTCTGGACAACACGTTACACAAAAAATAGCGACGTAATGTTCATTGATTGAGCATATAAAAAAATGCGGGTTTAACAACAAATGATGCGCTTTTGTAAACACAAAAGAAACAAAATGAAAGCGGTTTAGCGGTCGTTACGAACGAAGCTACTAACTCGCGAAATCGTAACGCAAACAACAACAATAAGCGTCGTCTCTTCAGACGGAATCAAAAATGTGTCCGAATAATTCGGAGCACAATACACGAAACTCCCAAGCGTCTAAATAGCTAGGGAAGCGAACCACGAATGTCAATACTGTCTATATTTTACACGCAAAAACACACTTACAACTAGCATTAGCACGACGGAATGTTTTAGAAAAGGTGCAGAAGTCTAAAAATCAATGAAGTAATTCAATCAAATTGAAAACAATACACTAAACAAATTGCGGGAACGCACCAGTAGCTGTGTCTGTTTGTTAGGAAAAACAACATCCCACAAACATCTCTTGTAGAATGGATGCATCTCAATAAATTAATATACAATCTTCAACTTTTGAAGACGTTACCAAAAACATGACTGACATTAAGCCAAAAATTTCATCGGTAATTCAACATAGTAAATCAGACACAAATGAAACAATTAAAAGAGCAATAATATGTACCGTTGAACAATTAAATTCAAGATTTGGGTATCTTCCTTGTAATCAATATTCACAGTTACTGCATATTTGGATACACGTTAGGCAAGGAATCTTGTAAGCTGGGTGATTAGAGAATTTTTAAGTTGCATTGGTGATTATGCTTGATCGTATCGATAACAAATCAAGCAGAAAGTAATGACACTGGATCTCTTGCTGCAGAAGAACGAGCAAAGTTTATATTGCCTACAGGTAAGCCTAACAATTTTCACCAATCCATTTTGTCAGTATATTGATAAGTAGCGATGATAAAGAGGTAGATTAAATAAAAAAATTATTTCGAAATATTGTACTAGATTTCTGATAAATATATTATATAAGCCGCTGAGAAATAAACGTTACGATAACGCAGGTACGTTTTTGTTAATGAAGTACACTTTGCTCATTTTAGAATCACTTAAAGTAAACATATTCTTCTATTTATACTTGACTGATTAAGCACAGTTATATATAATTTATATTTAAAAAAGAACCGACTTCAACTGGCTTAAAATAAAAACCGTTTATAAACCGTGTGCAATCAATAACTATTTTCTGATATATTTTTAGGGTTCCGTATATACAATATACGGATGGCCTTATAATATCACTCAGGATTTCTGCCTCTGTCACATCACAGCCATTTTCTCCTAAACTACTGGACGGAAGAGGTTGAAAATTGGTATCAATGTATAGTTTGGTGACCCGATTAGAAGTACATATCGTAAAAGAAAAAATTTTGATTTTAGGGGTACTTCTGGGGGGAAAACTAAAAAAACCGACCGTTCCCCCCCCCCTGATCACCGAAACTACTGAGCCTAAAATTTTGAAAAAAATGGGAAATATAGAGCGTTGCCCGAACTTTACAGAAAAATTAAGGAGAAACTATTAATGTTAATTTTGGGGGGCAAATTATAGAATTAAATAAAAATTTAAAAATAAAAAAAATTTCAAACGCATCATGTAATATATCAAATGAAAGGTCTCATTCTGAGGAATACAAATATATTTTTTTCATATTTAAAAAAAATTATTTTAAAATATATTAACGAAAATATACCAAAATTTAACCATCCCCCCCTTATCTCCGAAACTATAAAACGTAAACTTTTGAAAAAAAAATGGATTTATAGGTTCTAACCAGAAGTTTACTGGAAAAATAAGGAGAAACCTCAATTTTTAATTTGGGGGTCCAATTACAGAATTAAATGGAAAATATAAAATTAAAATTGTTTCTAACCCATCATGTTATATATCAAATGAAAGGGCCCATTACGACGAAAACAAATATATTTTTTTCATATTTTAAAATAAATTAATTAAAAGATATTAACAAAAATATAAAAAAATTTACCCATTCCCCCCCTTATCTCCGAAACCATAAGCTGGAAAATTTTGAAAAAAATGGAGGTATATCCCCTCACCTGAACTTTACTGGAAAATTAAGGAGAAATCCCTAATATTTATTTGGGGGGGGGGGCAAATTATAGAATTAAATGAAAAATTAAAATTAAAATTGTTTCTAACCCATCATGTTATATATCAAATGAAAATGAATATATTTTTTTCATATTTTTAAAATAAATTAATTAAAAGATATTAACAAAAATATAAAAATTTTTACCCATCCTCCCCCTATCTCCGAAACCATAAGCTGGAACATTTTGAAAAAACAATGGAGATATAGCCCCTCACCTGAACTTTACTGAAAAAAATAAGGAAAAACCCCTAATTTTTTTTTTTGGGGGCAAATTACAGAAATAAATGGAGAATATAAAATTAAAATTGTTTCTAACCCAGCATGTTACATATCAAATAAAAGCGCTCATGATGAAGAAAACAAATATATTTTTTCCATATTTATAAAATAAATTAATTAAAAGATTTTAACAAAAATATAAAAAATTTTACCCATTCCCCGCTTATCTCCGAAACCATAAGCTGAAAAATTTTGAAAAACTGGAAGTATAGCCCCTCACCTGAACTTTACTGGAAAAATAAGAAGAAACCCCTAATATTCATTTTGGGGGGCAAATTATAGAATTAAATGGAAAATAAATAATTATAATTGTTTCTAACGGGTCATGTAATATATCAAATCCCAGGGCTCATTATGACGAATAGGTACAAATATATTTTTTTAATTTTTTTATATGAATATTTTAAAATATATTAAAAAATGTTTTAAAAAAATTACCCATTCTCCCCGTTATTCCCCAAACTCTAAGAGCTAATTTTTTTTGTTTATAGGAAAAATATGAAAAAAATACCTAATTCTATTATTTGGCCTTCAAATAATAGAATTAAACGGAAAATAAATTACTAGAAAACCCCCATAGTAATTTTAGGGACAAATTATACAATTAAATGGAAAATAAAGATTCAATTTTCAAACGCATCATGTAATATATCAGATAAAAGGCTCATTATGTGAATTACAAATATATCATATTTTTAAATCATTTGTATAAAAGATATTAAAAATATTAAACATCGACTTAAGTCCCACTTTAGAAACTACACTATTTAAAATTTGAAAAATATGTTTTATTTATATTTTTAAATAATTTGAATAACAGATTTAATAATTTATAATTCAAACTTTGACCTATTGTGCCGTTTTTCTTCCAATCTACAGAGCCTCAAAACTCAGACAATAGGTTATAAAAGGCATTTCTGAAAGTTTATTAGTAAAATAAAACTCTAATCTTACTTTTTGGGGGCCAAATTAGAAAATTAAATACATATGTATTGTGATAAAAATCAAGCGAATCCTAAAGCAGATAAAATAAAAAGTCTATATGTGGAAAATCAAAGTGTATATTTTTTATAAATTTAAAACGCTTCCTTTAAAAGATATAAGGGTAAGTATAAGAAAATGCACTCATCCACTGCTTGTCTGAAACTGGAATATTCGAATCTTGAAGGTGGTACGGAACCCTAAGTATGCGAGTCCAACTCGCACTTGACCAAATTATTTTAATCTAATTTGCGGTACAATTCTATTGATTATTTCAGCATATTTTTATCTCTCCCTTTCTCTCTAATTTATATTTTATTCTATACTATTTACATTTTTTTAACTTTTTTATTTGTTTTGTTATTTGGACCACTTTCTAAAAGTGTAAATGTAAGTCACCCCATATTGCAACCACCCTTCATTATTGGTCTATAATTTTTTGAATCATCCTGTACAACTATAATTCAACTCTACAAGATGTTGCAATCGCCCTGTATAAGTATTAATCCTCTATACCCTGTTTAACTGTTTCTATTTTTCTATTGTTTGAATCAACCTGAATACCTATAAATTTACTTCGCCCCATATGCCAAGAATAAGCAAATAACTACTTATGTTCCACACTATATAACAGTTCTCTAACCACCCTGTATAACTATAATGACACCCCACCTTATATTTCAATCATCCTGTATATGCAACTGCTTCTAAGATTATTTGAACTCACCGCCCTATCACTCGAATATATTTACTGCATTTGCTTATTTAACCAGTTTTTAAGTTTTTTTATCTACTGTGTATATAACTATATTTTTACTTCACTGTTATTTCAATCACCCTGTATACGCAACTACTTTTTTGCCACCCAATACAACATTTTTTATAACCACCCTGTATAACTTTAATTCTATTCCACCTTATATTTCAACCATCCTATATATGGGACTGCTTATGTACCACCCAATATCACATTTATTTGTAAAGTTTTTTAAACACACTTTTCTAACTGTAATTTTACTTCGCCCTATATTTCAACTGCTCACATTGCTTGCTGCTTGAATTTCGATGCACGCACACACCTACCACCGTATACCATACAGAAAATATTGCACATCTAAAAATTTTTCTTTTCGATATACTAATGGAATATTTTGTGCCATTTCACTCTACTGCAACGGAAACCGTTACAAACACCCTGTACGATATACTTTCGTGGCATATCCTGACATTTAAGCTAGATATTCATGATGAATATTTGACATTTACATTAATATTTACCGATTTTTTGCACATATTTTTACGATTTTCAGAAAAACGGTATGTTGTACGTTATAGAATATTATGCGCAATCAAGCTGGAACATCTCTTTGCAGAACACAAATATTCAAATTGGTTGAGCCATTTTAAGAGAAAACATTGTAGATTTATTGAAATTACTGTTTTCTCTAATTTTCACGTTACAGAAAATTATATGATACCTTTCTGTAATATTTCTTAATAGAATGCCGTTTAAATTGTCAAAGTTGTCTGAGCATACATAAAAAACGTGCCGACTAATTGGTAACCTCATCCTTTTTGAAAGTCGTTTACAAACGAATTATATTTCTATTATTTTTTTAGGCCTTCCCAGAATTTAAAATCTCTTATTCCAACTCCGATTCCGATAAACCCACCTACGTAACATCCAAAGTCCACGAGATGTTGAGGCAGTTTGCAATTTTCTGCGATTATATCCATAGGGATAGAGATTTCAGTAAGAAACACTAAGTCAAAGTTAACTTGTGATCGTTATAACACTCAAATATTTGGATCTCTGATCGATTTGCATAAAATACACCTTTTACATTGATTTCCATTTCAGCTACAGTGAACCCAAAGCGTAAAAAATTGTGCGGTTTTCAAAACACCTTCTATAAAATACATATGTATTGTAATAAAGCTGATATTTTACAAACCAATGTTTCAGGTGCGGGTGCTATTCCCTGGACTGTTCACAACGTTTTCCAAATTTGGATTTTCTGCAAGACAATTACATGTGTGGTTTCTTGCTGGAAGTCGTTTAAAAATTCCCGTACGACAGGATATCTGAAAGGGAAACTTAATGCACGCATTGTCTACGTCTTTTCCCTGGCTATCCTTAAATCTGATACTTGATTGCTTAAAATAGGACCCACATTTTTGACACCGGAAATAGATATAAGAGAACATTTTCACTATAGTTTGTATCACATTTAACGCAGCTAGTTGTGTGTGCTGAGCATTTTAACCAAGTAGACTAATGGTAAATATGGACATCTGTCTAAATAGCCAGTTTTAAATTGTGAGATCTCTTCTTTTGACGTGAACTAAAACAACGTTCATTACTACTGTGGAAACTAACGGTAAACTGCAACATCAACCTACGGCCTTATATTGTTAAGAAGTTAAATTTAAATTCGCGCCACCACTCCAAACAGGGGACCAGGCTGTCTTAAATAATAAAAAAAGGGGGCAGTCATTTGAGACTGAACGATGGAAGCGAACGCTTCTTACGAAATATTCTTCCCTTCTCTCGTTATCTACTGTCTTATTTGCGTCACTCTTAGTAATGGATATAAATATTAGGAATTAAAATAATTGTCATTATTTTCTTGCGAATCCCAATTTAATTCTTAAATTAAATATATATGCAAAGAAATACAAGTATATATATTGAGTAAGTATTTGTAACTAGTTTTGTTCATCTGAATAAGTATTTGAAGACAAGATGTCAAAGAAAAGTTCGTTTTGTTCTTAGCTAAAATCATTACAAACACAAAATTTATACAAAACAATAAATTATATACCTATATATTCAACGGTAGCAACAATTTAAAAAATTTTAAGTTCTTATTCTATGTAAATATTAAAATGAGTTTTACTATTGAAAATAGTTCCTAAAACTAATTATTAATGACATGATATTTAAAAAAATGATACATGTTATAGTGGCCGATGCACCATTCCCACTGTCAGAAAGGATACTGAAACATTTTCCACGAAGAAATTTAACCCAGGAACAAAGAATTTTTAATTATAGATTTAGTGTCGTGTTAAATACAATAAATTTTAAGTGCAGAAAAATTACAGGGCCTGTTGCATTTTACACAACTTTTTGCACAAGATGTCTGGTCAACAGTCCAAGAGAAGGTAGTGAAATAACTAATAAATATGGACTTTCACATCAAGGTGGAAATCACTCTTCTTCAATATTTAGAGAAATTAGAAATGAATTCATGAATTACTTTAATAATGAAGGAACTGTGCTCTGGCAAGAACATATGTAAATGACCATAAAATATGCAAATAAAACAATATTAATAATTTGGTCAAGCGCGAGTTGGACTCGCATACTTAGGGTTCCGTACCACCTTCAAGATTCGAATATTCCAGTTTCAGACAAGCAGGGAATGAGTGCATTTTCTTAACTTACCCTTATATCTTTTAAATAAAGCGTTTTAAATTTATAAAAAAAATACACTTTGATTTTCCAAACATAGACTTTTTATTTTATCTGCTTTAGGATTCGCTTGATTTTTATCACAATACATATGTATTTAATTTTCTAATTTGGCCCCCAAAAAGTAACATTAGAGTTTTATTTTACTAATAAACTTTCAGAAATGCCTTTTATAATCTACTGTCTGAGTTTTGAGCCTCTGTTTTTCAGCTTATGGTTTGGGAGATAAGGGGCGGAATGGGTAAATTTTTTTATATTTTTGTTAATATCTTTTAATTAATTTATTTTATAAATGTGGAAAAAATATATTTGTTTTCTTCATCATGAGCCCTTTTATTTGATATATAACATGTTGGGTTAGAAACAATTTTAATTTTATATTTTCCATTTAATTCTATAATTTGCCCCCCAAAAAAATATTAGGGGTTTTTCCTTATTTTTCCAGTAAAGTTCAGGTGAGGCGCTATACCTCCATTGTTTTTTCAAAATTTTCCAGATTATGATTTCGGAGATAGGGGGGGGGATGGGTAAAATTTTTTATATGTTTGTTAATATCTTTTAATTAATTTATTTTAAAAATATGAAAAAAACATATTTGTTTTCGTCATAATGAGCCCTTTCATTTGATATATAACATGATGAGTTAGAAACAATTTTAATTTTAATTTTCCATTTAATTCTATAATTTGTTCCCTCAAAATAAATATTAGGGGCTTCTCCTTAATTTTCCATTTTTTTTTTCAAAATTTTCCAGCTTATGGTTTCGGAGATAAGGGGGGATGGGTAATTTTTTTTATATTTTTGTTAATATCTTTTAATTAATTTATTTTAAAAATATGAAAAAAATATATTTGTTTTCGTCATAATGAGCCCTCTCATTTGATATATAACATGATGGGTTAGAACCAATTTTAATTTTATATTTTCCATTTAATTCTGTAATTGGCCCCCCAAAATTAAAAGTAGAGGTTTCTCCTTATTTTTCCAGTAAACTTCAGGTCAGAACCTATAAATCTATTTTTTTCAAAACTTTACGTTTTACAGTTTCGGAGATAAGGGGGAGGGAATGTGTAAATTTTGGTATATTTTCGTTAATATCTTTTTAAATAATTTTTTTTCAAATATGAAAAAAATATATTGGTGTTCCTCAGAATGAGACCTTTCATTTGATATATTACATGATGCGTTTGAAAATTTTTTATTTTTAAATTTTTATTTAATTCTATAATTTGCCCCCCAAAATTAATATTAATGGTTTTTCCTTATTTTTCCAGTAAAGTTCAGGTGAGGGGCTATACCTCCATTTTTTTTCAAAATTTTCCAGCTTATGGTTTCGGAGATAAGGGGGGGAATGGGTAAATTTTTTTATATTTTTGTTAATATCTTTTAATTAATTTATTTTAAAATATGAAAAAAATATATTTGTTTTCGTCGTAATGGGCCCTTTCATTTGATATATAACATGATGGGTTAGAAACAATTTTAATTTTATATTTTCCATTTAAAAAATTTTTATTTTTAAATTTTTATTTAATTCTATAATTTGCCCCCCAAAATTAATATTAATGGTTTCTCCTTAATTTTCCTGTAAACGGCAACGCTCTATATTTCCTATTTTTTCAAAATTTTAGGCTGAGTAGTTTCGGGGATCAGGGGGGGGGGAACGGTCGATTTTTTTAGTTTTTCAACACCCAGAAATATCCCTAAAATCAAAATTTTTTTTACGATATGTACTCCTGATCGGTTCACTAAACTATACATTGATACCAAATTTCAACCTCTTCCGTCCAGTAGTTTAGGAGAAAATGGCTGTGATGTGACAGAGGCAGAAATCCTGAGTGATATTATAAGGGTATCCGTATATTGTATATACGGAACCCTAAAAATTGAGATGTTGTTTATTCCATTTACTTTTCTAGTACATCATAAATAAGATTATGAATTTTTCTCTTTAATTGCACTTTTTTGCTATTCCTAATCTTCCCTACATCAGTTGCTATTGACTATAAAAATAACTCAAACTCATCTCCTGATTCTGTTTCACATTTTGACAATATATTTACTGCCTTTTCTAGTATTCCCAAATAATCTTCACCTCTTTTTCGTGAAGGCTAGAGGCCTGTCCAGAAAGAACCTGGTTTGATATCGTTAATGTTAATCTCCACACTAGTAAGTTCATCAGTAGTTACTTCAAAAAGGTTTTGAGTTATCTTGTTCTTGTGATGTTGATACATCCTCTATATAATCAAAATTTGTTTGCCCTTCACAGACAGGATTACTAGTAGCTAAAAACACTCAAATTTTGTAACACCACCATTTAGGCACGTAGACAGAATTTGCTCCAGTACCACTTGTAGTTTTCTTTATTTTATTATATCCATGGAAAAACTGGGTTCTTAAATTTGCAATATTTTTCTTTACATTACCCACCGTTATGTAAATGTTATTACATTACATACTTCTTTTAACTCTTCGGTAAGTTTCATGTAACTTTCCTGTCGTGTTACTCAGTTTTTATATTCAGAACATTACACAAACCAAGGTATTTGTTCAAACAAATACATTAGGTTGGTTATGTTATATCATTCCTGTTGAATGTGAAAACACTTTTCGACATTTTTGAATATAAGTCTTGATGATTGTTATTCTGTTTATATTTTTCTGATTTCAAATGACAGATGTGAAATGACATCTAAAACGACAAGCGTCAAGATGCCAACTATGAACAAAACTGTTGGTTTTTTCGACATCAACGTCAAAAAAACTGTGGAAAAATTGGTACGTTACCTCCAGAAGTATATGGTCTACAGTGCCATATTAAGGAATTTAATGTGTACGATCAGTGATTTAACCAAGTCCAAGTCATTCTCATTTTTTGTTCAATTAACAGTTACGCCATCTAGTGACGAAAGGTAAAACAAATATGACAACCTTAATAGGCCTTTTCATATTCGAAAATTTTTTGTTGCCGTGCGTCATTTTTTTCGAGCAGTTGTCAGACCATTGGCATGTAAATGCCATAATTATTTTTTGCTCGAAAATATTGACAGAAGCTGACGCTTGCCCACTAGAAATTTTCGAATATGAAAAGGCCTATTCGTGACTACAACTATTTGAAGATTTACATGTTATGCTTTTCCACTCAACAAATTTTAATTATTATTTAGAAGTATTAATGTAAAATATTTACTGTATAATATGAAGCTAGTCAGTACATAGATTTAATGGCAAGTTTAATGAATTTCTTTATGACTTCTGTCGTATGTCAAGTCTCTAATTTAATGTATTACAAAGAAAGAATTGGAGTTTTTATTAGAACGAACAGCAAATTTTGTGCAGGTATTGTATATTAGTTTATTTTCTATATATTGTTGATTTTCTATGAAAGAAGAGACTCTTTATATATTACCTGGTCCCAGTTTTTTACATAGAGAACTGAATTGGATGGGCATTTCAAGATCAAGCCAGTGTGTAGTGTGGGGTCGGGTTGGTATGGGTATTTCAAGTGTGTGGTGTACGTGTCGAAACAAATTAAATCTCAAGTTATCCAATTCATTTCCTTACTCATCTATTTTCAGATGTGTAAATGATAAGAAGCTTAGGCTTCAATAATTAAGAGACAGGAACGAGTAGTATAGTATTGATGGTCTTGAGTATTTTTTGAAAGTAATTAAATTGACAGTTGTCAATATTGTGTCTTATTCATATATGAAATTTGGTTTACTCCTTGATGATGACAACTTAGAGTTATTGAAACTGCGTTGGGTGTTTAAAATAAAGGTTTGGTGTTATTGTGCAAAACTGTGTTATTACATTTGTGACACACCAAAGATTCCACAGCATTTCCATCATAACATGTGGCGAATACGGGAGTAGTAAAAGCTAATAAGTAGGCTTATTCGAAATCTAGGATGAAATTAATTGAAAATAGGGTGGGTGCCGTTCATCAAAATATATGGTTCTTCAGTTGGAATCCCATGAAAAACTATTTTATTAAATATTTAATAGTGCTCTCTTCGAGCTGTCATTGTTTTATACACAAGACAATATATATATATATATATATATATATATATATATATATATATATATATATAATATATATTGTTTCTTGTCGGGAACCATCATCAGTTGCGCCTCACTCAATATCTCTAACAGGTGATATTGTAGGTGGGTAAAAAATGTCAAAAAACAATGTTTTACCTGTAGGGTAGCTCCTGAGCAGTGTTACATACAGGATGGTTGGAATATAGGGTAGAAAGGAATTATAGTTAAACGAGTTAGTTCAAAAAATGTTACGTTGGTTGGCCATTGGCAGATTCATATACAGAGTGGTGGCATAAATTCTGGAGTAGAATTATGGTTACACAATTTGATTTAAAAATGTTAAAATTAAAATGTTATATTTGGTAGCCCATATACATATATAGGACAATTGTAATATAAGGCGCAGAAGAGTTGTAGCTATAGAGGGTGGTTAAAAAATTTTAGAAATAGAAATGATTTATTGGGTAGCCCAAAAGGTGTTGTGTGTATGTGTTGATTGAAATATAGGGTGGAATAGAATTATAGTTATAGGTGGTTAAAACAATTTCAAAACACAAAGTGTTTAAAGGGTGGCCCATAGGCAGTCGCATATATGGTTGGAATATCAAAGGGTATGGTTAAGCAGGGTGGGCCAAAAATTTTTAGAAAGAAACTGGGTCGTCTTGGGATTTTTTTTTTAGATAGCAAATGTCAGATTATTTTACTATGCCCTGAATTTACGAGTCAATCTTTAACCCAGATATTAACATCTTAATCTGTTTGATCTGAAACCTTAAATATCCTTACACTGTTACCTTGGACATTTTAAATGTAAAATATGATATGTTCTATAAAACTGTGTTTGAAGTTGTTGGCAAGCTGAAAAATATAAGTTTAACACAGCGTATAAATAACTTTATTGATTAATCATACAAATTGTTTAATTTATAAAGCTGTATATATTGTGTAAAATATATGCATTTTCAGGCTTGACACCAACTTGAAATATTTCTCATATTACAAAATCCCTATATGCAAATTTTAAGTTAAACCTTAAAAATATTCTCATAAATATTTTTTTCTGAAATTGTCAACTTTTATACCAAATTAGAGTTGGCAACAAGGATTACATTGTTGCAATTTCAAATTCACAAACAAAAAAAAAATAGTCACCCTTATTCTACCCGAAGTAAATGATTAGAATTATATTCTTACAACCGGTACGCCAAAGCTGTTAGTCAAAAAAAATTTTATTTTAATGGCAAAAATTTGTATAATATACTTCCTTGTGAATGCAAATATCTTTGTTTTTACAAATTTAAATGTATGAGCAAAAAATATATTATTTTATGTATAGGACACAACACAAGTGTTAATACTTAGGTATTAAAACATTTTT
This sequence comes from Octodonta nipae, assembly GCA_034190945.1. Taxonomy (NCBI): domain Eukaryota; kingdom Metazoa; phylum Arthropoda; class Insecta; order Coleoptera; family Chrysomelidae; genus Octodonta; species Octodonta nipae. The sequence continues at coordinate 122,908,253 of CM067216.1, forward strand.
ATTGTAACATATTTTGTCTGAAATAATAAATAAACAAATAAACAGACAATTTCCAAAAATGCTAAACATTTTGCACTTCAGTTTCATAGACATCAAATTTGTTCAATCTGGATAAAATGAAATACGTACAAATAAGCCTGTATTTTTTCCATATATACGCTAAATTGTCGATGATTTCATGGACATTTATTAGGCATAATTAGAGGAGTAATCATGAACTCATTTTTCGTATAAATATCAATCACATAACAGATTCGTTGATAATTTGGAGAACGATAATATGGAAATTTCAGAATCCTTGACAAATTACACAGAAATGCATATCTTAACACTATAAATTGGGGCAAACTTAATTATTATTTACTCTACTTATTTTTCTATTTCATAATTAACAGTGTTAGAAATCCATTGCAACAAAGTATTTCAGTCAAAGTAATTACTGAAATCGTGGAAAACCGCAATCATATTGACGGTATTTAAAATTCTTAGATTATGTTTAAGTTAAATGATAATGTTTATGAGTGTTATACACATTGATTTGAAGAAGTAGTTTAACTATTTTGCAGATTGCATTTAACCCTGGTAGAGATACATAATCGGTACCACATTAATGGATAAATGGGTTCTCATCGTACTCTACATATTTTTTAATTTATTTGCAGTGTTAAAAATTAAATAGAATGCTTTTCACAAAACATTTATTATTTATTCTATTTATGCCTGTTTTGAGTAGAGACATATTGAAATTTGAAAATTTTTTAGATAGTCCATAAGAAAAACGTAAATGTTATCGGGTTTTCTGGATCATTAAATAGTATCTACTGACCAAAATTATCAACTCAATTTTTGGTGGAATATAAAATTCTAGAATTTTGAACTTGTTTGTTTTCTCATTATCATTTACACTTGTGTTTTATGTCTAGATCGACTCATGTTAGCCCATTTGGTGTAAACGACACCAAAGTTTTATTACTAACAAAGATGGATTTCTTCGGCATTATTGTAAATCATGGTTACATTTTGTAGGTTTATTGAATAAATATTGAGAAATTTACTGAGTCGGTGAACCTTACCTTTCACTATTTTCTTTGTGTACACAAAGAACCACATAAAATGTTTTGGTCTCATATATAATTTGGGACCACATATATCACGTTGGTTTACATGCTATACCCTGAAGGGCTACAATCTCTAAAGTCAAGCTCTATGTTTAGCGTTAATATTTGATTACAATTTTGACACTCTGTAAACTCTGAGTGGGCAATGGGCAACAACTTCTAAATCCAAGCAGTTGCTCGTAAATAGATCGCTTGTGGGTTGTAATATATGCTTCAATTTGATATGAAGTATTTAACAATAATTTGAATTAACACTCTCCCACGATACATCTGTATATCTTGAGACTTTATCTAACAGCAATTCAGATATAGATAAATATGTCTCTTCAGGCGTGAATTTGTCCGCGCAATATGCTTTTTCAATTTCATCATTGTGAAGGAACGGTTTCACTTGGAAATCTCCTGTAATTATTGCACTGTACTTCGTGGGTTCAATTGAAAAATTATAACAACTAATATTTACTTTCACTTTCTAGAACTTTATTTACATTTAAAACAGCTGATTCACAATACATTTTCATATAAGCTAGTCGTCGCGGTATAACTGCCTGGCGATCGTGGCGTTCTTCTTTTATATCACCAGCGTAGAATTCTCCAGTAGAAATCAACATCGTTCCTTCCGCTGCCGAGCCTTTTCGAGAATCGTATTTTTTTATCTTGAAGCGTTTGTTGTCGTGCTGAAATGACACAGGGTCGGCTTTGGGTAAATTTCGTAACACTGCCCCCCCTTTAATTCTGATCGTCCCGATCAGAAACATCCCCTCCATGGTAGGGAGCGAGTCGATCTAAGTGAACCACCTTCAATTTAGCCTTGGGGTTTCGACGGATCCGGTAGACGACATCATTCAGCCTCTTGACCACTTCGTATGGACCATCCCAGGCGGGTGTAAGCTTTGGGGATTTACCCTTGCTCCGTTGGGGGTTGTACAGCCAGACTTTGTCCCTCTCCTGGAACCCGACTGAATTGGCCTTGAGGTCGTATCGCGTCTTCATCCGGTCACTGGTGGCCAACATCTGCGTTCGGGCTAAGTCGTGTATTGCCAGCATGTTATGTCGGAGCTGGTCGGCATAATCGTCGATGTCTTGGGGAGGTTCTTCGGGGGAGCCAAATGCCAAGTCGCATGGTAATCGCAGCTCCCTTCCGAATAAGACCCTGGCTGGGGTCAGGCCTGTACTATTATGTACAGCAGAGCGATATGACAACAGGAATAGGGGACGCAATAATTTCTTTCTGGCTTCGAGAATCCACGGCTGTAGTACTCGATCACCCTCTCTTCACCATCTTGCACCTGGGATAGGACGGCCCCCAAACCTGTGTTGCTGGCGTCTGTGTCTAAGATGAACTTGCCGGACTGTGTAGGAAAGGCTAGGATTGGGCTGGAACATAGTGCTGCCTTCAGTCGCCTGAATGATGTTTCGCAATCCTGATTCCAATGGAAGGTCTCTTTATCAGTGGTCTGCCGATGTAGAGGGGCGGCGATGGTGGCAAATCCCTCAACAAAACGCCGGTAGTATGAACAAAGGCCCAAGAAGCTTCGGAGTTCATGTTTGTCTCTTGGAACTGGCCAATCACGGATGGCTTCTATCTTGTCTTCGTTGGTGCGGATTCCTGACTCGGACACTACGTGGCCAAAAACTCTACTTCTTTTTGAAACAAGGAACACTTCTTCGGATTGAGTCTCAGGTTGGCGTTATTAATTCTGGAGAATACTTCGCCCAGGTTCTTCAGATGGTCGTCGAATGTCTGGCCCATGACTAGAATGTCGTCGAGGTATACTAAGCACGTCCTCCATGTTAACCCGCTCAGTACATACTCCATTAGTCTCTCAAATGTAGCGGGTGCATTACATAACCCAAAGGGCATGACCGTGAACTGAAACAGCCCTTTACTGGTCGAGAACGCTGTCTTTTCTCTGTCGTTTGCGTGTAGACCAACCTGCCAATATCCACTTTTTAGGGCTAGTGTGGAAAACCAACGGGAGCCTGCTAGTGTGGTCAAAGTGTCATCGATTCGGGGTAGTGGATAGCTGTCTTTCTTCGTGACATCATTCAGCTTTCTGTAATCCACGCAAAATCGGGTGGTTCCATCTTTCTTTTTAACTAGCACGACGGGAGCAGACCATGGACTGATGGATGGCTCAATAACTCCATTTTGTAACATGGACTCGATGTTTTCCTCGACTGCCTGTTGTTGCCCCAATGGTAGTCGTCTAGGTGGTATTCTGATGGGTTGAGCCTTTCCGGTATCTATTCGATGCTGGATGATGTTGGTGCGACCGGTAGTTCCATTTTTACTGTTAAAAATTTGCCAGTGTTTTGTGATAAATTGCTTGGCTTTCTTCTGGTTCTCTGGTGTCAAGTGTGTCAAGTGGTCAGCAAACTGTTATAGGAACTCTTTATCGGGCCCTGTCTCATTCACCGACGTCTGGTACTCTTCTTCGCAATTGATGATGGTCTCTACTGGCTCGAAACAAGCTATCTCTTGACCATTGGCAATTCTAATGTCGTTGTTGGACAAATTCAGGACTCTGATTGGTATATCTCGTCCGGTTTTAACTATAGCCCGTCCAACTAAGTAATCATGAGCTGAGTGTACGGGCTCCACCATTCCAACGCAGCTCCCAGGATTGCTGTCTAGCTGCCCATGAATAATCTGTTCTGTTCGACCGGGAATTCTAGCTAAAGACTTTGCCACAATTTTTATGGGCGTGAATGATGTGTTGACGGGCCGTGTCAATACAAATTCCTCATTCAGGAACCGAAGAACATCATATCTCGGGTCGAACATAAATCCATGCTGGCTAATTAGGTCCATTCCCAGTATAAAATCGTCCTCAATATTCGCTACCAGGACCCTATGCCGGATCATGTTGTCCCCTATCTGTAGCACGACATCTGCCTCACCCTGTATTGACATGGACTCGCCGGTGACTGTTCTGAGCTGGACGTTATTGGTAACTGGCCGAATTTCTGATGCTCTCAAAACCCTGGACTTGGCAATGGACACAGCGGCGCCGGTATCGATGGTGATGGTAACTGCTCGCCCGTTGATGGTGCCTCTGATGACTAGGCTGCCGCTATCTCTGCAGAATCCCCGGATGGATAACGTTTTGGGGGCTGGTGGAGGGACAGTCAGCATTCGCCCCCCTATGCTGACTGACTGATGGTCCCTGGACATGTGGCTGTTCTGTTGGTTACCCCTGGTTGGTGATCGTTCCGGTAGCCTTACTTGGCAGTCACGTTGGAAGTGCCCTGTCCGTCCGCAGCGGTAACATGCCCCTCTGGTGCCAGTTCTTTGTGACCTTTCTAGTATTTTGTTCAGACCAGCCAGCAGCGCTTGAAATGGTGACTCTGACTCTTCCTGGTTGAAGGAAACTGCTCGGACCCTCGGCTTGGACATGTTCATGACGGCCTCTACTTCCAAAGCCCGAAGTAAAGCTTCACTACTTTTCTTGACGCCACTCAGTCTTAAATTTCTTTGTACTTCCACATCTCTGATGCCGTTTATGAAACTCTGTGTGGCCAACTGGTCTTTCGTTTCCTCTGGCAGGTCTGGGTAGGACAAGTGAACTAACCGTCTAATTTCCGCTTCGAATTCTTGGAGGCTTTCACCGGATTTTTGCGTTTTTCCACTGAGTGGGACTTGGTATACCTGGCTCAAGGATTGATTGTCGTAACGTTTGTCTAGGATAGCGATGATCTTGTCGAAATTGCCTTGTTCATCGACTGGAATGCTCTGGAGGAGTTCTAGGGCCGGACCTCTTAAGGAAATTACCAGAGATGTGGATTTTTCATGATTATCCCATCCATTAGCTGTAGCCACGGCCTCAAATTGCCGTTTATACATGGGCCAAGATGAACTGCCGTCGAATGTGGGTGGTTTACTAAAGGAACCTTTGGTACTCACGGTGTTCTGGTATTTTCCTCGCTGTAAGTCCTGTTGCATTTTTTTAATTTCTGTTTCTAGTTTATTTTGGATGGCACAGATTTTATCTTGTACTTCAGTGTGTACTGTTTGCTTGATGGAACTGATTTCAAATTTTACCTGGCTTTGGATGGAATCAAGATCATCTACTTTTGTTTCAAGAGTATCCACGGTATTTTTTATGGTCTTAATGTCATCATTTATCTCTTTTATATCTGACTCAACTATTTGCATTATTTCATTAACTGTTTCATTAACTTGTCCTACTATTTGCATTAATTGTTCGAATTGCAGTTGTCTTTTCTGTTCAGTTTCGTGTCGATTTAATTCAATTTGATCTTGTTTTTGTTCAAATTTCGAGAACAATCCCTCAATTAAATTATGTTGTTCACTTTTCATCGTGGAAACCAGATTTTGTTGTTTTTCATCGGTATTAGTGACAAGATTTCCTAATTCAACTTTAAGTTTATCATCAAAAGATTTCACTAACCTTTGTTGAATTTCTTCTTGATGTTGTTTCTCCTCCTTGTCACGTTTTTCTAGAATCTGTGCTATTTTTTCGTCTAGTCCCTCTGTAACCTGTTTGATAATTTTTCTGGTAGTTTCGTCGGTTTTTTCCATACTTCGAGTTTCCATAACTGCACTAATCCTTTACTTCTGACACCAAATTGCACTGTACTTCGTGGGTTCAATTGAAAAATTATAACAACTAATATTTACTTTCACTTTCTAGAACTTTATTTACATTTAAAACAGCTGATTCACAATACATTTTCATATAAGCTAGTCGTCGCGGTATAACTGCCTGGCGATCGTGGCGTTCTTCTTTTATATCACCAGCGTAGAATTCTCCAGTAGAAATCAACATCGTTCCTTCCGCTGCCGAGCCTTTTGAGAATCGTATTTTTTTATCTTGAAGCGTTTGTTGTCGTGCTGAAATGACACAGGGTCGGCTTTGGGTAAATTTCGTAACATTATTTTATATCATTGACCCCATCTTTATAGACCGAGTGATCTGAATTAGAAGTTCAACCACAATTTTTGAATCCTGCCTTCTGGAGTACTGAAAGGTTCTATGCGATACTTTCAATTCATGAAAAATCCTAGAGTTTCCTATGGGATTGTCCTGTAAAAATTAAATTTTCCACACAAAAAAAGTTGGTGCTGCGACGATTTTGTGAGTACTGCCATGTTAATAAATCAATAGGTTACCATTGATTTTATCACGAAAAATTTTTTGGCAGGAGGGTGGTAATGGGTCTAAGGGTTGAAATCGATATATGAACATATAGGGAAAATGTTCCGTCTTTGAATGATTTTCTGAGTCCTGCCAACTATAATAATCAAACATTTTTATTTTAAAATGATCAATAAGGTTCCATAACGCCTGCTAAAGACATTTCTGTAAAAACAGAATAAAAATGAAAATTTTCCGCACAATGTTCCAAGTAAAAATTCATTTATTCCCTAGGAGGCATCATGCCAAATTTTTGGGCATTTCAACATAAATATGTTTGTTTAATTTAGTAGGCAGAACTCATCAGATCATTCAAAATTAATAATTTTTCTTACATGTTTATAAATAGATTTCAAACCTTAGACCCATTACTACCCTCCTGCCAAAAAAATTTTCTTGGTAAAATGATGGTAACCTATCGTTTTATTAACATGGCAGTACTCAGAAAATCATCGCAGTACCTACTTTTTTTGTTTGGGAAATATAATTTTTACAGGAAACTCTAGGATTTTTCCATGAATTGAATGTACTTCATAGAACCTTTCAGGACTCTAGAAGGCAGGACTCGTGGTTGAACTTCTAATTCAGATCTCCCGGTCTATTACATACATTTTGTTAACACAGCCTTTCTCTCTTATTGATCTCTTTTCTCAGGTTATTTCTCATTACTTTCAGGTTGTTAGTTAATATCAAATCAATAAATTTGATTACATGTTTTTAGAGTTGCTATTTCTCTGCTGAAGTTAAAGTAGTCAAATCTAAGCTATGTTGTTATTTCAGGCGTATAGTATCCTTTCTTTATATATATCGACTTTCAAAAGTTTTGAACCACCCAGGTATGATATATCCTTAATGTTTTAAAGAATTTTAAATATTAGTGTTCAATCTTAACAGATACCCAATAAAAATAATATTTATTTAAGGGATAATAAATATATAACAATTAAATTAAAACAATTTTGCAAAATTTAATAAATCATTTTAAATAAAATTTTCTCAAATAAAGCAAATTAATATTGAGTATTGGAACCTCTACTTCTGACAACAGTATCCACACGTCTGGCCATTCCTTTAATTAAGTTATTAATTATCTGTTCAGATAAATTTTCCCATTCGTCTAGAGCACCAACAATCAGTTCTTGTGTCGTTCTGGGTGAGTTAATTCTGTCAAAAATAGCCTTTTTCAGGCAGTCGCACACATTTTCGATATTATTCATATCAGGTGACATCTGGACCACTGTAGGCGGGAAGTTCGACGACGAGCAGTTAGTATGTAAATGTCTCCTAGAGCGCAAACCTGACGCCAAAACTCTTCTTTGAATTGTTGCATTCGAAATTACCCTACGATACGTGGCCTGGAACAACGATATTAGGGCAGGAACGGGGATTGTCCTCACCCCTTTCTTCGTACCGACTTATGGTTCTGCTCACTGTGCTTCTAGTAATGTTCTGCCTATTCGCTATCTGGTTACGAGATGAACCTTTTTGCCACAAAACTTCGTATAAACTCAAAAACTCAAATCGCCCCATTTCGCACTGTTGCCACCTACCAAATAGTGGAGAATATACTATTATGAAAATTAATTTGTTTTATCATCAGTAAAAAACAATTTCTAAAATTCTGTGGTATTAGGAATAGTTTTGGCCTGTCCTTTTGCGCTGCATATAAGCTAGATCAAGTTACGATCTAGAGTTCTACTTTTTGTCAATTCTTTATTGTCCATATATAGTTATTTGTAGTGACGGGCATAATCGAATGATATGAATAATCGATAATTACAACTCGAGTGATTTTAATAATCGAATGGTCGCTCGAATGACCCATAACTCAGATGGTATATTTATGATTCCAACTATTCTCGCTTGTTTTATTCTGAGATCTGTAACATTTGCTACTCGTCAGCGGCTGCCCTGTGTGTGAACATTTAAATTTAGGTTAAATTATACTAAATTTTTCCTAAATATTCATTTAGTTTAAAATTTATTTGTGAAGAAACTATTATTAATAATTCAAAGAACAATATAATGTTCCTTAATCTACATTAACAGTCGATTCATCAAATTACTTCGCATTGCAATAATTGCAGCCGATCCTGAAAATAAATTATTTATTTATATATTTTTTCAGTCCAATGAAAGATAAGCTACTGCATAAGAGCGAGAACCGAGAACGAAAGAAACTGCCTCTATATGAACGCCGAATGGTAGAAAAGCACTTCTCGATTGGCAAAGAAAACATTCGGATTATAACTCGAATGCAGCATCACTCGATCTGTGGTCTGTGGTCATTCGGTGAATGTTTCGAGTTAAATAATCGATTATTTTTCATTCGAATACTTTGATTCCATAGCAGGAATACTCGAGTGATTCTCACAATCGAATGATCGATTATATTTCATTCGAATGATCCCTTCACTAATTATTGTTGATCTAATTGTTTCCTTGTTTTCGATCTCATAATTATTATCACACCGATCAGCTCTAAAGATACTTTCATGACCTCACTCAATGTCCACATTACCCTCACAGGTTGAAATAATTTATTCTTGGCTCTCAACTTTACAAGGCTGTAGCCAGGATTTTTTTTGGGGTGGGTTTTGGGTGGAATTTTGTTTGTTTGGTGATTGGCAAAATGTATGTTTTTGTTCATGTATTTTCAGGATAAATAATAATATATAAAATTTATCTCATGAAAAACATGATGAATTGGTTAAAATTGAATATGAGAGTAAAAACTCCAAATTTTCGGTGGGGGGGGGGGGGTGAACCCCTAGGCTCCGCAACTTTACCATACTACTGACCCGGCTTCGCACGAGCTAGCCAAATGGGCGTATTTGACTTATTTGTCTTGAATCTTGAACATTACATTTAATTATTTTATTTTCACATCTCATACATTATGTGGCTACAACGGCTTCTAAAACTACACTACTTTAGGATTTAAGATGAAGAACTACACATATTTGACGTGCTTAAGATTTTTGATACGCCGTTTTCCCGTTTTCCAGTTTTTTTTGTTACATGTATTTAAACTGCATTTTTTGACATTTTCTCTCTTTTTACCATTTTTGAATACATTGTTTCGGGTCAGGGAACCTTCATCAGTTGCGCTTCCCATAATTGAATGTCCTCTCGAACACTTCTATATGTATTTGAAACATTTCGTTAAATTTGAAGACGCGAGATGTAAGACCGACATCTAGGATTTTCGAGAGAATCAGCCCACAGAGGTTCCGAATCTGGAGCCGTTCCGTGTAATTGCTGCTCTCCCTTAACTCCTAGGACAGAATGTCACGATACAATTTTTCAGGTTACTTCACCTGTTAGAGATATTGAATACTCTCTTCGAGGTGTCATTCCTTTGTACGCAAGACAATATAAATTATATATCATATATAATATACATTGTTTCTGGTCACCTTCATCAGTTGCGCTTCCCACAATTGAGTGTCCTCTCGAACACTTCTTTATGTATTTGAAACATTTCGTTAAATATGAAGACGCGACAGAGGTCTTACATCTCGCGTCTTCAAATTTTTGAAATTGAGGCAGTTCAGATATTTTTAACATTTTCCACCTTTTTTGGATAGTTTGACATTTTCTAGGTCGATAAATTTTTGCCAATTTTTGTAATTGATTTTCATTCAATAGGTTTCTGTCACTTAACATTTTTTATATTTCCGACATTGTCTAATATTTGTTCAGATTCACCTGCGATTTATCAGAAATTCAACACTTTTTAGTCCCTATCCCTTCCATAAATTCAATATTGACAAAACGACGAACAATGCATCCATTCATACCAAGAAAAAAGTCAGTTTATCAATTGTCATCCAATGAATATCGGGTACACCTGCATCATCTTTTGATCCCTAAAAATTACTGAAACCCCCTTTCACCGTGACACCGCATTGAAAATGCCAAGTGAGATCTTGGAGAAACGTTTGCGAGTTTCAAACTCGATTCAGACTAACAAACGGATGAATTCTCTAATAAATATTTCTGTCACTTAAAGAAAGGAATCAACCTGTTAATTCTCAGGGCTCTATTATTTTAGGTTAAAAAAATACTAAATTTTTCAAAAAACATTTCCCCACCTGCCCTCCATGATTGAATTTTTGCAAAATTATTAAACTCATTTTACACTAACGTTCCTGCCTGTATGAGTTTCTGCATCCACGATATTAAATTTAAGTAAAAAATAGATACTCCACTGCCTATGCCTATGTTACTCTTAGATAATGTAGCTTTCTATTAGTGAAAGAATGTTTGAAAACGGTTTACTAGTTTCTGAGATTACCCCCTAAGAACAAACACACAAATTTTACCTCTTTATACGTTAGTATAGATATAGACTGATATACAGTTCTTTCAACTCTGAATCATCAAGCACCACATTTAAGGGCATTTTTCCCTTAAAAAAGTATTCTCACCCCAAACATAGCTTATTTCAAGCTCTTACTTAATTCTGGGTCGACGTCCCATGGAGCTACAGTTGAACATTTCGTTCTTCTTTTATGTACTACTACAGTATTCGAGTTTGATGTTGGTTTTCTTGATTACTAGATCAACTTATTAGAGAAACACAGAGTCTGGTTGTTTTTGAACCTACGCAGCAGTGTAAATATTTTGGTTGAAATATAGTCGTGGAGGATGGTAAATCTTCAAAAGTAGGAACGAAGATTTTAACTAAGTCACCTACTGATCAAGTACTCCAGCAAAGGCAAAGGTGTTTTCAAGAAACAATTTAATTGATATTTTGTTATTAGTCTGAGTTGGGCCTTTTTAACCGACTTCCAAAAAGGAGGAGGTTATCAATTCGTATGTATGTTACCTGATTTTTTCTCCTGTTGTGAACCGTTTTGAATGAATATGGTCTTGTTTAATAGAGTATAGATCCGGATTGGTGAAACTTCAAATTTGGGAAAAGAATTCTATTGGTAAAGTGATGATAATTGTGCATGAACACATGCGTGCATGGAAATCGACCAATATTCCTAACATATTGGTCGATTTTTCAAAAACTTCTTATGGATGTGTATATATTTTTAACAAGTAATCTATTAAGGAAGATCCCTAAGTGGTCTCATATACTTTTCTGCGGCGTGCAACTTGCAGTTTTGCAGAAAATCGCCGAAAATTCCAATATTCTTGTCAAAAATTTCATCGAAGTGACGTAACGGACATTTCCTCATAAATATTTTAATTCCAACGTAATAGTGCGGGAATTGTAGGCACTAGAAGTTTTGATTGCGAATTTGAAAATTTTCTATGAACATCTCAACCATATAGGTAGTAAAGCATAGTATTTTCGGCTCCTTAAATCTATGAGTACCAAGCTCGTTTTGTTTGTATACCAGGCAAATACCTATTTAAATGAAAATGTTTCTATTTTGCGAAGACGGTGTTTTTGGTGTCACATTCTCCTGGCCTGATAAAAAATTCAGTGACAACAAATATCAAGCTCTTAAGTGCTATTTGGTGCGATTATACACAGGGTGTTTAGTTATAGCAAACAAAATCACAAAGTAAAGTGATAGAAGGAATTGCATATGTATGATGATTGAAATATAGGACGGACTAGAAACATAGTTACAGAAGGCAGTTAAAAACATTCTGGTGGCAGCCGTATATACAGGATGGTTGGAACATAGAGTGCAGTGGACGTTTAATGGTCTAAAAATGTTGGAAAAAATGTGGAATTAAAATTATATAGGGCGATTAAAAAACTATTATGATGTGGCCATAAACGAATCATATACAGGATGGTTGAAATATATGCTGGAGTTAAATTATATTTATACAGTGTGATTAAAAAATTATTTATTTCATATCCCATAAGAAGTTGCATATAGTGTGGAAAGGAATTAATGTCATACAGGGCGATAATACAAAATGTTAAAAATGAAATAATGTATAGGGTAGCTCACAAGGACTTATATACGGTGGTTGAAATAGAGATTTGACTCCGTAAATATGGGATGGATTCTGGTCCGTCCTATAATTTACAGTCGTAGGTACAGGATGCTTGGTGCGTAGGGTGAAGAGGAACTGTCTATAGTTATACAGGGTTGTCAAAAAAAATTGAAAAAAGGTTACATGGCGTGGTCCATAAGGGATAAACATATTTTGGGCTTATTAAATCAACGCATCCTTTTTTTACCGAGGTGCTGTTTGTGAGGCTCCCGGTTACCCGTATACTCAGTAAAATACCTCAAATTGCCCTCTAGGTACCTGGAACTATCAACGAAGATATTACGTCAGGTACTCCGGCCCCTAGTCTCTAACCTACCAGTTCCCTAATTTCAATCACCTTTCTCTCCTCTCTCTCTTTGTCCCTTACCACTCTGGCCAGAAACTTCACAATCACTCCCCACTTCCTCTCGCTCTCCATCAACCGTTCTACGACATTCCTCGCCTCTAGAGCGCACCCCAACTCATTCTCTGCTCTCATTCTATACCCCTGCCATCTTTCACACTCAAAGAAAGTATGTTCAGGGGTATCCACTTGTCCACAGTAAACGCACCACTCATCCTCCTTCCTCTTGAATCTGAACAGATACTGCCGAAAGCACCCGTGTCCACACAGCAGCTGTGTCAGATAATAGCTGGACTGCCTATGTGGACAGCCAACCCACGCTTTCAGGTCTCTGACGAGCCTCCTCGTCCAGGACGCTGTTCCCGCATCCTCACTTCTTCATTCCCTCTCCCATATATCTAAGGATCTCGCCCTCTCTTCCTTTCTCACTCTCAGTCGACCCTCCCCTTCTCGACCCTTTCAAAGATCCTACTCCTTTCATCGATTTCGATTCCTATAGGCAGCTGCCCCGTGATGACGCACAGCCCCTCGTACGATACCGTCTGGTAAGCACACGACACCCGCAGAAGCATCTGTCCATAGGTGCCCTGAATCATGCGCGCATACATTCCCACTCTCATAACCTTTTTCCATACCGGTGCGCCATAGAGCAGGACAGATCTAACGTCACTACACAACACCACTCTTTTCTGCCCCCGCGGATCCCCGATGTTGGCGAGTATCCTTGACAGTGCCGCCACCACCCTCTTGGCTTTCTGGGTAGCCCTTCGAATATGCTCATTCCAGATGAGCCTATCACCACTCCCTGATGATAGCCAAAGACTCGTTGCCCTTAGACATCATCTCATCCAGACCCCTGGCCCTCACGACGATTGACAAGTCGTCTGCAAAAGCCAGGCTGACGCATCCCTTTGGCAGAGCCAACCTTATCGGGTCATACAGCAGGTTCCACAACGTTGGCCCAAGGACCGAACCCTGAGGGACTCCCTGCGTAAGTCCAATCTCGGTGTCTCCCACCACAATCACTCTACCTGTCAGGTATTCCTTCAGGACATTTACAACCCCCGCATCCATTCCCAATTCCTCCGCTCTTTCCACGATTCCGTCCCATCTGGCCGTATTAAAGGCATTCTTAACATCCACGCCAATAACAACAGCCCAAACGTACCCAGGATCCATAGTCAGTTTCAAGATTTTGCTCACAGCCTGTATTGTGGACCTTCCCTTTCGAAAGCCGTACTGATTGTCCGAAAGACCTCCAGCCGCCTCAATGGCTTCCTCCACACGTCCCCTCATAAGATGCTCGTATACTTTGCCGATTACGTCTAACAGGGTAATCGGTCTGTATTTCGTAACGCCCCCTTCCCCTTGACTTTTCGAGATCAGGACAATTTTCCCTCTCCTCCAGGTTTCAGGAAATCGTTGTCTCTTCCATAGTTCGTTCAGGATTTGAAGAATCCCTCCCGAATCGTGCCGAATGTTCGCCCTCACCGTTTCTACGAGCACTCCATGAGACCCAGGTGCTTTACCCGCTTTCAGCCTTCCACTTGCTTGCTTCAACTCGTTCTCTTTGAAAAGCCTCACCTGGCAGTCCTCTTGCCGAGTGAAGCGTTCCGTTTCATTCTGAACGTGAGGGAAGAGTTCCCTAACGATCCTCAAGTTCTCATCCTTATGCAATTCATATGGACTCACCCTGCCTTTCAATTTGGAGGTGACTATCTTATAGCCCTGCCCCAAACGTCCCCATCCACCTCACTCACCAAACTCCTCCAAGCCTGAGGCTTGGCCTTTCCGATAACTTTTACAAGCTTCTTCCGGGCCTCCACATATCCTGCCTTTCTCTCGGTTTCCTCCCATTCTCTACCCACTCTTCCCCTTACTCTCGTCCATTCTCTCCTCTTTTTGTTACATTCCTTTTTTACATTCTTCAAGGACTCATCCCACCAGTACGCATGCTCTCGACTTTCTCTCGCTCACTCCGCATCCCAAGCGCCTGAGCGCGCCTGAGGACCCCCGCCAGACCCGCATAACACCCTCCAACGTCCCCGCGGAGAATGTCATACGCATCCACCACAAGGTCCTCATTCACACCCCTATCCCGGCAGAGCCCGCCACGACATCGGCGCTTCAGTGAGGCTCCTACGTCAAACGCGATGTACCTGTGGAGACCTGAGAGATTCCTCAAGGAGGACCTCCCAGCTCCCCAGACCCCTCGCGAGCGACGGCGAGCACAGCGTCACGTCGATGTATGACCGCGATTCGCCCCTGACAAATGTTGGCTCGGCGCCGTTATTCAGGACCACAGCATCCTGTGCCGCAATCCCTTCCTCCCACAGGAGACCCTTGGTATCCCTAATGGCTGACCCCCAGGTACTCCCCATTGCTCGCGCGGACCTCCTCGAAAATACAATCTACCAGGGGAGTATACACTCCCCCATCCCGATGTTCGAGGACAGGTAGCAAGCCACCAACCTGAAGCACCCAAAATAGACTACTAACATCCCCTCTCCCACTCTCACTCCTTTCACTCCACAGTTCCTGTTTACCACCAGGACCGCGACATCCACCCTACTGTCACACGGCCACTTGCCACCACTCGAGTACTTACCGTTTGGTTCAACGCATACTAGTATATATTGTTCGTAAACTTTTACCTGTCAATTTAAATGAAAATGTATCATTGTGTAATGTTGGGGCTTTCGATGTTACTTGGTCCTTTCTATTAAGGTTATATATACAAAATAAAAAATAAAGAATCAAAACTACCCGAGTTCAAAAAAACTAAAAAGTTGAAAATAAAATATTAAATCCTTCCACCTATAACTAAAAAGCTGAAAATAATTATAACAAAAACAACTCTAGCAAATAAATATCACATTCAATGTAGTTAGGTACCTACCCAATGCAGGATATTAGTCCCTTGCTTTGCAGAGACTTCAAAAATATAGTAGATTGCTAGGTAATTAATTTGTACAGAATGAGCACCATTTAATGTTTACATGTTTTACTTTCTGGGTAGGTACCTAACAACATTGATTGTGTTATTTATTTGGTACAGTTCTTTTTGTTATAATTATTTTCAGCTTTTTAGTTAGAGGTGTAAGTCGGTTATATATATATATATATATATATATATATTATATATTCTTAAATGTTTCATTGGAGATTAGAATTAGCGATTATGAAATAATTTGCTCAAGAATAATTCTGGTTTTGGATTGATTTCATGAAATATGAGCGGTTTTGCTTAAATAATAAATTTCGAGTACTAATCTTTATATATATATATATATATATATATATATATATATATATAAATCTTCTGTACGTGTGTTAGTCATTGAACTCCTCCTAAACGGCTGGACCGATTTTGATGAAATTTTTTGTGTGTATTCCAGGGGGTTTGAGGATGGTTTACATTCACAATACGGTCAACTAGATATTGTTTTTTTAGTTAAATTATTTATTCAAAAATTGTTGTTGATGTAGGATGTTACATAGGATCCGGCAGACTGCGCTGTAGTCGCTGTGTCAAATATTCAAGAGTGTGCTTTAGTTTCACTTACGTCTGATAGATGGCGTTCAGATTATATTGTTACAGCTAATTTTTAAAAGTCTACATTTGAGACGTGGGACAGGACAACGTCTGTCTGTCTGTCGGGTCCGCTAGTTTAATCGAAAAACTCACTTTGAATTATCTTTTATAGTTTTATAGTACGTGAGAATGGCTCTTTTTCATATATGTATATATATATTTATGTATAAAAGATTTAAATCATATATTAAAATTTGTGGTCAAACAATGAAATGAATTTCAATCCTTGCTGTTTACAACAGGATGAGCCTTACTGCTTTATTCCAGCTCGTATAAGAACCATGTTTACAAAAGGAGTATTTAAGCCTTACTGACTTAAACAGGTTGCAATCCGCATCCTGTGTAATTGCGGGTATTTCCAATAATAATTCAACTAACACTAACACTGTGTGTTGTATTTAAACAAATAACAAGTTTTTTGTTTGAGTCTTACTTAGTTTAAAAAAGAACTCGTTTCATTATTTTCAAACTTCCATGGCGGCTGACGCCATTTTCAATATTACATTGTCCAAAAAAAGTTCTACATACACTAGTACGTTACGAACATTTGTCACGATAGTTTACAAACAATGCTTTTAGAAACTAAACTAGCATTAAAATTTGCAACGTTCTACTAACTGTTAGAACTAACTATCAAGGCTACTAAACTAATACTACAACTACAACGTACCACTGCTAACCAATACTGTTCACTGTTCTTTTTCCATCGGGGTTTCACAGCTAAGGTGCTTTAGTTTCGAGATTGAAATTATGACATACGCTGTCAACTGAGACTTCTGTTGTTTCATTGACTAATAGTATTGATGTTAAGGCCAAGTTACGCTGTTTACTAAACCAAGCGTTAGAGTGCGCCTCTACAGATCTCTTTTTAGGTACTCGAGATTATTTAACCCTTTCAAAAAGAAAACTTTTGTTTTCGAACACTTGTAATCAATTTGTCATTAGAATTCTAATGATATATGTAAATTTGTATACATCACCTCAGTTAATGATAGCCAATTTATAATCTTCACTTGCAAACACCCTGTGCAAGTAAGTAGTTTTAGAATTACCCGCCAGTCATCTGACACCTCCTTAACAGTTATGATTTCATTGCAAGTTTCCATCACAGAAAAATATATGGGACCATCACGCAATCGTTCTTGACGTAATAGTCAAGTAATAATAGGAAACTACCCAAATTGGTTTTACCGTTTTAGTAAAATCTATGAAAATACATAAAAATCACACGTATCGACTGTACTACATCCTTTTTTTGAAGTTAAAAATTGCTCTGTAATATTGTTGAAAAGCTAAGGATTTTAACAAATAGGGATTCTCATTATTGTGGGTCATATCAAAAACAAAACTAATGCTATTGTAATATTTAACGAGAAATATATGATTTTGTTCAGCACTGGCCCGCTAGGAGTTCTTACAAGAATTTATTATTGATTTACAGTGTGACAAACAATTATTTATATTTTCCTCTATAAAACATCTATTGTCTTTTTGCGATATAAAACTATGCGAAAAAAAATCGAACAGATACGTTATCTGAAAAAGCCAATGCTCCGAATAAGAACGTCGTCTTGTAAGTTATCAACGCACGCACACCAGTCATAGTTAATTTAAAAGCATACCAATCTAACCTACCATTTCTGATTTCGCCATAAAGAACTGCTATTTAAGAATTGAATAAATTCCGCCTGAAATGAAATACACCGTAAAAACGTCCACCGTACTTCATGTTACGAACAGTTCAGAAGAACTTTTTTTTCTACCTGGTTTCTTCTGGTTGACGCACAAGGCAACTTACCTGCATGCATGAATCTGTGCCTCCACTTCTAGATTCTCGCTGGCTGACAATTGTACTCCTACGGTTTGTTTCGGACCAGCGACGTACTTTAGCCATCGTCCATATATTTGAAATTTTCCTTGCAATATAATTCGCCTGTATCTGCCATATTTAAATAAGGCATATGTGAAATTTTATGCTTTTCGGGAGAGCAAGAACAGAATTGACGTTAATTTTCCAACAGGAATTTAGTGATTTTTCCCCGACTTCCAAAAAGGGGGAGGTTATCAATTCGGCGTGTATTTTTTAACCTACTTCCAAAAGGAGTGAACCAATTTGAATAATTATTTTTTTGTTTAATAGTGTGTACATCCAGGTTGGCGAAACTTGAAATTTGAGAAAAGAATTATATTCATAATAAGATAGTTTGAATAGAAATCGACCATATACAGGGTTACAGATTATGTCGACCTACATCCTTTAAAGGGTTGTAGTTTCCATCATTTTTGACTAATTTTGCCATGAAACACAGTCATCCCAAACTTACTTTTATATTGGCTTTTCTTTTGGGTTTTTTCCTCTGATTTATTTGTGTTTACGATTTTTGTCTAGTTGATAAGTTGCTTTATTATTATTAACGCTAAATTTACAATAGACTGAATCGACTGGGTCGGAATAGACGATTGAAATGAATTCTTAAAAAATATTTTTTTCTTTCCGAAATCTTTAAGAAAAAGTTCATGACAGTTATGCTGCAGATATGCTTTAACATATATATGTTTGATTAGCTATCCAACAAGATACAACAAGTTAGGGTATTAACACAATTCTCGGAAAAAAAAGCTTTTACGAAATGCTCCCAGGTAAAGGATAACACTACTTAAGCGTCCAATTTATCACTTGCGTCAGAAAATAGAAAAAAAACAGTCTAAATAGATGCAGAAAGACATTTATTTCTATTTTACACAAAGTCTAAGATAACATTTAACAAGTTAACATGTACGCTTCTGTTTCGCACAAATACTTTTTATTACACCAGTGGTCAAACACATTTTTATTTCATTTGCCGTATCCATTACTCTCTGTTTCAAAACATTAACAAATATGACTGGATTAGCTTCGGAAGTGGATTGTAAGAAGTAGACCCATGTATGGCTAGCTAGACGTTCAGACCTGACTTCCATGGATTTTTACATGTGGGGACACACGAAGAGTTTGGTTTACAATGCACCTAATCCAGTCACATGTCTTGATGTTTTGAAATAGAGAGTACTCGATGCGGCAAATAAAATAAGAAGGGGTTTAACAACTGGGGTAGTAAAAAGTGAATTAAGACATAGAATGAGGGCATGTGTTCGAAAACAGAAGTGGACATGGGTAAAATAGTAATAAATGTCATTTCGGACTTATTTGAATTGTTTTTTTTTGTTTTCTGACCTATGTGATAAATTTGACGCCTAAGTATCATTCGTTATTCTTTACGTAGCTGGGAGCAATTCATAAAGGTTTTTTTTTCAAAGAATTCTGATAATATCCTAGCTTGTTATACCTTGTTGGATATCTACTAAAACGTAGATATTTTTAAGGACATCTGCAGTATTGCTATCATAGACTTTTTCTTAAATATTTCGGAAAGAAAAAAACATTTTTTTAGAATTTATTTTAATGTATAACTATTAACCGTCTACTCCGACCTAGTCGGTTCAGTTAACTGCAATTTTAGTTTGTAGACGCGAGATGTAAAGACCGACATCTAGGATTTTCGGGGAATGACACCTGGAAGAGAGTTTGCAATTTTACTGTTGAGAATAATAAAGCTACTAACTACAAGACAAAAATCGCAAACACAATTAAATGAGAAGGGAAAACCCCAAAAAATGGGCCAATAGGCAAAAAACGACATTTAAAAAAACTTCAAAGTTCCATATCTTGAAAACGGTTTAGTTTTGGGTATGGCGTTTCATCGTCAAATCAGTCAAGAAAGATGGCAGCTACAATATCTTAAAGGATCTAGGTCGATTTAAACTGTAACTCTGAATATTGGCCGACTTCTCATAAACCCCTTATCGATTTGTATAGTTTTTAAATTGCATTATATTAAGGAACAAATACCATCGAAGTGACGTAACGTTTCCTCATCGAAGTGAGGTAGCGTTTCCTCATAAAAATTTTAATCTCAATCTAATAGTGCAGTAACTGTATTTAGGCACTGAAAATTTTAATCGAAAATTTGAAAATTGTCTGTGTACAAGCATATACGTAAAATAGTAAAATTACTTTTATTAAACATATTTTCGGCTCCTCAAATCAACGAGTACCAAGCATATTTTGTTTGTATACCTGTTAAACATCTCTTTACATGAATTTTTTTCAATTTTGAAAAGATGGTGCCTTTGGTATCACCGACTCCCGACCCAATAGAAAATGAAAATGACAAACTATATGAAGCTCTAAACTGCTTCCAGTGCGAATATACACAGGAGGTCAAAAAGTGATAAAAGCAATAGTAATAATAATTAATTTAATTAAACAACATTATTCAGGTTACTTACATAATAAAAAATAAAGAATAAAAACTACTTACTTCAAAACAAAACTAAAATGTTGAAAATAAAACTTAAAAAATATATTAACCGACTTCCAAGTAGAAATAAAACGTTGAAAAGAATTAACAAAACATAACACTAAACAATATATAGCACACACTCTGTTGTTACATACATACACACAAAGTAAAAAAAATGTAAACAATAACTGGTTCTCATTCTGTACAAATTAATTACCTACCTATCTAGTATACTTTTGAAGAGCCAAGCAACAATACTGTTACGAGAAAAATAAAAACATTACAATACGATTTGTTGAAGTAGTAGATAAATAAGCAATGCTGGATTTTAAGTTTGCTTGTCACCCACTTCAAAAATATACTAGACAAGTACGTAATGAATTTGTACAGAATAAGCACCTTTTATTGTTTACATTTTTTTTACTTTTACCTAACAACAGTTAATGTGTTATTTAATGTCCAATGCTATGTTTTGTTAATTATTTTAAAATTTTTAATTCCATTTGTAAGTCTGTTAATTCCATTCAACGCAAGACAAAATCTCTTGTCAAGAACTTTGATCAGTTGCGCTTCCCTAAAGTGATTGAAATCTCGAATAATTATTTATGTATTTCGTACATATAACTGAATTTAGTGTTTAACGCCCAATTAATATTGACAATTAGGAGTTTCGAGGAAAACTGAGACACAGAGATCTCAAATCGGGAGTCGTACTGTGTGTAACGTCGTTTACCTGTTTCTCCTAGGATAGAATTCACACTAAGAATGCATGACTAAGGCCGGTATTCATAGTCCGATCTTAAATGTAAGTTCGGTTTAAGCATAAGCTTAAGCAAGCGTTTACATTCATAGACCGCTATCTTGAGAAAAATTTGATAATCCGATCTTTGCTAAGACGTATCTGTTATGATATATATTCAGAAACGTAGCTTAAGACGTGACTTACATGAAAAAATATATTCATAGTCAAATAAGATAATCTTATGAAGAGAACTTAACCTTACTTTTTATTAAAAAAGAGAGTTCTTTCGTCAACATTAGAGTTGACTTGAGACAGTCTTAAATTTATTGGCATTATAAAAAGTAGTAAAGATAATGGATTTTTTGGGGTTATATGATATTGATATTGTCTATAATATTGATATAGATTTTGGTTTCGATGACGATGGTATAATAGCACGTATTTCTAAACGCTACATTGAAGATATGCAAGATATTTTTGACTTCAGAAATCGAATTCAAAAAACGCTACAGATTTAACAAGGACCGTGCTAAATTTGGAATATTGTCATTAATAGAACAGAATTTGGCTAAAATAAATAACCGAGGATTACCAAATTTACCAGTGTTATAGTTGTCAATAAGTTTGCGATTTTATGGAACTCCAAGTTTGCATGTAATTACAAAAAAGCTTGCAATATACTTCTTATTTATAGTTAAAAACTTACTTGAAGAATAATAGAATTTGTTTTTACTTTAAATGAATATATGTTTTAATAATAGCCAAAAAAATTCTCCTTACAACTCATTTTGGGTGATACTACGACAGTATCACAACCAACAGTTTCAAGAATAGTTTTTCCGTGTAAGCATGTTACTTATAAAGAAAATTAGTGTTATATAAAAATGTCCCGAACTCACGATGCTGGGTATAATATATATATATATATATATATATATATATATATATATATATATATATATATGCAATATTAAAGACAAGACTAAAATTTATGTAGTAATATGATTGAAAAAAAAAATAATGAAAATAGTATTTTATTTAGTCGTTTATTGTACGGAAAGCAATGTTAGTTATATTTACATGTATGACTATTCCATTTTATTTGTTTCAGATCAAGAAAAAATAAATAACATGCATTTTCATTTAAACTGAATTATTTTCTAATTTGAATGTTGGCACGGATTTCGAATTTTCTTGAAAGCCTTACATTTGGCCTGACTCGGTAGTGGCCCTGAACCCGTATTTGTTCACTTTTACATTATCTCTTAGGGGCTTTTCCCTCTCTATTTTATACTCATTGATCGTAAGTTTTGTCTTAATAAAGCTAACCCTACATAAAATAAGATCGTTCTTAAAACTTTCATCTTACCAAAGTTCATCTTAACGTCTATATCTATGAATAAATCATGTACGGATAAGACAGTCTATATGAAGGCATGCTAAGCACCAACTTAAGACCGGACTATGAATACGACCCTAATCAAACTTATCAAAGCATGATAGTATAATTGTCTTGAGTTTAATAAGTTTTAAAATATGGAATAGAGTAAATGGACTTAGTAATTATTTCAAGTTTGCAAAACTTTGGGATTATACATCAGCAGTCATATTTTTCTGTATTGTCTGAATTATTTGTTACTTTTCATAATTTATTTTTAGATAAAAACTGTTCAAGCTTAATATCTCATAGAAAGTAACTCTGCTACCCATCAAACTTATTACTTGATGTCGATCGATGTGAATACTGGTCTACTTTTTAATTAAATTCAATTTCGGTGTGAACCGTATAAGACTTCACTTCCGAATGACTGGATTCGAAGTAAAGGTCGTCAATTGTTTGTTTGTTAGAGAAAAACATATGGAAGAGATATATTTTTGGTCAACTAAAATACAACTTATAGTACCTAAAATGTATGCCATATTTAAAATTAATAGAATTGTATTTGGTAAAGGTGCATATTACGCTGTGTCCCACGTAAACGCGCTTTGCACTGCGCGGGCGGTGCGTTGCGTGAGAGTGACAGCCACAAAGTATCAAACATAAAAGAATTCATTTTGTACTTACTGGAAAATAAATTCGTGCTATTGTAAGGATTTTGTGTGGTTGCATCGTTCAGTTGGTTTGTTTTAGCCTTTAACTAAAATTTATAATTGTCACGAAACGCACAAATCGCGTTTACGTGGGACACAGCCTTACGCTCATAAATAACATTTGGCTCAATAAAATAATGATTGCACAATACCAAATGTAACATATTCGTTTCTATGCATTTTACAAACAAAATATTATATGTGTCCTGATGACGAAACAATACAAGTGAACCAACCTGACACATTATGAGCAAGTCGAAATATTGAGCACATTTATGTAAACTTTGAAAATATGTGTCAAATTATTTGAAACGTAAGAAATTTAAAAAAATGGCAGCAAAAATAGCTAGAATATTCATAATTTATACACAAAATACGTTTTAGTTTAAATAATTTCAAGAAAATTAAAAATAAAATATATAAAGTTAACTATTTAAACAATCCAAAAAAAAAACAAACTTTCTGTTTCAATAATCAATAAAACATTTTTAACACCATTCAATTAATAGCAAATTCACTGTTGTTCAATACCTACAAACAAAGTATAAAAGTAAAAAATGTAAATAATAAAAAATGTTCATTCTGCACAAATTAATTACCTACCCATCTAGTATATTGTTGAAGTCGGTGCCAAGCAAACTTAAAATCCTGCAGTTTTACTTCATTAAACTTGATTGTTGCTTGGCCTCCACTTTAAAAATATACTGGATAGGTAGGTAATTAACCTAACAACATTGAATTGCTATTTATTGTCTAGTGTTATGTCTTGTTAAATATTTTCAGCTTTTTAGTTCTACTTGGAAGTTAGTTAAAAATTATTTTGTATGTATAACCGTAATAGACCGGGACCAGCAATACCGAAAGCCCCAACATTACAGCATGATACGCCTTGACTTAAGCAAAAAATATTTTTAATTAAATTAATTGTTATTACTGTTGCTTTTATCACACTACTTTATAGTTTTGTTTGCTGTACTAAACACCCGTTGGAAAATCGCACCGAATGGCAGTATAGAGCTTGGCATGTGTTGTCACTGAAGTTTCTGTTAGGCCGGGAGTCGGTGACAGCAAAAACATCGTTTGGGCAAATATGAAAAATGTTCATGTAACTCGATATTTAGTGGGTAGGTATACAAATAAAATGAGCTTGGTACTCGTTGATTTAAGGAGTCGAAAATATGCTTATTAAAATTAATTATAAGACCTATATGCTTGCTTGAATTTTTAAATTCGCCAATATATCTTTCAGTGTCTACGCACTATTACTTAGTAATTAAAATATTTATGACGTTACATCACTTCAATGGTATTTACGATACGAGTATTGCATTTTTCGACGATTTTCTGCAGAACGATATGTTACAAGTCATAGAAAAGCATATGCGACTCATGCCGAAATTCAAGTTGTAGAAGCTTCGAATGGTTTTGAGAATCGTGCCCCACCTCAGGATCATCCTTAATAGAAAACTATACAAATCGGAGAAAACGACCAATATATTAGGCATATTCCATGCAGGGATGTGTTCAATCCAAAATTTCATCCTTTTACGAATAGAATTCTTTTATCCAATTTGAGGTTTCACCAATCCCTATTTACACTCTATTAAGCAAAAAATAATTATTCAAATCAAAAAATACGGGGCGAGTTGATAACCTGCTCCTTTTTGGAAATCGGTTAAAAGATAAACTACCCAAATATGTTCTATATTCTATCTTTAGAATAAGAAATATAGAATTTTTTATTTGTTTAGTTTAGGTTGTGAGGCAAATATTCAAATTACTAATGTATACTATATGTTTGAGGTATACTCTTGAAAATAATTTTAAAATGTTTAGTTTGAAATGAAGTTAAACCTGCCTAACAACATTTATCGATAAACTATATAGTGCGTTCATAATACGAAGGACATTCACATATAAACGAGTCTTATACTTCTGAAGACTGGGAGGAAGTGGAGGCGCGATCCTCTCTAGGTGGCTCAACGTCAAGCCGATAGCCTGAGAGGTTTCTTTAGTCCAGGGTAGTATGGAGTGGAGAAATATAGGAGAGTGAGGACATTCAAAAGCCAAAACTCGCTTGTTGTCGGAGAAGTGATGTCAACTGCTTTTGTTGACCTCAAAGAGTCCTACGCGTTGATATTCTTCATATTTGGCCAAAAAGGTCAGTCCATCTAAGACGTATTGCGCCTAGATGACAATGTAACCCCCCACATTGCAGCCCAAAAGTTAGCTGATTGCCTTGGAATGCACACTGATTTCGAACTTTCGATAAGAAACTTTTTCTCTGTAAACTATAGCAAATAAATTATTGAGCAAAAACAGAAAAAAGTCAAATTTTCAAATTTTATTTGTTAACAAAAATTTTTCCATAACATTCTTAATTCGCGCACATAAAGACGCTTATTGTACACATTATCTATAATCCATTTCATTTTGAAAAAAAAAACGCTTAAATTGATCTAATGCGCTGGGAGTATTATTCGTGACTCACCATATATACAGCTAACAAAGTTGCAAATTCGTAAAGATGATTTTACTCCAGGGAAATTGATATTCATAACAAAATAACAAAAAGTGCATTTTTGCAGTTTTTTGCCACTCAATCATTAACTATCCAATCGACTAGATCAACCTATCAGCCAGGAGCTATAAAAAACAGGTATAAAACAAACTTCCTTTTGATATTAAAGCTTTTCATTCTGTTGCTGAAACTGTGAAAATTGCGATTTTTTTAAACTTTAAACACCCCGTATAATTAAGAAATAAAAATTTGTTAATAATGTTGTTTTATGTGTTATGCTATATACCTACCTTCTTCAAGAAAACCAATCAAGCAACTGTGGAATCTTTATGCATTAATACGCACAAATAATTTATAGTTCTCTAGTTTATTTACTGATTACGGACTTCTGATCGCTTTTTAGATTTGGCATTTATCCATAAAAGTACAAAATATCAAAAATGCGATTTTACACATTCAATTCGTCACTTTAACTTGACGCCGCTGAAATGTACTTGAGAAGAATAGTAATAAGAAATTGAACAAAAAGTTTGAAGTAAAAAACAAATATATACAATATATAATATATTTAAAAGCATGTCTTAATTTTATTATTTAATTTTAACTATAAAGAAATTCCCATAAACACTAAATAAGTATTTGTAATACGTGTTTGTGTGGTAGCGAATAGCCATTTGAAGTATTCAAATAATTATAAAATCAATTAGAGATTGTTTCTGTTTTCGTTCTTGACATGCGAATGGAGAAACATATTTTTAAAACAAACATATAATTAGCATGGCTACAGAATGATATGCTAGAATTATCATATACTATAACATAGAAACCAATTAAAGTAATAGTTCACATTTAATTTGTCATAAAAATAAAAGTAAATTAGAACGTGCGAAGATAGATCGAAAGCTGCTAGAATTAAATAAAATTCTTTGCTAGTATTACGTTCTTGTCATTTTTTTCATGGGCACTGTTTCTACAATTGCTACTAAATCTGCAATTAAACCGTAATTACCGATAAGCTTTTAATTTTTTTCATTTTGCTGGTTATCTTCATTCTGCATCTAATATATTGTAGTTCTAATGTTTCTGTAATGTCATAAAGGGTTGTCTAATAGAGAATGATGTATTGAAACCTTTTCTACAGTCATTATATTTTGCAAAGAATTGTGATTCAAATATTCAAACAGAAATATTATTGATCTATCGTACCTACCAAGGCGTTTCAAATCTATCTAAATTTGGATGAATTATGGAGGTTTGATGGATAAAGTGTCTAGATTTTAAGGTCAACCATGACTTTGCAGAGGTTTCAATTTATCCAGAATTACTATTTGACAACAAAGCCTACCTTTCATGAAGAAAATTGAAAATTTGACAACTGTTTACTTATCATATGATATGACAACTACCATCATTTCCTCAGCGCCTGCCAAACAAACCTGGCAGACGTAGTTTTTAGTCATATACTTTCCTGGATGCGTAGTCACTTTAATCAACCAATTTTGAAATTTATTAAGCTATTATGGCTGAGATTTTTTTAAAACTTACCTATTAATTAGCTTCTTTATATTTCGCACTTGCTACTTGTACTCTTCTTTTTAATACACATAGGAGAGATTATAACATTTATCAATAGATAGTTGATGGTTGAAGCCGTTACTTTATGGTATAATATCATTATGATTGTAGAAAAACAAATTACTTTGTTTTTATATAACTAATTTATTTATTTATTTATCAATTAAATCTATATATAAATAGACAAAACGGTTCGGTACCGTTTTCTCCTCTGTCCCTCAACCGATTTGCTTTATTTTTGTTTTGTTTTGTAGCTGCGAACGACCTTTAGTGCAGAATGCTAAAATTGATTTATAATATTGGTTCACATATTAAACAATAAAATAAAATAAAAACATTATTTACACCCATACTGTCAATGCCAAACAGTGCCGCCAGATTGTTGGATAGAAAATCATAGTTGGGTTGACTCCAATGTGAAAGACAAACTAAATCAAATGTAAAACTAAAAGTTTTGGCCCTTCGCTAAAGTTATCCTACAGTCATGCTATTGAAATCGAACGGACGAAAAAATTATAGTACATAATAATCAGCGTTTATTTGGCGCTCGCAAATATGGTTTGTCAAATAAAATCAGAATTATGTTGCACCTGATCAATTTATTTGTAATAATACCTTATTAATCTTAATCTTATACTTTTAATTGAGAGTATTTTTATTTTTGTCGGATAACTTTCATATAATTTAACTAAGAATACATAAAATCGTGAAATTATGCAAAAATTCACGATAAATAGGTAGATCTGGCAACACTTCAGTTCATTGATATCTGCCGGAAATTTGATTTAAATATTGGCATTTCATTACAAAATTAGCGATTAGGTTCAAAGTTTTCAATTCAGTCAGAAAAATTTTACAAGTATTTTCAAGATTTCAATTTCAACTCACAAAAAAAATTGGCAAAAAATAGGTGTATTTAACTAATATTAATTGACAGTATGTGGTTGGTATTTCTTTGTATTTTCGACATAAAACAGAAATCGTCATGGTTTACTAGGTAGGTAAGTCTGTGTTAATTTCATTAATAAAAATATACTGAATCTTAGGATATGTGAAATTTTTTATATTGAAATTCATATTGAAAATTAATGTTTTCTGACAATGGGGGTATCTTATAGTTAATTTATATTACATTACATGGTACCACTGGTGCAAAGTTCTTACTTTTAAAACCAGGTGACTAAGTTTTACTTAAAATAAAAATATTTTAAAGATTTGTTTGAATATAAAAAATGTACCTAGCCATTTATTAAGTTAAGTTAGGTACACTTATTCTAGTGTAAAATATATTTTTATTTAACATATTTTTCCCTTGACATCTTACATTGCTGGCTTTAAAGTTGGCAACCTAACAATGTTAAAAAAAAACTAAATTCAAAACTCTTTCTCTACCACGACAACAGAAACCACTGCGTAATGACATATACTAGGTTGGTTCTGAAATTATAAACACGGCAATGACTGGGTAACGATCTTTCAGACTGTCCAGCGTTTGAAGTTGCTTATAGTTCAATAGGAAAATATTTAGAATTGTAAATTATAGATCAGTATTGACTTTTCGGACAAGTAGTACCAACTTTCGTAGAAAATAATTTTTGTCAGTTTTTGTTGTGATTATAATTTTGTCATTAATATAGTATTATTTTCGCAATAGTCCAAAGATGTTGTGCAACAAATCAGCAATCAGCGGACAATAGAAATGACATTAAAGATACGAGTTTTCATTGGGTTGTTTGTCATCTCTATTTTTGAAATCGTGTGTGACTTCCGGTCAAGATGGCGAGGTAGCGTCTGTTAAGCTTAAGGTTAGGATTTAAGTAAAATATATAAATTTTAAAAAATCACTGTGACTGTTTCATCAACAAATCTAACCCATATAGACGCTTTGATAGTGATAAAAGACGCTATTATTTCGAATTAAAATAATATTTGGTGAAAAGCCAAGAACAAAAATTTGTGTTAATACCATTGAAAACGAGGTCTGAATTAGACCTTGAAACGTTTGGAATTTTGAAATATACAGACTTTCAAGATTATTTGGTGTTATTCCCAAAAATGTTCAGAAAAAATTAAAACCAGAGATGCCACAATTATCATTCAGAAAACAACATGCTGAATGTATTTCATTGGAAGCAGCTCCCAACCGAGTGAAATAGCCTCTTGTCCTCTCTATTGCCCTCTCTCTTTTTAGACGTACCACGATATTTATGCATTGCAGGCTACCTCCATATGTACAAGCTCTAAGGTACAGTGTTTCCCGTTTGGCCTATGCAATTCGGTGCTCTCTCAGTTCCTTCTCTCTGATATTTTTCCTTCAAAATCTTGCATAGCTGGCCATGACGGTCAAAACGTTAAGTAATTATATATGGAGGGAGCGTTAGATGTTGTTAGATTGGTTGACAGTGACAGGCTAACGCTCTTTCAGACCATCATGCAAAGTCTATCTTTGATAGTTCAGCATGAAGCGTTGTTATTTTTAGTGGTAAAATAGTCAAGGTAGTCAATTAGCATTGATTTTTCGGACAAGTCAGCGGGCAATAGAGAGTGTATTAAAAATTAAAGTTCTCATAGGGTTGTTGGTCATCTCTTTTTTTTAATATTTATGAACTCGATTGAAACCGCAAGTGAGGGAAATCTTAAGGTTGCAAAGAACAATCTTCCAATAATTATATCGAACATTTTACCATGAGCGGTTCAAGCCAAAAATTTGGGAGTCAAGTATACTTTTCTCAAAAAAAACAATAATGTTTACAATTTGATGGAATAGGTTCGAACTTCGACCACTGGGCGGCAACTAGTAAATATAAAACCGTGACTACTTTCTACAATAAACTGCCATTTTCAAACGAAAACAAATTCAAAATTTCACATAATTTATTTACGTTTATTTAATAAATAAATAAATGCTTATTCCTAAATATTTGTTTAATCGAAATCGGTCGAGGAACTTTTATTCGAGTAAACATTTGTGTAGTTCCTTATTGAAATATGAATAATTTATGAATTGTTTGATACATTCCAAATTGTGTTGATTTAACTTATATGAGTTATTCATACTATTTACCAGATTTGATCCAAAGAGTATTATTATAATATGGAAGTTTCCCAATCGGTACACTATTATATGTGTAGTTTAAGTAGAATATTTAACACTAGCTTCAACTTCAGTATGATAAAAGAAAATAAAAACATATTCTAAAGCACTCAAAGTGCATCTCAACTGTGCAAATCTGTGACATGTGGAAAATTGAAGCCGGTTGTATCAAAGAGATATTCGGTACTAACCTTGGTTTAAGTTATTTATAAAAGGACAAGTCTCGTCAACTATGTGAAATCTTGTACCTGGAGCTATTTTTTTGAAGGTTCACTGAAGTAATTTTGGTGTTAGTAGTCCTTGGGTACCTTGTTTTTCATTGTCTGGGCGAATTTCCATTTGCAAACGCCACGCTGTATGCGAATTTCTGCTATTCGAAAATTTAAAACAGTGAGGTTGATATTCAATATTTGGAATTAGTTGTAACCTTTTGTGAACAAGTGAGTGGAACGCCATTTTGAAGTAAAATTGTCATGATAATGTTTTAGAGCCTTGGACTAGGCCTATATTCTTGGCTGGAGCCGTTTGTTTTCGAATTGGGCCTTATATTTTTGTTGAGCCGTATCTGAAGAGTTTGGCTAATTATCCATCCAGTTTAACCGATTGGGATATTTTTACTCTTTGGTTATTTTTGGATGAAGCAATTTTGCTGTATCGTTTCCATGGTCAGTTATCTGGTAGATATTTTACTGCGTATTGGTTGGAATGGAGTATTGCTAATTATGGTTCAGGGTACACAACCGTTAGCTGGATGTTGACACGTTTTGAGAATGGTTTTAGATATTTTAGCTTTTTGTTTTTGATGACGATAATGTCTTGAAGTAAGACTATAATTTGGATGGATTTAAGTTTTCCATGAAGAGATTAGTGTAAGGTACAGTATATATAACTTTTGTTAGTATAAACAGTGCTTTCATTTAAAAACTAGCCACCCAAAATAACTTTTAAAATATCTTTAAAGGAAAATGACAAAAAAAAATCGTTAATTTATATTTACGGGGGGACACATTTCACACGTATGGGTCACCCTGCTGTTTCAACCCCCTAAACGAGGGTGAATATCACTTCTACAACTTTAAATACAAAGAGGTATCATGTGATATTTCTTTTTAAAGGTCTTTGTTTTGCCAATCTTTTACAGAGTAGTGACATAGGAACAGTAAAAACTTAAATTTTAGTAAATAATTGCCAGATACACCAAAATTGAGGGTGGTGTTTAGAGTCTCTGAATCTCAGGAATTTGAAGTCAGATTTGCAAAATTCAAGATGGTGGGATAGCGGATGATTTTTTTTTAAATCAACCGAAATACGCCAAAATTGGTATATAGGGGTTTTTGGGGTGTCTGATCATGAATCCGGAATTTACAAAATTCAAGATGACGGACGAAATTTTTGTCTTGTGGGTTACTTTCATCGTCCATATTGGATTCTCCATCTTGAATTTTGTCTATCAAATTCGTGATCAGCGAACCCAAAAACCCCCTTTTAAATTTTTGTTCGCCATTTTGGATCTGTCATTTTGAATTTTGCAAATCTGAAGGCAGATTCGTGATCAAAGACCCTAAAAACCACCTTAAACCAATTTTGGTGTAATTGGCAATTATTTTCAAAAATTTATTATTTTACGGTTTCTAGGTCATTACTCTGTAAATAATAATCAGATTTTCAAAAATTATCTGTCAAAAGATTGGCAAAAAAGAGACCTTTAAAAAGAGATATCACATGATACCCCTTTTTATTTAAAGTTTTACAAGTGATATTCACTCCCACTTAGGTGTTCAAACTGCAGGGTGGCCTAAACGTGTAAAATATGTCGCCCTGTAAATATAAAATAACGTGTTTTTTGTCTTTTTCTTTTAAGGATATTTTAAAAATTATCTTGGGTGGCTAGTTTTGAAATGAAAGCCTTGTATATGGTATAATGATTATTATTAATCTTTTCTTTAATTGTTCAAAGTAAGGTGATAATATTGGCAGATAATACCTATCTTTTTAAAAACATTTCTAGAGTCAGTTTTCAATATTTCAAAAAAAATTAACATAATTCGTTCAATGTTGAAGATTTAATGGTCTAAGATTTAAATGCCATAGGGATATTTTTAATTTTTTTTATAAATCTTTTTGTACTATATCTGTTTTTGGTTTTTATTAAATTCTCATTTGAATTCGTTCATTGTATTTGTTCCTCATCGTATACAAATGGATATTTGTTGTTTAAATAAAGCACCAGTGAAAATATTGAATACAGTGATATAATAATCAGTGTAAATATACGAGGGCTGCCTTTTATCTTTCGGGATTAGAGAACAAAAACAAATATTAATCATCGATAATCGCTTTATTGTTTTTCAAAATATTACTCATGAAGATCTATACACTTTTGCATGCGTTTGAACCAATTGTCGAAGCACTTTTTCCACTCTGATTGAGGTATCTCCAAAACATGCATTCTGAACGCAGCAACCGCTTCTTCAGGTGTCGAAAAACGTTGACTCAATCTCACGATAGGTCACATGACGATCTTGCAATATCAGTTCGCGCACAGCATCAATGGTTTCCGGAACAACAACTATTTTTGGACGACCTTCACGAAATTCGTCTTGGAGTGAACTACGACCTCGATTGAATTCACCATACCATCGATAAACAGTGGTCCTTGGGGGAGTTTCATCGCCAAAAATTAAATTAAGTTAATCCACGTCGAAAGTTATAAAAAACAATCGCACGAAAATGTTCACGATTTAATTCTATTTTTTGGGCCGAAATGAATCCTTTAAGTTACTGTAAACAACACATAGCGCTCGTATGTCAAAACGTTCGGAGTACGTATAACCTCAAAAATATCAAACTTTACGATAGAGCTGTCAGTTGTCAGATTGTAACACTAGGGTTGTCCAATCCCGAAATATAATTGGCAGCCCTTGTACATAAAGGATATGGTAAGTTCATTTTAGGGAACATAATTCTGTATATACAGATCTTTCATTTCAAAATTAGCCACCTAAAATACCTTTAAAAGATAAAGACAAAAAAACATGTTCAATTATATTTACGTGGGGCAAATTTTACACATATCGATCACCCTGCAGTTTCAACTCCTAAGCGGGGGTGACTATCACTTCTACAAGTTTAAATACAAAGGAGTATGATGTGATACCTATTTTTGTCAATCTTTTGACATATCATTTTTTTAAGTCAGATTATTTTTTAGAGTAATGACCTAGAAACCGTAAAAAATTAAAAATTTTGCATTGTAATTGAAAAAAAGCTTGAGTATAAATACCGAGAAAAAACCCTTAAATGTTTTTGCGACTGTAAATGTAAACAATTTATTATTAGTAGTGGTTTCGTTGTATAGTGGCCATCAAATTTCGACAATGGTTTATTTTTTACAAGAAAGAATTGAAATAATATTTATTTATGAGGAAGAACAGCGCTGTGCACATAGAACTGCTCATGTTTTTCATCAGAGACATCCCCATAAAAATATTGGGCATTAGTATGTGTTAGATTTAGTTTATAAATTTCAAGTGTGTCCAATAATATTGTCAAGAATCGTAGAGTTTTAACTGAAGCTGCACTGGTTGAGATTTTTGGACATTTTGCCATGTATTCTCAAACATCAGTACCAAAAGTGTGCACGACGTGCAAATTTCGAATACTAATATTTTGAATTTTACAAGTTGTAGCTTGTAGAAGAAATTTGTTGAATTACGAAACGAAATTTTACAAGTTACAAAAGTACAAGTTACAAGTTGATTATGAAACAGGCCCGTGGCAAACCAAAACCTCACTGAATGAATGAATACAAACTGACCCCATTCCAATCAGAAGGGAGACTCTCTTAGCCCGCTTTGGTTCTGTCTTTCCATGAACCCTCTCTCAAACAAACTGAACTCGACTAATTTTGGGTTCAGTCTCAAACACAACAACGTACAAGCATTAAAGATAAACGATGTGTTATACATGGACGACTTAAAGTTGATGGCAGCTATGAAACAACAGCTGCATGATATGCTTAAAATAGCAGAAGGGCTCTCTAGTGACATCTATATGAAATTTGGCCTAGACAAATGCCGAATTATTAATATAGTTAAAGGCAAAATACAGCAGGGGCACTTCGAAATGTGAGATGGCACCTTAATTGAATCTATGGGGGAAGGTCATACTTATAAATACCTTGGAATAAAGCAGGCTCAACGTATTGATCACTTGACCATGAAAAAGGACCTAATAGCAGAGTTTTATAGAAGGGTAAGACGACTGTTGAAAACCAAACTAAACAGTTAAAAATCTTTTTCAGGCTATTAACATCTATGCATGCTCACGATGTTCAGTGCTCAGTTACTCTTTCGACATAGTTAATTGGTGCAACACTGACATTGAACAATTACAACGAAAAGTTCGAGTTTTACTAACAAAAGCTCAAAATTACCATCCAAAGAGCTCTGTCGAACGTACGAGTTTGCCACGGTATGAAGGAGGAAGAGGATTGGCAGATCTAAACAAACTATTAGATCAACAAATTTCTATTTTGCGTAGTCATTTCCAGAAACTCGCAGAATTTTCTGATCTACACAGAATCATGTGCTAGGTTGATGACTCAACACCACTGCGACTGACACAACAACACGTCCAATTACACCACCAGACCACTGATCAGAAACTGCTGAAATGGAAATAGAAGCCCCTTCAAGGAAGACATATAAATGACGTCAACCAAGATTATGTCGACAGTGCAGCGTCTAACTACTGATTGATCTCTGGTCATATGTTTCCTGAAACGGAAGGCTTTATATTGACAATCCAAGATCAAGTAATTCCAACTAAGAACTATCTAAAGTACATCGTTAAAGACCCTTCTATTAACAACGACAGATGCAGGTGCAGGTACGGTTGCCAAATATCTGAATCTATCCAGCTATGGCAAAAATACTGCACCAGGAGCTAGCACTGAAATTTGAACTATCACAGTCGGTAAGATTACCATACTATAAATACAAACCAGAATCTGTTTTAGAAAATAACAACTACAAGCTGTACTGGGACCGAACGATACTGACCGATCGGACTGTTGCTAACAATAGACCAGATAGAGTTTTGGTAGATAAAGTTGCTCGGAAAACAACTTTAATTGACATAGCAATTTCTAACAACAATAATATAAATATCAAGCAGGCTGAGAAAATAACCAAATATAGGGATTTGGAATTTCAAATAAAGACTCAGTGAGACATACACAACACATGAACAAAAAGCCGTCCTTTTAGGAACAGCCCGGACGGTCAGGAAATTCATTGGAAACTGCCGCCACGACTCCAAACACGGGCCTGAAAACCTGGCAAGGGCTCCCACAAAGCTTTGTTTGAAGATATTTGAGTGTTTTAGTTTCGGTCATGGAATTAACCTCTTTGCGATGTAAAGCTTTAAAGACAGTTTCGTTGTGATTAAGTCATTTTTGGAAATACTTAAATTTCATATTGGTGAAAATCAGATCGAGAAGTCCTACAATATAATATTTGGTTATATTACTAAAAATTGTAAGAAAACTAGGTCTTAAGGTCATTAATAAAATGATTTAAAAAAAATAATGAACTCTTCAGAATATTCAAAAAATTGTAGGTTTAAATTTTGGTAACAATCCAATATATCAATAATGTTACTTTCAAATAACTAAGAAAAAATTACATTCGGTCACTATCACCAAAATTATTGGCGTTCTTTGAATACGCTTTTCTTTGTTGAGGTAGTGTTTTCGCAACTATAGAAGATAACCTTGTTGGTCTAGTCTTATTTGGAACTGATTACGTGATATGCAGTTGATCATACTAGTCAAATCAAGAATTCGAAAACATTTGACCATACGTCATCTTCTAGCAAGTTTGATGTTTGAGTAAATTGAATGATCGGTTTCGTTGACTCTTCCCTTGGTACAATCATAATGAAGTATAATTTTCAATTATGGTCTTTATCTTTTAACATAGGTTTGGTTATTACGATGCATAAAAAATATAAAGAATACAATTTTATTCCTTTATCTCTTCACACATTCATCAACCAGTTCCACAAAAGAAACCTATTTATGTCTTACAAAGTTGCGATTGCTTAGGCCAAATTATGAATGAGTAATGCATTTGTTTCTGCAATGAATAACTCGGTTAATTCATTAATTAGTTGAGTGTTGGCGACCAATATGTCAAAAAAGTACTATATAACTAAGACTATAATCATTTTCCCGTTTAGCACGATCAGCTAGATTGTCAAACTGTAGGCCAACCATTGCTGATCTTGTATCTTCACAATTGGACTTTAACTCAGCTGAGACGAATGGTAGACTCATGGTGATTTATTAATAAAAACTATTCTTCGCACAATTGCTGAGTTACGCATTTATTACATTAGTAGAAAATCATCAAAAACATTTTATTTATTTATTTATATATAGCAAGGCCGAAACCATAAATATTTTTCGGTGGGTTTGACGACTCTTACATTTCTTTAAGATCTGGAACTGCTTTTATAAATTGATCGTAGAAAAATGTGCTAAAAAACTATCTAATCAATAT
Source organism: Octodonta nipae (assembly GCA_034190945.1). Taxonomy (NCBI): domain Eukaryota; kingdom Metazoa; phylum Arthropoda; class Insecta; order Coleoptera; family Chrysomelidae; genus Octodonta; species Octodonta nipae. The sequence goes on from CM067216.1 coordinate 122,945,379, forward strand.
ATTTTTTTCGTATTTATAATATCAGGGCCTATGTTATAAGACAACGATCATGTGCTCTAAACATAAAAGATGGGATAGGATTAAAAGAGTGAACATAATAATATTCTGAACGCATAGTATCGATAAATTGGTAAGAGAAGATCATTAGAAAATGATTTTCAAACAAATAAAAAAAGTAATATATTTATTGAACATGTTCCAATTAACTTTTTATTTTAGCCCAGTGTACAAATTAATTTACATAGTATTCATTATAAGATAGAATAGGAAAAATTTCGGTATATTATCTTATTTATTGGTTATTATTTAAAATAAGTTTGTTTCGCTTAATTTTTGTTTTGTTTGAAATATTGAATTGGTGTAGTTAATTATTGTGTGTGGTTTTCGATAAACGTTAATAAATATGTTCTTGTTGATATTTTTGTGGCGTTATTGTAAAACCTATTCATAGCTTTTGACATTGTTGTCAGTTCGGACATGTTTATTAAGTTTGCGTAAATGTGGTAATTATTTTACAAAAATAAAATAAAATTTGTTAACACTCCTTTGGATTTCACTTCTAATGTATGTATAAGCACACATATAAATTTTTTAATTGTATACCTAATCTTTGTAATAATCAAAAGTGACACTTTTTCACTTGTCATTTGTGTCACACATTTTAGAACAACGATAGGTTTGACTTGGTCTAAAAGTACCTCAAACTTTGTGTAATTTTGGACAAACAAATTTAATTCAACATAACAAAAATCTATAAGATATTCCAAAAAATAATTCAGTTTTGTGAGATGCGTTATATCAATCTATGGGCGTCGCCAGGCAAAGCCAGGGGGGAATAGTTACGCCTTTCAAAATCTCTCTGTGAAATAATTGCGTTTTGTAGTGTGTATAGTCAATAAACTCATAGTTCAATCTATGTAGAGAAAATTTGTAATTTGTTCGACTCTAGGCCAAAAATCTGCCGACTTTCCCTCTCCCTCCTTCTGTAAGGTAAAATCTGCAAATTTCCCCACTCAGAAGCAAAAGTTGCCAACGCCTTTCTGCCGCTCTAACCTCGATGTGTTATGGGGTATGTAATTATCACATGATATGTGTCTATGTTACCTAACATGGAGGTAGGTCATAAGACTTGCCATTTGTTTAATATAGAAAAGTCGTACAAGGGCAATTTATATTTTCAATACTATTTTAAAGCCATGGACAACGAAGTCAGAATCGACTTTGAACCGTTTGGTTTTGCTTACAATCTACAGCTTTTTATATCGATTGTGGTATTATTTCCCAAGAAAACATAAAAATAATCAAGAGCGAATATAGAGTCTGAGGATCTAGTATGAACCTAGGAATGTTAATACTATTAAATTGGTTACCGACAATCATTATTATACGAAAGCTTTAGCATTAAATATCTAAAAAATAGTTTTAGGTTGTCGAACACTGATCACATATAGTTGCACATATGTTAAATTTCTGAGATCCTATTGATTTATTTTTTACTAGGTTCAAATTAAAGACCAATAAAGATTACATTTAAACTTTTTGTTATTTGGTATTACAATATTCCTAAATTTATTGAAACTTTCATAGTGTATGAAAATCTTGAATGAAATATTTAATTTACTACCCATGTACAATGTACATGTATTATAAGATATGGGAAACGTGTATAATATTTCAACAAATACACTCCCACCTTTACGTCAAATTGGTCACAGATACACTAAATTTAATGGGTAATAAATGCAAGTCCATAACGATATTTACTATAAAATTTGTTGTCTACATGAGGTAAACGTTATATCCCCTTGAAAATCGCCGTCTGCTTAGAGCACATCACCTTTAGGCCAACGATTCGTATCGAGAGAATACGAGAGTCGATTCGGCAAGACCTAGACTGAATTTCGAAGCAACTTGTCAAGTGTCAAGCAGCGAGAGAAGACTGAAACAGACCTGGACTTTAGAATTGTATCGAACTCGTGGTGCCCGAATAATTATTTACTTTAGTAATTTATTTCGTTAGAAAATAATTTTGCTAAAATTATTTTTAATAAATGTCTCAGTTATTCGAAAATATTATATATACGGGCATTTAATTACTAGTAATTACCTCCACTAACCTACCTATTTCAAGTTGCTTTTATTTGCAGAGTAAACTGAAAAGTTGCCTTCAAATATATGGATCATAATAACGCAGTAACAAATAGTATTTTATTCATGTGCACTTCTTTCTGGGATTCTTAAGGTAAATTTGCTCATTACGGTCAAAATATGTTATGGTTAAGGCTTAGAGTCTTAGAGCATACACCTTCTGAAGGTATATCGTGCCAAGGATAGAAAGATAGGGCAATGAAGAGAGCAAGAGGCTAATTGACTTAATTGGTAGGTGCAGCCAATGAGCACAATCGACGGAGTTCCCAGTCGAATGAAATAGCCTATTGTCCTCTCTTTCTAGCCTTGGTAAGATATTTGTGCACCGCACACTATTCGCTGTGTGCCTGCCCGACTTTAACGCCCGAACGTCTGTAAACTAAAGGAGGCTCTGAGCAATTGTCAAATTGCTGAACTGGTTTGTTTATTTGTAGGTTTTGTCGTAGTCAGACCTAATGATTGTAATTTTCTTGTAATTTAAAATTTGTTATTTTTTAAATTGAGAATATGTTAAAACGCGGTTGAGAACACTCGTAAGAATTTCAACGCTAAATTCTGTGCAGTCAATTATAAATGTGGTCGTGATCATTACGTTTTTCATAAAATATTAGTCTTTATTATCATATAATTATTTTTTAAAATTTTCTTAGACATTGAAATTTATTAAGTTAATTTTATTAGTGTTATTTTCAATTCGGATTATTGTTACTGTCGCTTTCACAATTTATTAACCGACTTCCAAAAAGAAGGAGGTTATCAATCCGTCGGGTATTTTTTATTTTTATTTTTTTGTATGTATGTTACCTGATTTATTCTCCTGTGGTGAACCGTTTTGAATGAATATGATCTTGTTTAATAGAGTATATATCCGGATTGGTGAAACTTCAAATTTGGGAAACGAATTCTATTGGTAAAGTGATGAAATTTGTGAATGAACATATTGGTCGATTTTTCGAAAACTCCTTATGGACCTGTATAGTTCTTTAACGTTTATTCTATTAAAGAAGTTCCCTAGGTGATCTCATATACTTTTCTGCGACGTTGCAGTTTTGCAGAGAATCGCCGAAAATTCCAATATTCTTATCAAAAATTTCATCGAACTGACGTAACGGACATTTCCTCATAAATATTTTGTTGCTATTTGGTGCGTTTATACACAGGGGGTTTATTTATAGCAAACAAAATCACAATGTAAAGTGATAGAAGGAGTTGCATTTATATGATGATTGAAATATAGGACGAAGTAGAATGATAGTGGTCCATAGGCAGCCGTAGATACAAGATGGTTGGAATATAGGGTGGAATGGACGTTTGGTGGAATTAAAATTATATAGGGTGATTAAAAAATTATTTATTTCATAGCCCATAAGAAGTTGCCTAAAGTGTGGAGAGGAATTAATGTTACATAGGGCGATAATATAAAATGTTAAAAATGAAATAATATATGGGGTAGCCCACAAGGAGTTATATACGATTGTTGAAATATAGGACGGATTTGACTCCGTAAATATGGGATGGATTCTAGTCCGTCCTATAATTTACAGAAGACAGCTAACAAATTTATTCTTGTCCGTAGGCAGTCGTATGTACAGGATGGTTGGTACATAGGGAGTGGAATTATCTATAGTTATACAGGGTTGTCAAAAAGTTGTCAAAAGGGTTACATAAGGCATAAATATATTTTGGGCCTATTAAGTCAACACGTACTAGTACATTGTGTTCGTAAACTTTTACCTGTCAATTTAAATGAAAATGTACCATTATGTAATGCTGGGGCTTTCGATGTTAGCTGGTCCTGTCTATTAAGGTTACACATACAAAATAAAAAATAAATAATAAAAACTAGCTGAGTTCCAAAAAATTAAAAAGTTGAAAATAAAGCATTTTTGAAAAAAATATAACCGACTTCCTCCGATAACTAAGAAGCTGAAAATAATTGTAACATAATACAACTCTAGCAAATAAATTACACATACAATGTTGTTAGGTACATACCCCGAAAGTAAAAAATGTAAACATTAAAAGGCGCTCATTCTGTACGAAATGCAGGATTTTAGATTTGCTTGGTACCGACTTCAAAAATATACTAGATTGGTAGGTAATTAATTTGTACACAATGAGCACCTTTTAATGTTTACATTTTTTACTTTCTGGGTAGGTACCTAACATCATTGAATGTGTTATTTATTTGCTAGAGTTGTTTTTGTTATAATTATTTTCAGCTTTTTAGTTATAGGTGGAAGTCGGTTATATATATATATATATATATATATATATATATATATATATATATTTAAATGTTTTATTTGAGATTACAATTAGCGATTATGAAATAATATGCAAATATTCAAGAATAATTCTGGTGTTGGATTGATTTCATGAAATATGTGCGGTTTTGCTTAAATAATAAAAATAATAATTTTCGAGTACTAATTTAATGTAAAAACTCAACTTTGAATTATCTTTTATAGTACGAGAGAATGGCTCTTTTTCTTATATATATATATATATATATATATATATATATATATATATATATATATATATGAAGAAATATTTATTCGGGAATACATCCGTTCGTTATATTGATTCATGTTTGAATCCTGCAGACGTTTCGCCAAGGTCTCACTTGGCATTAACAATGCGTTGTTGCGGTAAACTGAGAGGTGATCTGCCTGAGCTTCTTATTTTATATGCCTCCGTCGGAGGTCATATCGCGCCTGATTGGTCGGTGTTGACTCTGCCCCCTTCGCTGCCGTGCCGGGTGTGTCACTTGCTGGCGGGTTTGTATTTTGCGTGGCGAATTCTGTTTTATTTTGATGTTGAATAATTGTCTTCCATGTGTTAGATAGGTGCAGGGCGTCATCTCTTTTGTTTAGATGTCCACTTTTCTCGATTTCGATGGCTTCTCGTATTAGTCTGGTTTTGTAATGAGTTGTTTGTGCGATCTGTTTGCAACTATCGAAATTGATTTGACTCAAGTTACAAACCATCATCCAGAGACCCGACCACCTACCTAGAAAAAACAACGAAATCCAAAATTAAAAATTCACCCATAGAAGAAGAACTACAGAAAAAACTGATCCCCAGAGAAAAGTCAAGTCGATGCCCAAAGCTCTACGGTTTGCCCAAAATCCATAAAGACGGAGTCCCACTTTGACCTATAGTTAGCACTATAAAAAATATCTTGCCAGCATCCTACAACCAATTGTGGAAAAAGCAGATTCTTACATTAAAAACTCGGAACATTTCACGCGCATTCTCAACAGTATTTCTATAGAACCAGAATACATCATAGCTAGTTTCGATGTTAAGAGCTTATACGCAAGCATACCAGTAGAAGAAGCACTTCAACAAATATCTAAGAATGAAGACCTCCCACAATTCATAATAGATTTGTCACAACACTACCTCAAAAGTGCCTATTTTATGTATGACAACCGCATATACAAACAAACCTACGGAGCAGCAATGGGGTCCCCACTATCACCAGCGGTGGCAAACCTCTTCATCACATATTTCGAGAAAAAGGCACTACAAACAGCAAACCTAAAGCCAAAGCTATGGCTAAGATATGTTGATGATGTATTTGTCATATGGTGTTTTGGCAAACAAGAACTCCTTAAGTTCCTGGAGCACCTAAACTCCATACACCCAAGGATTCAATTTACAGTAGAACTTGAAGAAAACAACCAGCTGCCTTTCCTTGACGTCCTCGTAAGAAAAAACCCCAGAATGGACACTTCGGCCACACCGTATATAGAAAGCCGACACACACGAACAGATACTTAAACTACGAATCCCATCACCACCCTTCTCAAATACAGGGAGTTGCCAACACGCTAGTTTCCAGATCCATACGACTGACCGACGACAATAACAAAACACATAACAGATAACTACCGACTAACGGATACACAAACCACACAATCAAAAAGGCAATAGCACAACAACTATTTGAGCAAAACCAAATGATGACCTCATCGAAAAACCAAAAGCAGTCTTACCATACATCAAAGGGACAACAGACAGAATTGGCCGAATTCTTCGAAGGCATGACATAGCGACGGCATACAAACCGCACCAGACTATAGGCACAAGCTTAGGAAATTCCGAACCAAAAGTTAAACTTGAAAACCAAGGGGTATATAGTATAACTTGCGGAACGCGCGACAAGGTATACGTCGGACAAACGACCCGTTTAGATGAGCACAGATTAGCTGTCAAAAATAAACAGACAACATCGGCCCTTTTCCAACACCAACAACACTCGGGCCATAAAATCAATTTCGATAGTTGCAAACAGATCGCACAAACAACTCATTACAAAACCAGACTAATAGGAGAAGCCATCGAAATCGAGAAAAGTGGACATCTAAACAAAAGAGATGACGCCCTGCTCCTATCTCACATATGGAAGATATTTATTCAACATCAAAATAGAACAGAATTCGCCACGTAAAATACAAACCAGCCAACAAGTGACACACCCGGCACGGCAGCGAAGGGGGCGGAGTCAACACCGACCAATCAGGCGCGCTTTCAAACAGGGACCAGGAGAAAACGGAAAACAAAATCCAGGGCAAGTGACTCATCGTCTAGTGAGATGGAAAACGAACAAATCCAGCAGAAAAAACCCAAGGGTAAGAAGAGGGAATATGCCGACACCAGCATACCTATACAGAAGATTGACACCCCTGCACACACAAGGACCGATGCCCCCACAGAGACAGAACCCGAGAAGGAAAAAAGACAAAGAATACCACCCATTGTCATACGCAAAAAACAGAAGTGGACTGAGGTGACCAGGCTCATGAGAGAACGGAAGATAAACGTGCCAAAAGCAACTAACACACAGGATGGCGTAAGGATGTACCTGAGCACAGAAGAGGATTTTAGGACAACTACAAGAATGTTAAACGCGAAGCAGATACCATACCACACGTACGCGCTAGAAGAGGAGAAGACGGCTAGAGTGGTGATAAAGGGCATCCCCGAATTTATCACAGAAGAAGAGATAAAGAAGGAACTCCAGGAGAAAAACATCCAACCCATTAAGGTCACCAGGATGATCAGAACAACCAGGACAGAGAAGGGTGTAACAAAAAAGACGCCGATGGCCATGGTCATCGTACAACTGGAAAAAACAACAGAAAATAAACAAGTTTTTCAATTACAGGATATCGGAAACTGCAAAGTTAGAGTGGAGACACAAAGACCCAGAGCACCGATCGGGCAATGCTACAATTGCCAAAAGTTCGGCCATGGACAAGGCAGATGTACAGCGCCCCCAAAATGCGTAAAATGCGGAGGATCACATGAATCCAGGGAATGCAGAAGACCGAGAGAACAGCCACCAAAATGCGCCAATTGCGGAGGGCCACACCCAGTCAGCCAGCTATAGGGAATGCGAGAAGTTCCCTAAGAAGAGAAACAACAATGATGAACCAAGAACAAGGGCCGGAATAAGCTACGCAGCCGCAGCTAAACCAACCGTAGAAGAATCAAGAGAAACACGAACAAATGGACAAGACGTACTTACAATGATGGAAGAAATGAAGAAAATTTTCCAGTCCTCATGGGGCTGGCAACAAGACTAAACTTCGTGCATGGATAAGACGACCCCAACAACATTGAAAATCATGACGTGGGAGGCCAACGGGCTCAAGAATAAGAAAAACGAACTGGAATTACACTTAGAGGAGAACAACATCGACGTAGCAGCAATACAGGAGACCTGGCTCAAAGAAGAGGACAATTTTAGGATCAGAAACTACACAGTACACAGGGTGGACAGGCCAGGAAGAAAACCAGGAGGAGGAGTCATAATCGCCGTGAAGAACCGACTAAAACACCAGCAGGACGACCCATATCAAGTGAATAAAATATCTTAAGGAATAGCGTAGGGAAAATATTGTAACAGCGTAGGGAAAAGTATATGAAACATGGAAAACAAATTAGGGAAATAAGTATAAAAATATGGACTAGGAGTAAGAAATTTGTAAAAGTTTAACTCTGACAATAAAGACATGAAACTGGTAAACTGGTAGATCACCTCTCAGTTCACCGAAACAACGCCTTGATAATGCCAAGTGAGACCTTGGCGAAACGTCTGCAGGATTCAAACATGAATCAATTAACGAACGGATGTATTCCCGGATAAATATTTTTTCATATTGTTCCATCCGTGAAAGCCTACGACTATATATATATATATATATATATATATATATATAATAATTAATAACATAAAATAAATGTTTTATTTTATGTTATTCAAATTTATATATTTGTCACATATGTTACTTATTTACCTGTTCAATTGAGTAGATTTGTACGTTTTCTTCTCTGTATTATTACAGTTTACAACGCAGCAAATCTGATGATCCATTCTGTTTTTGTTTTATGAATTAAAAGGAATTTAAATGTTTCATGTGTATTTGTTCGTTAGAAAACAGCCTCCGATAATGCCGAAAGTATCAACTGCGTACGCGGGCGTCGATTCGGCTATTCGTGCGAATCCAGGCGTCACGCTTTTGGTGGGACAGCCCCGATTTTTGACAAATTATCCTGCGTAATAGATAATACTTAAATATAGAGTGCGTCAGGCCCCTAGAAGAACGTATCGCACAGTGAGAGAAACAGGAAGCCAAGTGAACGTAACCAACGCTGTCTAAGCTCAATATTGATTAGTACTTGTTTGCGTCAGTTAAGTGGCTCTACCTATTGTTTGCAGTTCTAGACCGATACAGACAATCGGTTTCCTTTCTCTCGTCCAGCGTTACGATTCCACTTGTACAGGCGCCCATACAATTTCCAATGTTAAAATCTGATCACCTTATAGTTGCCTCTATAATTATAAATATTATTTGTTAATTTAAAAGACTAACATTTCAAATGGATTAGGACAAACAATATGAAATAAACATGTGTTGCTTAATTCTTTAAAAATTTGGAAGTATAGAAATATCTATGCTTTATGTAACAATTGCTGTTGTGGAATCAGGAGCTGGTTTCATGATAGATCGAGAAGTTGACCATAGAAATCAACTACACAACTTAACTATGTCTGGTTTTGGCTTAGTATAATTACGTTATAGCCATGGTTTGATGAGTGGACCGATAAGTGGCAATATGATGAGGGATTAATATTGTCACTTACACATACCACTCAGAATATGCAGAAACAAAAAAGAAGAATCGGTGCATAAAGAATCATTCAGAATACACGAGAAAACGGACTAGCAAGGGTCAACGCAGATAGGGAAGTAAAGGTAATAAGAAAGATAATTACACAAATTGTAGTACAAAATAAAATAAATGCAAATCTGTAAATAATAGAGCATATATTTGCAACCGACTGCAATAAAAACTAATAAATTATATTTAATGAATGAAGTCAAATACTACTATGAATTAGAGCAGAACCCCAGCTTTGGTAAATGATCAAAGGCGCAGGCAGTTCACAGTTAATAAAAGTTGGGACTTATAGAAATTGACAATTGTTTCCAAAATGCGTGAGACGCGAAATGCCATCTGAAAATTACAAAGCATGCAGTATTAGTTCTCCTGAATCTTAAATTACATTGTAGGACATATAAAGCTCACTTTAATATACTAGACTTTAACTTGTCAAAATTGTTCCCTCTTTAATCTAACCATGAAATTAATTGATGCTTATTATTTAATAAAGTAATTATTTTATTGCATTTGGATAATACGAGTGCTGAAAGTTTCTTTAGTTTGTATAGTGTTCTAAGAATATACCAATTACCACTTTTAAAAATATATTCAAACAGAATAAAGGTGAAAATGAACGTATGCATTTCTAACCTAATCATTATTGAAATCTTTTCAGTTTTTAAGAAGTATTAGATTTTAACAACGAACCAAGATTTTTAATTAAATGTATCCTAAAAATAACGCAGATTCAAATTTGACAATTTCTTATTATTAATAATATATGGGATAATGCCATAACTTTGGTACAGTTATATGCAGGCTATAAAAGAGTGATTATTCCTTGAAATAGTCGTCGTTTATAAGACATTGTTACCGTTTCAGCGTGCGATAATAATTGGCAAAAGCCCTTTAAAACAACATTTACTTGGTATTAAAGAGAATTTTAGTATGAAGCACTTTTTACACATACAGGAGACTCTAGAACGTAATTTTTATTTATACAATTTGAATATAGATCTTGAAGAGTAAAAGTATAAATAAAGTAAAACTTCATGCTATGGGGCACGTTGTTCGAAAAGGTGATAGTAACCGGGAAGTTATTGCATAGTCAGGGCATGGAATGGAATGGTTTGGAATTTTTGTCTGGAATTAAAAGATTTCCACGGTAAATCATTTCTGAGAGTAGCCTACTAACACCGAAAATACATTTTATTATGTGCCATGAATTTTCAACAATCTCGATCAATAACGATTCGTTAAAACAATCAAAAATAGTGCACACAGCGTAATGAATGTGACAAAAAATATACATTTACAAGTTGACGCCAAACTTCTACTCTATAGCAATGGCTGTTAGAAGTTTAGGCCAACTACACTACATATTTACATGGAACTTGGTATCCGGAAATTAGTGTCAACCTTGGGTGCAAACTTGATATGCAAGAAGTAGGTAACAACTTTCTTATTTTAACTAAACCTTTTATATTATTCTAGTTATGAATTTCTCGTAAAACATAAAAAGGAATAAGTGTTGTGGTTTTTGAGATATTTACGAGAATCTGATTTGTAATTTTAATGAAATTCTCTATGTGCAAATTGATACAAGTTATATAAAATTTCACTGCTATTTTAAAAATAAATGGCTTATAATTCAATCCATATTAGGTATTCCTATATCTATCTGTCACAATTTTTGAACAAATAAAACATTAAAAAATATATATAACCGACTTCTACCTATAACTAAAAAGCTAAAAATAATTATAACAAAATACAACTCTAGCAAATAAATAACACATTCAATGTTGTTAAGTACTTACCCAGGAAGTAAAAATGTAAACATTAAAAGGTGCTCATTCTGTACAAATTAATTACCTACGAATCTAGTATATTTTGAAGCTGGTGCCAAGCAAATCTAAAATCCTTCATTGCGTACTTATATACTAAATCATCAAACTTGATTGTTGCTTAGCACCGACTTCAAAAATATACTAGATTGGTAGGTAATTAATTTGTACAGAATGAGCACCTTTTAATGTTTACATTTTTTACTTCCTGGGTAGGTACCTAACAACATTGAATGTGTTATTTATTTGCTAGAGTTGTAATTTGTTATAATTATTTTTAGCTTTTTAGTTATAGGTAGAAGTCGGTTATATTTTTTTTTAAATGTTTTATTTTCAACTTTTTAGTATTTTTGAACTCAGGTAGTTTTCATTCTTTATTTTTTATTTTGTATGTATAACCTTAATAGACAGAACCAGGTAACATCGAAAGCCTCAACATTACACAATGATACTTTCTCATTTAAATTGACAGGTAAATCTTTACGAACAAAATGTACTAGTGCGCGTTGACTTAATAAGCCCAAAATATATTTATGCCTTATGCACTACGCCATGTAACCTTTTTTCAACTTTTTTTGACAACCCTGTTTAACTATAGATAATTCCACTCCAACCTATGTACCAACCATCTTGTACAAACGACTGCCCACGGACAAGCTTAAATTTGTTAGCTGCCTTCTATTGGACGGAGTAGAATCCATCCCGTATTTACGGAGTCAAATCCGTCCTATATTTCAACCATAGTATATAACTCCTTGTGGGCTAGCCCATAAATTAGTTCATTTTTTACATTTTATATTATCGTCCTGTGTAACATTAATTCCTCTCCACACTTTATGCAACTTCTTATGGGCTATAAAAGAAATAATTTTTTAATCACGCTGTATAAATTTAATTCACTTGCAGCATATATTTCATCCATCCTGTATATGATTTGCTTATGTCCACATCATATAACAGTTTTTTAATCACCCTATATAATTTTAATTTCACATTTTTTCCAACATTTTTATACCACCAAACGTCCAGTCCACCCTATATTCCAACCATCCTGTATATACGGCTGCCTACGGACCACTTTCATTCTAGTCCGTCCTATATTTCAATCTTCATATAAATGAAACTCCTTCTATCACTTTACTTTGTGATTTTGTTTACTAAACACCCTGTCTATAAACGTACCAAATAGCAGTTTAAAGTTTGACATGTGTTGTCACTGAATTTTCTATTAGGCCGGGAGAATGTGACAACCAAAGCACCGTCTTCGCAAAATGGAAAGATTTGCATTTAAATAGGTATTTGCCTGGTATACAAACAAACCGAGCTTGGTACTCATTGATTTAAGGAGCCGAAAATACTATGCTTTACTACCTATATGCTTGAGATGTAAATAGAAAATTTTCAAATTCGCAATTAAAACTTCCAGTGCCTAAAATTACCGCACTATTTCGATGGAATTCAAATATTTATGAGGAAATGTCCGTTATGTCATTTCGATGAAATTTTTGATAAGAATTTTGGAATTTTCGGCGATTTTCTGCAAAACTGCAAGTTGCACGTCGCAGAAAAGTACGTGAGATCACCTTAGGATCTTCCTTAATAGATTAAACCTTAAAAAACTATACACATCCAAGGAGTTATCGAAAAATCGACTGAAATATTAGGGATATTGGTTGATTTCCATGCACGCATGTGTTCATTCACAAATTTTATCACTTTACCAATAGAATTCTTTTCCAAAATTTGAAGTTTCACCAATCCGGATATATACTCTATTAAACAAGACCATATTTATTCAAAACGGTGCACCACAGGAGAAGAAATCAGGTAACATACATACAAAAAAAAAAGCGAAAAAATACGCGACGAATTGATAACCTCCTCCTTTTTGGAAGTCGGTTAATAAATTTTAATAAAACATGAAATAAATGGATGCTAAGCGATAACGATAAATGTTCAAATTGTCCTCCTTCATCTTAAAAGCATGTGTGAAACTCTTCTTGCAGTAGATAGAGTGTTAAATGCAAGATTATGTTACACATAGGTATATTCTTAAGTTTTCGCAGGTACTAAATATATCAGGTGGTTTCCGGGAATTCATCCGGGTGGTTGATAACTGATCCCTGCAGGGAGCGATGGTAAAATGACGACATTTCGGCATAGTCACATCTGCCCTCATCAGGTCGGTAGGCATAATTCTCGCTTCCGTCTGCTCACGTTTCTATTCGAGTAACTAGAAGCGTTCTTAATAGAGTAGTCGTTTATATTTCAGGATATTTTTAAAAAGGGAGCTTCATAGGCGACCAATCTATATATAGACCTGATCTAATCCCAGAAAGGAATTATGACTTTAAAGATTCAGTTTATAACCAATTAACGATTTTTTCGTTTAAATAAATTTTATGTTTATATATTTCTCTATATCCTGGAAATACATGAACAAAAATATACATTTTGCAGCCCCAATCAATTCATCAACCATCAAAAAAAAATTCAACCCCCCCAAAAAAAGATTCATCTACAGCCTTGACGCCAGGTTTAGATTGATTGTGGACATTCATTTTTGTATTAGGAATCTTTTGAATCCACAAAACTACAAAGTAAAACTATTTACATAAACAGATTCTCTGAAACTTATAAAACAATAAAACATTTATAATCGAAGTAGGTCGTAACTAGCCTAGCCCTTCTGTATCGTTTTTCACTTTTTTAAAAGGAATGTGTTAACGAACAAAAATTACAAAACCCTAAATACAGTGACTACTGGTTCCAAAATGTCCTCTTAAACAACTCTTCGACTACAAAGAAAAAGTTAGAAAATGTTCGAGCGACCGGTTGACTCCAAACCATGCCACAACTTATGTTTGATATAATTCAGAAAAGACACCGCTAAATTCTAAGAACGTCTTTGTTTGCTCTACCGACATGCACGCTAGGAGTGCAGCGAAAAGTAGCGGCTGTCTGTTCGTTTTAAAGTTTGGAATAAATAATGCAGCACAGGATGTGTCATGCGGAAGGTTTCGTAATCCGTCTAGAAAACTTATAATTTTCCAACTGTTTTATTCCGTAGATGATGGCATAAGAATGAATTTTAAGTATTTAGCACTTATTTTATGTGTGTTGGAATTTTGCGAAATTTTGTTTCGTATGGAATATGTATATATGTTTACGTAAACAAAGATATGTTCAGAAAGTAAGTTCTTTATATTTGTAGAAAAATCTGAGGCACTTGACAAACTGATACTGTTTTAGTGTTGATTAGTTGATAATATTCCAGTTTTAGACAAGTAGGGAATGACCGGAGTTTCTTATATTTTCCTCAAGATCTTTTAAACGAAGCGTTTTAATTTATAAGAATATCGAACCTTTTTATTTTATCTGCTACATGATGGGCTTAGTTTTTATAAAAATATTTATTATTAATACGATTAGGATTTCTGCTTTCAGGGAAGCCCTAATCTTTTGTCTGAATTCTAGGCTCAAAAGTTTGAGAGATAAAGGGAGGAATGGGTGAGATTTTAAATAATAAATCATTAAATCTTTTAAACATTTTTGAAAAATATAAATAAAATATATTTGAACTTTTATGATGATTCCTTTCATTTGACACTTAAAAGATTTAAGATTAAGTTTTAGTTTTCATTTAGAATTTGTGTTTTACTTCGCTTGTGAATTTTTGTGTGAAACCCTATATTCGCAATTTGTTTCCAAAGTTTAGGTTCAGTAGTTCGCAGATATTGGATGTAATGGGGCGAATTTTGTATATTTTTGTAATAACTTTTGAAGACATTATTTTAATAATATGAATAAAATATACTTGTATTACCCATAATGAGCCCTTTCATTTGATATACTACATGATGCGTTTGAAAAAAGTTTATTTTTTATTTTCTGTTTAATTCTATAAATTACCTCTCAAAAAATAATATTATGGTTTTCTTCTTATTTTTCCTGTAAAATTCAGATGAGTACCAATAACTCGATTGAATTTTAAATTTAGTTAATATAGTTTTGTATATTTTTGTTAATATATTTTTTTACTAACTATTTTTAAAATATGGAAAACACATTTATGTTCCTCAGAATAAGCCCTTTCATCAGATATTTTTCAGGATGAGTTCGAAAAATGTTTAATTTCTTATATTTCATTTAATTCTATAATTTGCCCTTCAAAATTAATATTAGGGGTCTCTCCTTATTTTTCCTCTAAACTTGGAGGAACGTCCTATATTCCCGGTTTTTCAAAATTTTAGTATTTCCGAAATAAGCGGAATGGAAAATTATTATAAAGATTTCCACCAGAATTATCCCTAAAATCAAAATAAAAAACTGTTTTTATCGTTCTCTGAAAATACCCACATTTTTTGTCGTTAGTTTATTTTGGTGCATAGTGTTTCAAAATCTAAAAATATTAGCAGAACAAACTTAACTTCACAATTACTGTAGAATAGCTTTCAAAAAGGACAAAAACATTTTATATATAAGTTAGGTCGAATCATACAAAACTTTATATATGTAATATGTATATATATATGAAGGACTGGAGCTAGAATAAAAAAAATCGTTCCTATTGCTTCTTTTCTTTTAAAATTGTTCATTTCATTAGTTCAAAACCTTTATAAGATCTTTTTATATATAAAATTGAAGCACCAAAACCTCCGTCACCACAACAGATTTTGCGTTCATAGTAAATGTCGGGCGACAAAGACGACATTATTGCCAACATGATGCATAAATATATTTTAACTACTCGAGTTACATACATATAGGCATATGTTTTATACTAAAACCACCTACGTACGAAGGCCACCCAAGTATAACATATGGTTTGGCTTGACTTTTATGTTTTTTTCGTCATATATCGCCGGTTTTTTACTTAACATATTACGTTATTCGGTACTCTGTATAAGTCCTACATTCTGTTTCAAGTGGATCATGTGACCTATTTTAGATGAAGAAGCATTTGTAAATCTGCAAGACGACACTTGTTATGTAATTTTATAGGAACATTTTTGCACTTTCCTAGTGTCCTACTTAAGTTACTAATAAAATCACGTTCAGTAGTTTTGAACAGAAATGTTCAAATACTTGTCACACAATTTTTGAGTTTACGTTTTGCTATTTTTAAAGAATCTTGTTCAAAATTTGCCACAAATATATTTTGTGTTATATTCTGACAAGTGTAAACTAATAATATTGAAAAAAATGAATGTGGTTTATCTTAATTGTACCCTATGTTTGTAGTATAATTTCTTTCATAATTATTTCTGAATAACATCTAACTATGTAAGTAATTGAAAATATTTATTTTATTCTGAAATTTTCCAAATAAAATATCTTATGCAAAACATTCATTTTAAATAGCGGTTCCACATTATAGAACCTAAAGTTTCAAATTAAGTTAAATAGCAAACGGTAAATATTTTTTAAAGTTCAGATGCATATTTAGTAAATTTAGTTAATTTAATAAGATCCAGGCTTACTCTGTGTGCAGCGGCGTATCTTCAGCATTTACATTGGGGCAAGAAAAACAGCAGAGTTTTCATTGGGGGCAGACAAAATACTGTGTTGGAGTTGAAAATGATTTAATTCTCAACATTTGTAACATAAGTAAAAAATTAATCAGCATCATGCTAATACTCTTTTGAGTGAATTTTAGCATGTTTGAGACTTCGACAAAATACGCTGTTGTTGCTTGCGACACGAGCGCAATCTGATTGCAACACGCCAATGTTGACGCGATATATTTAAGTACACAAAGAGTACTTTCTATGAATACTCAATATATACATTATTAGTATCAATACAACAGAACCAAATTCTAAAGGGGATATGTTTTCTTTGTTTCGGTGCATGAATAGGAAAATCATGAGATCAACGAAAGCACAAAAAAATGTTTGAAGTGAAAGCTTCTTAACTTGTGTCCCCATATATTTACACGAACATTGGTCGAAGAGGTAATACTTAATACTAGAACCGCCTATGGTCGAAATTCTACCAATTGTGCCAGTGAGTAATGAAATTCAACTTCTTGTTTATATATAATTAATATGACTTCATTTGTGTTGGAATTCGTAATTCTGACTTTAATATGACAAAGGGGCAGTATTGGAAATTAAAGACAAAAATTTAGTTACCACGAAATTTCTTAGAATTAAATAATTCAGCTTTTAACCGGTAGAATAATATAGAAAATAGAATAAAGATAAATGACAATTCCATTTGAAAGTATTGAATAGTTATGAAGTAGAAATCTTTATCAAGAAATTGTAAAATAACCTGTTTTAATTTATTACTAATACTTATTCAATTTCCTTTCGTACATTTAAAAACTAGTACATGGGTGACCGAACTTTACTCGTAAATTCAAGGATTCATCAAAAATGTTGGTACATATATCCATATATAATCGGACATTTGTTGTATGAACTATTTTTTCTCAAGATTAATTGTTTCAGTTCAATTTCAATTCTCTAACATTTATTAAACTACTCATTATAATAATTCCACATCATAATATATTTCCACCACCCTTTATATATAACTGCTAATGGACTACCCAGTCTGAATATACAACTGCTCATGGACCACGCATCATATTTTTGTTAACATTTTTTGAGCTACCCGATAAAACTATAATTCCACTCCAACCATTCTATATATGCGACGGCCTATGAGCCAACATATTTACTCTTTTTGTTTCTAAATTTTTTTAACAATGTGCTATAACTATAATTCAATCAGCATATATATGCAATTCATGGTGGGCTACCCAATATACCATTTCCTTTTCTAACATTTTTGATAATCACCCTGTATAACTATAATTCCTCTCACACTATATTACATCTATCCTATGTATGCAACTGCTTGTGGGCTACGAAATGTTGCATTTTTATTCTAATATTTTTAAACCACATTGTATAATTATAACCCTACTCCAGCTTATATTTACAGCACCCTCTATATGTATCCTTGTATATTTTTTGCACATTCAGTATAATTGTAATTCTACTGCACCCGTTATTCCATTAACCCTGCAAATTCAATCGCTAAGGGGCTATATTTACTCTTTTAGTTTCTAAATTTTTTTAACTACCTTTTGTAACTATAATTCTTGTACGCCCTATATTTCAATCATTAAATATATGCACTCCTTGGTGACTACCCTAGAATTCATTTCTTTTCCTAATATTTTTTGTAATCATCCTGTATAACTATAATTCCTCTCACTTTATATTGCATCTATCGTATATATGCAACTGCTTATGGGCTACGAAATGTTCCATTTTTGTTCTAACATTTTTTAAATCACACTGTATTACTATAATTCTTCTCCAGCACATATTTACACTATACCTGTATATATGTGCCTATATAATATTTTTTGCACCACCCTGTTTAATTATAAATCTACTGCGCCCCCTATTCCAAGTAAGTAAATGCAACCGCTAATATGCTACCCTATATAATTCTTTTTTTAACCACCCTGTATAGCTATAATTGCACTCCACTCAATATTCTAAACAGTCTGTACATGCAACTGGGCCACCCAATAAAACATTTGGTTTCTAACATATTTGGAATCACCCTGCATAATTGAAGTCTACACCGCTTTATATCTCAGTTTATTTATATTTGCATATGTAACGACTCTCAAGACAACTTTATTGTGTGCCTCAAATTAATATGAAAACATATAACTTTTTACCCATTCAAAAATGGCATAACCAGCACTTTTACTTTAAAATCTTGAAGAGTTCAGCTATAAAAATGTAATTCTAGAAAAATATGAAATAGTGATAACATACATATAAGATCCTACACATCAATCTGCATTGAAAGTATTTTTCAAGAGCAGTTTTATTCTCAAGTAGGTTACCAAATCATCCTGTATTGAACAAAACAGCTGTTATAATTGTAACAGTCTCGTTCTTTCTCGGTTAGTGCGATTTTTGTAGACTGCTATTTGAGATGACATTATAAAATTAATTTATAAGATATTAGTAAATTGTTGTTAGATTTGTGATAAATTCATAACTAAAGAAATGTATATATTCAATTTACGAGGATCGAAAATAAAATGTATCAGAAGCTGGACTAATCAGAGGCAGATACGCCCACTTGTTTTCTTTCTAACTCAACGCGCGTTAGGTTGAGCCTGACCTACTCTATATTAAGTATTACCTCAATGACATTGGCGAAATGGCTTATTAAATGAAAATGTTTGTTTAATGACCTCTTATTTAGCAAATACAATAAAGTGCGAGGTATAAAATTTGAAGTGGACTACACAGAGAAGCTTGATGAAGCTTGCGAAACATGCTTGACGTTTACATATTGCTTGTATTAATTGAAAAACATGTGAAGAAGGTTAACTGTTTTTAAAAATTAAAATTCCCATTACTTGAATTTCCAAATATCAGTCAAAGTCAGCTAAAATATTAGCTGAATTTGTCGAAAATCAAAACAGAAATATTGGGTTCCCCACTGAAAGAATATGATTAGTTGAGACATTTTCTACATAAAAAAGGCAAAGAAAGATATGCATTCAAATTTTACTCGAAGCTTTAAAATATTAAGAATATACATGATAGTTCATTTGAGATTTTATTTTGATTATCTTCGCTTACGGAATGGTTGCGCTGATGCACAGCACTTTATTCAACGATCATGGGCGATAAGAATGGAAGTTCATGTAGAAAACCAAAATGTTACATGCGAACGCATATCTCAACCCGAAAATTGCTTTATACACTAAGTTAAGTCTAGTGAAACAATTTGGGAAAGCACTGCGTGAGAAATTTGAAGTTTCCGAGTTTCTAGGAAATTTATTCCCACAACTGTTAGAAGCTAAAACTAAACTTGGAACTTTTGTTGGTCCATAAATTCAAAAACAGGGGTATGGAACCTCTTCAAGGGAAACCGACAAAAGCAAGGTGGAAGAGACTGAACCTGTATATATATGACATAACAAGGGTTAGTTTTAAATTATGACAGTGAAGGAATTCCAAAATCACTTATGTCAAAAGGAGTTGGGAATAGTTTAAAATGAGTATACCTTTTTGAAGAATGTTTTCTAAAAGTGCATATGTTACATGATCATTTAAATAAATTTAAACTCAAGACATTATGCATTATTTTGTATATTAATATAATAGTTTTTTTTTTAATAGAGAAATAGGCGAATGAATTTGTTTCCAGATTAAAATTGTAATCGTAGCTTCTTTGAAATATCGCCAAATCGTTCTTTTGCGTAAATTTTTTGACGGAACTTATGTAAACATAACCAGTATATACAGTGAAAAGGTATTTACGCATATGTAGAAATTTATGTAGTCTAATAGGTATGGTCAATAAAATCATTGTACATAATATTTGTACATTAAGTGACCTCAATACTTAACACTTTTTTGAGCAAGCGTTATAGGTGTTGTACTATTTCGGTGTACATTTAACGAGGTAACAAATTTGATAGTCTCCTGGATAATATATAGTGTGACTGGAAATTCGACCCATTTCTTTAAAGGGATTAGTATTGGGCTAATTTCAATTAAATTTTCTTACATAACATGTGGTTTCTCAGTCACCTTAATCTCTGTTATTTTTTCCAGAATACCCAATTTCATATATAGTTGATAAATGCTTGTAAATAAGTCTATAGCATACATGCACTTGGTTGTAATCAAATCAGATTAAATGCTTACAACGGTCAAGTTAAGGCCCTAAAATGGTTTCTTAAGAAGAAGAAAAAAAAACGGCCAATTCAATCAATGACTTCTTGAAAAATTAAGAAATGTCTATATTTGCAGATGTCTGTGGCAGGTAAGAAGTTTCTCTATTTGGATGTCCAGCCATTATTATTATCTCCCGGAGATGTATATGAAAGTTTATTACAGTAAAAATCTTTTATATCGCTCCAAAGATAGAAATCGCACGAGGTCAAATGGAGAAATCCTTGCCAGCCAAGGAATGGCCCGCACCGAAGTGGCGATAGTAGTTGGGCAGCCATGGTGCTAGTAAATTATCTTTTTTCTTATCCCTAAATGAACATCTTCTAGTTGATGTGTCCGCTCCAAAGATAAAAATCGGACGGGATCAAATCGAGGAACCTTGCTAGCCAAGGAATGGCTTGCTCCGAAGTGGCAATAGTAGCTGGGCAGCCATGGTGCTGGTAAATTATGTTAGTTCTTGTCCCTAAAGGAACGTCTTCTAGTTGGGGTATCACATCATCCCCAAAGAGTTTTCCCATTCAAATTTTGAGTTAGCAAGTAGGGACCGATTAAATAGCTGTCCTTATTCACACATTTAACAAGATTCTTCTTTGATATAATTCCATGTTGACCAACTTTTGAATCTTGTTCTAGTAGTTCGAGGCTTTCATATTGGCGCCATCTTTCATCTTCATCTTTCGATTCGTAAACACGAGGTATGTCTGCGTCTATTCATCTTGCGTCCACAGTTTCATTTTCACATATACAACGAAACATTATCAGGAAAATGTCGCTTGGATTCAAATCGTGCTACCTACCGCATCATCACAATCTCATCAGAAATTGTAACAATACAAAATATCTGCTTATTTTTTAAGTCAAATGGCGTAGTTAGAAAATAACGATAGGTTCGCATGGCAGTTTAAATAATAGGAAGTGCTAAAGTTGAGAAAGGTCAATTGACCACTGTCATTTTACCCGTCATATTTGGTCAAATTGTCCAAAAATTTTATGGCACAATATTTTGGTTAGTTTCTAAAAAATCTTACCAAGATCTCATACCGTTTATATCATTTGTAACCAGACCAGATTACTCAGATCCTACTGTAAATCCCAGAATCGTTATGGCAGCTGTCAAGCTTATATATTGGTTAATTTTCATCTATTGAAAGGATTATTTATTTATCATTCTGCATGTATTACATTATTTCTAAACATTTCATTACAAATCAAATAATAAAAATAAAATTAAGAGACTGGGACGGTTTTACGGAAATACATGAAAGAGACAAAGTAATAGGGAAATATAATTATTGAGGAACAATCTATGTCACACATGTTTATAGCATGAGAAACCTTTTAATGGAGTAAAAAAAAACACATGAACTTTGGCAGAAATATGCGAAAAGAAGTTCTGAGGTGGATGAAATTTACACCGTTTTTTTGATACGATAAGTGAATTTGAACCGTCTGATATTCAGACTCTTGTTTGTGAATCTTCCCAACTTGTTCTTGCTAATCAAACAATTCAGTACATTCATTTTTTTAAAGAAAAAAAATTACAATCACATCTTTTTTTATATATAAATAGTAGCATGTAGTGGTACCCACAAAGCAACATATATTCTTGATCAGAGATACAAAAGCGAAAAAAAAGTCAAGCGCAACGTGCTACTAATAAATAAGCAATTCCTTTCAACAACCCAATAATTTGGACAGCGGATAAGAGCTTTAAATCGGTCAGAGTTCATCCAATATTACATTAAGTTGGTGGGAGACAAAAGGCATCGTTGACTCATGTCCCCATAAAGTTACTGTGGATGTCCGCCTCCTCAGCGTCTTGTGGAAGGAACAGTTTCACATGGGGACATAGGCTGACCATATTTGGTCATCTACCGTAGCAGTCAAAAAAAAACAAAGAACTAACGGAAGATTTAGAAACTACCAATTAGTTCAAATGTTTGCCTTTTTGTTCAGATTTAAAGTATATTTCTGCTCTTTAAAGTTCAATATTTTTATGTCAATATGAAAATTAATTTTTTTTTTTGCTTGTCTGATTCCTTATTAATGGTCAAATGACCAGTCAATTTACAGACCAATTGACCCCAGGAAGTGCAATGATAGCACATGTCAAATTATGAATTATATGAATCATATGACAAATCAAAAGATTTACATACGATAATATACAGTCTCTTTAGGAGACCAAACTTTAAAGTGAGCTGACAGAAGCATGTTTTTTAGTTTTTTAACTATAATTCGATTATTTTGTGCCAAAACTGTCTAGTGGTAATCGGCTTTTTCGTTTTTGGGATTCCGTATAGTATACAATATATGGATACCCTTATAATATCACTCCGGATTTCTCCCTCTTTCACATCACAGCAATTTTCTCCTAAACTACTGGACGGAAAAGGTTGAAATTTGTTTTCAGTCTATAGTTTGGTGACTCGATCAGGAGTTCATATTGTAAATGAAGAAATTTTGATTTTAGGGGTACTTCTGGGGGGAAAAACTGAAAAAATCTACCGTTCCCCCTTTTATCTGCAAAACTATAAGACGCAAAGTTTTCAAAAAAATTAGAGATATAGCTCCTCATCTGAATAAAAATAAGGAGAAACATCTGATATTAATTTTGAGGGGAAAATTACAGAATTAAATGCAAAATGGAAAATTTAAATTGTTTCTGATGGATCATGTAACATATCAAATGAAAGGGTTCATTATGGCGAAAACAAATATATTTTTTTCATATTTTGAAAATAAATTATTTAAAAGATATTAACAAAAATATAAAAAAAATTACCCATTCCCCCACCTTATCTCCGAAATTATAAGCCGTAAAAAAATTAGAGATGTAGGGCCTCACCTGAACTGGAAACATAAGGAGAAACTCCTAATATTAATTTTAGGCGGCAAATTACAGCATTAAATGGAAAATATAAAATTAAAATTATTTCTAACACATGTAATATATCAAATCAAAGGGCTTACTATGACGAATACAAATATAATTTTTTCATATTTTTAAAATGAATATTTTAAAATATATTAATACAAATATAAAAAAATAACCATTCCCCCCTTATTCCTCAAACTATAAGACCTAAAATTTTTTTACAGGAAAAATACGAAGAAATCCCTATTATTAACTTTGGGGCCAAATTATAGAATTAAACGGAAAATAAAAAAATATATTTTTTAAAGGCAACATGCAATACATCAAATGAAAGAGGAACAGAAATGTATTGTTATCATATTTTAAAAATAAATTAAGAAAAATATAAGAAAATTACTCATTCCTTCGTTTAATTACCGATCTATAAGAAAAAATTATAATGTGAACTTATTTGAACTTTTCAGGAGAAATAAGGAGATACCCTTAATATTAATTTTGGGGGACAATTACAGAATTAAACAGTAAATCATAAAAATAACTTTTTAAAACAATACATAAAATGAAAGGATTCATTGTGAGGAATACAAATTTATATTTATCATATTTTTAAAATTAATTGTTTACAAGATATTAACAAAAAAATATAAAAAAATTCTCATTAATTATCAGCTTTATTTCCGAAACCATATTACCTAAAATTATGAAAATAATTAGGAGTACTGGGGCTCACTTGAAAATTATAAGAAAAATTAGTAGAAAACGCCAATATTATTTTTGTGGACAAAATATAGAATAAATGGAAAATAAAAATATTTCAAACGCATCATGTAATATATCAAATAAAAGGTTCATTATGAGAATTACAAAATTTTTTTTTCATATTTTTAAATGATTTGTTTAAAAGATATTAACAAAAATATTAAACATGGACGAAATTCTGTAAAATGTATTTATTTTATTTGTATTTGTAAATAATTTGTCTAAAAGATTTAATTTTTTATTATTTAAAACTGACCTATTTTCCCCTTTATCTTCCAATCTACAGAGCCTAAAATTCAGACAGTAGATTATAAAAGGCTTTTCTGAAAGTTTCTTAGTAAAATAAAACTCTAATGTTAATTTTGGGGGCCAAATTAGAAAATTAAATACATATTTTTATAAAAATTAAGCAAATCATGTTACAGACTAAATAAAAATATATGTGTGGAAAGTAAAAGTATATTATATTTTTTATAAATTTAAAACGCTTCCTCTAAAAGATATTAGGGTAAATATAAGAAAATGAACTCATTCCCTGCTTGTCTGAAACTGGAATATTAGAAAAAGATATACTTTGATTCACCTTCATTGTATCAAATCTTGAGGGTGGTACGGAACAAATCGCACTTGACCAAATTATTTAACTACTGATTAATTAGCCAACTAATTTAACCAATTTCTACGCAGAATTTCACTCTTTATTTTTCGAGAACTCACCATCATTCTCTGAAAATAAACGTATACGAATACCACTCGCGATTTTAGGGCAGAAACTCGACCATTTTAAATATATGGTTTTCTATTTCTGATTTGTTGACAATCAGAAAATCAATAATGGATGCAGGCTGCTGATTTATTCAAAAGAATTTAACTTTTGAACTTGAAATCGGACATCCGATTAAGTTGGCGGGACAGCCACATGTGTGCATAGAAAGCTAGTGTAATTTATAGAAAAGTAAAAAATTTCCACTACTTAGGGTGTCGGGGTAGTTAGGGGTATTGTAGTTTAAGTTAAATAGATGGTCCTGAAAAAGTGATAGACACACAAGAAATGATTAGTTTAAGGAAAATTTTAAGTACTTAATATTGATTTCAATTTCGGTTTAGGACGGTGGCAGATTTTGCGTACTGTAAAGTTACAACAACAACCATTGAAATGAAAACATTTAATTTAGTTATTGTACACTTTTAGAAGTTTTCTTTGCAAATTTTGCAAAGATGATAACTGGAAAAAAATCGTTAACTTAAATGGACGTAATATATTAGTTGTATTTATAGCCAAGAGAAGAAATAGAGCCCAGATTTAATTATTATAAGTGTTTAATACTTGTGGCAGGCCTAGATGACCCAAAGTTCGAGGCGATATGGATCCTATAAAGATCACCCAAATAAATAACGTCTTTTAAAACAAAAACTTCGGATGTTATGAGAAAAGAAATAGGCCTTACTCTAAACCTTGACGGATTTCCCATCAGTCTCACTCATCAATTGTTATAATATATAAATAAATCTGTGCCCCATTTCATTTCTTGGCTATAAATATAGCTATTTAAGGTACCGACTTTAACCAGGTATCAACCTTTGCAAAATTTTAGTTGAGAAAGTTTAAAAAAATTAATGTTTTCATTTCAATAGTGTATTATGTAACTTTACAATGCGCAAAATCTGACACCGTTCTAAACCAAAATGTAAATAATTTTAATATAAGATAGATGATTAAGACGGTAGAGACGTACTTATAAGGTACGTTTCTTATTTTGGCATTACAAGTAATTAAGTAACAGATATTATTCACCATTCCTAGAATTCATGTTAATACTCCATATCCGTTTATTAAAAGATAAATCAAAATTGTTAAGTACACAATACTAAATGCACATTACAAAATTAATTATACTAAACCTTTAAAAGTTCAAACTACAACAAACAATAATATATCTACTTTAATTAGTTTGTGACTTCATTGTTATAGATTGGGGGACACCCCACCAACTAAAATCACAGATAAAATCAACTGTAGGTCTTGCCACATGACTGATATTCCGTTGAAGACCCCTGCATAGCCTGCTTGCCACTGACGTCTAACAACATGTGGCAAAGCATCATCCTGTTGCCAAATGTCGACTTATAACTTTACTATTGACCATAGTTTCAAATAAATATAGCTAGTTGGACTGAAGGAAGATCTCAACTCAATATATATAATTTATGATCAACTTCAAAGTATATTATTATTTACCAAAGAATATATTTTAGGTTCAGTAAACTGAGAATACATTTTTTTATAGAATACCTGAAATAATGTTTGCACATATATATTACTTATACTTTAATATAAAGGGAGCTAAAGTACTTCTAAAATATTACTTTCACATAGTTTAACTGTGAAATAAATGTTTTATAGAATAATAACCATTCTCAAGTTTCAGTAGATATGTTATCAAAGATTTCTCCTATATTACAGGAAGTAACAATAAAAAATGTTTTACTTGGATGCCTCTTCAAATTATTCTTTAAATAATACTGTTATATCCTATTAAGATATTTATCCTGAAGCTGTGCAGTAGCTATATTTTAATATTAACTTAATGACACTTAGTTTTCTATTCGTCAATACGATTTTTTATCTTTCCTATTTAAAAAAAATAAGTTCTATATTATACCCTTTAGAAATTGTCTCCTTATTTGTAATCTTTGGCACCACTTCTGTAAAAGTATGGTGATAAACTATCTATAGTGTATAATTTATGGTAGAATCTTATTACTTTGTGATATTTAATCATTATTATTATGATTAAAAATGTATACTTTGTAATAATGGCACTTATATTATTACAGGGTTTCGACATTACATATTTACGTTATTTGCAAACAGAATATAAATTAATAAATAAAATAGCCAAAAAACGATTGCGGCTAAATGAATATATAGTATAAGAAAAAAAAGTTGGCCATCTGAAAAAGTCATAATATGTTATGCCAGTTGTTAAAAAGAATTAATAAAGGGGTAACTAGAATTTAAATTGGATAAACTATGATTTTTCGTGTTGTTTAACCGTGCTCTACTGGAATTTCTTCCGAACGTTTCATCTACAACAACTGCGCATGCATCTTCAGCTACCTTGTGTGTAATATACGATTGATCACCCACTCTCGCGCTGCTGAAG
Source organism: Octodonta nipae (assembly GCA_034190945.1). Classification (NCBI taxonomy): domain Eukaryota; kingdom Metazoa; phylum Arthropoda; class Insecta; order Coleoptera; family Chrysomelidae; genus Octodonta; species Octodonta nipae. The sequence continues at coordinate 122,973,094 of CM067216.1, forward strand.
ATAATGCGGGACCTATTCTGTATTAAAAATGTAGACGCCAGACTTAAAGCCAGAGGGAATAACTTCACAATTATAGGTCTGTCATTATATTGCACACATAAACTTCAATTACTCGATCTTGTTATGTGGCTTTACGAACGACATAACGGAATAAGACGAATGACCATTTAGAAATCAGTCCTTTCACTAGTGTAGGCCCTATTGAATTGATACTTCTTTACTTTCAACTGTCATATATAGCAGTTAAGTAAATTATATATGAAACATGATGCATACCAGTTTTATATTTGGTCAAATGACGGGTTACTTTAGTTAAGTAAAACAACCCATCTAAGAGAAAGAAACTCCAAAACAAAATTTCCTGGCCCTCCTGGTAATGAGGTTGTATAGTCGGGCTACAACTCGATATTCACAAAAAGGATTTGATCAATCCCTAAATTAAGATGAACACTAAGAAAAAGGACTATAAGACAGGTTACTAGGAACATTGAAGGAGTTAGAACAAAAGTCGGAGCACAATTGAAAAATAAAAGAAAGGAAAGGGAATTGAGAAAGTAAGTGACTATCTACGTTTCTATAGTGGCGGAGTAGAAAAGAGTGATAAAAGTGTTCAACTCACAAAAAGGAATATAAGTAATTTACTAACTTAAACAGCGCCAAAACTCTACAATAATAAAAAAGGGCTTATCATGGTGCTAAATGCGGATCCTACCAATATTGAGTAATAGCCAAAACAATACATTACAGAAATAATTCTAGAGAAAACGAAAATTATACAGTCGAAATAGAGAGGTTTAATTTAGAAACGACAAAATAAGAATTTATAAAAAAATAAATCTTAATTATTATTAATTAATACTGCTAAGTGTAAAAGATAGTGAGAGAAAAAAAAGTCACGTGATGAAAAAGATTAAATAAATGAGACATACATTTTGTAACTTCAGGAAAGAGAGAAAATAAACAACTTTAATTGTAGAGAGTATTCGGCTACAAGATTGCAAAACGTTATTGATTCACAAAATTTAATGGCCCATTGGAGAAAATCGTTGCAGAAGGAACAAATAATCTGAAAGTGATTAGTTAAAAGTAAATTAGAAAAATCTTACAAGAAATGAAAAATGGGAAAACAGTACGAACCAGGTATGTTATTTGAGGTTTTGGTAGAACTTGTCCAAGGAAACTTCGAGGAACGAGTTACATTGTCTACCAACTTCAGAGTAACATTGTCCAATGAATGCTTGATACAAAGAGATGATATTCCATCAGATTGGATGTTAAGGTACATAACCTACATATATAGGAAGGGAAATAAGTATTATTACTTCAATGGGAAGGTTGTATGGGAGAATATTGAAGGAAAGTATTGAAGAAAATTTTGAAGAGAGTTCAAAGCTTGATATTTGGACAATATATTTACTTTACAGTAGCTATTAGAAAAAACGAGAAGTCCGTAATGTAACAACACATCTCGTTTTTATAAATCATAAAAGGCCTACGACACAATACCTTTGATTACTTGCGGTGTTGCTGAAAAGTGAACATATATACAGCGAAGTCTGAGCATGAATGCTGCTTGTAACTCACACTATATAAAACTATGATATTGGTGCTCATGACATCATAACTTTACTATTTGCGTATAATCAAGTTATTGTTGGAAATTTTGAAGAGGATCTAGTTTATATGTTGAGAAAATTCAAGGAATAATGGTTTTTAAATATAAATTTCCAGAAAACAGAATATCTCCGTATAGGAGACGAAGATCCCAATTTAAAACTCAAGGAATTAAGAAAACGGGAAGAATATGAATAAAGTATGATATCAATGGAATAAAATGGAAAGACAAGGAGTAGCGATCAAATTGGAGGACTTGGCAAAGATTATACATAAATCTATTCATTCAGCGTCCCCTAATGCCAAATTACGGAGTTCCCAAAAAGAATAGCAAAAACCATAATTGCCAAGAAGTTCGCAAGTACACCACAGTGGAAACTCTTGGAAGGAGATTGAAAACGATTAATAAAAAAGCTCTGAATGAAGGAATCACAGGGTCTTTGAAAGAAAATGTAGATATGAGAAGAAAAGATAAAGGAGCATACAAGCCTAAAACACAGAAATATAATAAGAATGCACCTGACATCTCAGGGTTGTCTTAGAAGAAACATGAAAATATTAATTCAATACTAGATTTAATAAAAATGATTTGGCAAGTGAATGCTGACTTGAAAGTAATAGCTGTGTTATTTGGTTTCTAGGGACAATATATTAGGTACTATTGTCTCCTTTTTATGTGGGACAGCACAGCTATGAGAATCACTATCTGACAAAAGAATTTTACAAATACGAAAACGTGTTATTTATTTTCTCTGGATCTGTCTGGCATTTGAAAGCAAAGCAATTTTCGGCACAATAATTGCTTATTATTGTTTTTCTGTAATGTAATTAAATAGTAAATCTCTAATCACATAAAACGTATGTAACCATCTATCATGTTATACAATTTTAACTTACTTTTCTAAATTTGTATTACTTCCTTCTAGAATTTGTACTGCAAAATTACAATAATGAGAAAATCTAACGCAAGTATTCTTTAAAAAATACAAATTACTAGGTCTTAACAATTTTTTTAGCATTCTAGGTGGAGGTTATACAACCGGCAGCGCACGACACCTGAATCTGGGTAATTTCTGCTTAAGCAAAGAGTCAATAAGGAACAATCCGATCGAAAGAGACGTCCCGAATGATAAAAAAGCATGCTCACTAAATTTGTAGCAATGAAAGTGAAGAAAATGCTGAGCATCGTTTGTTTCCTAAGCGTGAAATGCTCGCAAAATAATAGCATTAGAAAGATGGCAATGGTTTGCTTCACTTTGATCGAAATGCTCACCCGTGTTCCAATCAGAAATATAATCATTAAATGGTTGTAATCTATTTCTGAATGATTTTGGTCTTCGAAAGAGTTTGCATGAAATAGTGCATTTGTATATAAATATTTCAGGTACTAATTTTGTTTTAACTGAATGGAAATTATTTATGATAACACGTGTGAACGCGTCCTTTTACTTTCATTACTATTAAACGTTTAAATCAAATATTAAATTTTTATTTGCATAAATACATGTGTTTTGTTATTGTTATTACTGTTAATAGATAGAATAAAGGAATAGAAAATAAAGAGTAATAAACATCTTTTTGTGGTTTCATTTGAAAAGTACACGTGTATATTCTAGAAAATGACCTGGCAAAAATTCTTCTGTAATATATATTAGAGTCGTTGAAAAAGGTATGTTTTCCGTAACAGAAAAATATATGAAACCGCCTCAGGCTCTTCTTTAATAGACATTACAGTTTAAACTATCTCTATCGCCTATTTGTACTTAACCACAGTATCTAGCTTTCTTTTTGGTTTGATTGGGAAATATCATTAAACTTGAAAAAAGGTTGTATATTCCAAAATGTCTAAATCTGATTCGTTCTAAAGAACATTAAAATCTGAATAAAAAATAAATTTTAAATTGAACCTAGATTTATTATTTACTTGACATAACAATGGATTTTTTTAGATACACAATTTTTTTAGTTTTGTTAAGTGAAACTGTAAAAACGATCCAGCCCAATTTCAAAATTATATTTGATTCAAATGATAATGCCATTGACAATGAAGTCAGATTTAGATTTTAAAGTTTGGGTTTTTTGAAATTTATAATTTTTTTTCTCAAAGTAAAAAGAAACTGGAACATTCCATGAATAAGCTTCAAAAATCATTCAGAATATATAAGAAGTATGTAACATTAAAATAATATTAGATCAGTAAATCAATACTACTTACCTGGGCAATTTTGTTACTGACACTAGTAACGTTAAAAGTTTGGGTAAACAGTCAAGGTATGTGGAATAAAAAGCATTTTTATTTCCATAAAAATTTAATTAGTCTTAAATTTGTTCAATTTATAAAAACATAACGTAATTGTAACAAATGTTGATAGCTTTAGGTTTATATACAATATCGTAATATCACTGTACAGCTTTTTACAAAATCAACACAATACGTAATTCTCATACAGCCGAATAAAAAAATATTCTGCAGAGATAATAACAAAGTGCAAATAAGACAAACAAATTGCAAACAGTGACAAAGTTAAAGCCAATCGAATTGCTCACAAATGTGTTTACAAGGAAATGAATCACATTAATGTTCAAAATAACTTTTAAAAAATCAGTTTAAATGTATATAAGAACTGTAGACATTAAACAGACAGAATTACAGTTAATAATCTTCGTATACATTATATAAAATGGGGGGTTGTGAAAGTATAACCGATGACTCAAATTTTGACTTCAATAGTATGTGAGAGGTAAGCATATATTCAACGGTTTTTTGCCCTATGCAAAAGGGGTTAAGGTAAAAATAAACAATGAAACAAAATTCAAAATATTTTCCAAAACATTAAACATCCTTTGGCATTTTTGATTGAAAAAAATTGCAATGAACAAGAAAATCAACATATCGTAATAATAACCATTCAATAATTCCATCACAGCAAAAACTGTTAAAAATGATGTTTAACATAACTGTTTGATATTTGGTCAGTCGACAATATGAACAATAAACATATTTTGAGCACGTATATTTGAGAAATTGTTTGACATACACGTATTAATCAAAAGGTATATTCGAATCACTGTTAAACATCATTTTGCATTAAATCTGTAATAATACATCTCAGGAGTAATATGTGGATGGTCCGGATTTTATGAAACTTAACTCCAAAAATATCAAATTGTCTTGAATATTCAACTGTTTTGAACAACAAATTGTTAATGAAAATTTATAAACAGAATATACTCATGGAATTAGGTACTGTAAAAAATTGGTTTCTCCAAAACCTCCGATCATTCAATGAAAGACAATGCATTAAGACTTAAAAAGTAAAAAAGCCATTTATTATTTATTCTGTTGTATTAATTACATATTATATACCTTTGGTAATTCATTTTAATCGTTTTCGAAGGTAAAGTAATTGATTATACTTACAAAATAACAAATCCATATGCAGAAGCTTACTGCAATCGAATTATTTATCATTAAAAAAAATATATGCACTTAAAATATTAAGTAGCCGCTATAATCATCACAATATATATCAGGTATCAATATTTATGTAAAAATGGAATAAAGAAAATATAACTTTTATTAGGGGATCAGAGAGTTGGTTGCAAAATTTTTTTGAGGAATATCCTTTTAAGTTTAAATAAGATAAATAAATTTATCTTCTCTTTATATAGTCCAATACCAGATTAATCACTGCATAGTGTATTATGCTCATGTTGTCATATCGGAAGTACACAATTTCAACAATACAAATATTTTTTTATGTTCCATGTAACATTATTGAACAGGGAATTGTGTAAATATGAAGAGGTTTAATGTACGAGTATTATTGATCTTTCTATTCAATGAATTGGGTTCCCAAAGTTTTCTAAATATATTAGAAACCAAATATCCCTGACGAAAAACATGTTCATACATTTGAGGCATCTTTTATTCGTAGGATCTTGCACCGTTAATCTACCAGCCTTTTTTCAGCATTCTAATTCAATTTGTTTCTGAACAACATGATATATCTAGTTAAATCCCGTCATGTTCTATATTATATCCTCAAAACTAGATCAATGAAATTTCGAAATTTCAAAAATGCCTCCACAAATGAAAACTGAATTAAAAGAAGGGATAATAGGAATCAAATAAGAAATCAAGAACAAAGTCAATGTTTAATGTGGAAATAAATAAAATCAATCAAGAATGGAATAAAGAAAAAAAAACTGAAAACTGATTTGCATAAAATATATAACAAAATATAAAATCTAGAAAAGATAAAATGTTTATCAATCTAATGATAACATATATAACGAATTCAAATGAAAATGTAATGACCAATGACATTGTAGTTTACTTGTTTGACAGCTAATACAAAAAATGGCACAAGGCAAACTTAAAAGCAAGAACATATTTATTGAGAACGGAGGTTTTTGCGGCCAGAGTCATAGATGATTCTGCTTTTTACGGATTTGGACCGCGTCATTGTTTCGAATTAGTTTATTTATATACCTAAACCGGGATATAAATAAAGTTTTCCGACGTTTCGCCCACACTTATAAGGGGCTTTTTCAAGGATGAGATAAAAACAAAACAAATGTTACTTATCTTGCGGCTACTCCATTCATTTCATCTTTTTCTCACGAAAAAGCCCCTTATAAGTGTGGGCGAATGGTCGGAAAACTTTGTTTATATCCCGGTTTAGGTATATAAATAAACCAATTCGAAAAAATGACGCGGTCCAAATCCGGAAAAAGCAGAATCAAACATATTTATTGATTCATAACATAGATCAAACAGAAAGAAATTCAAAAGCAAATTGGGGATAGCTCGAAATGAAATGAGCAGTCGTTCCATAGTTAAATTGGGGTATATACTTAAATGAGATCATGTTAACCAAAAATTTCGTAAAAATACTAACTTCATTACTGTTGAATGTAAATTTAAGATGAATAGGCAAGACTCGGGTATGGCAGCCTAAAAACTTTTAAACAGTAATAATATGAAAACTACAACAAAGGAGAGTTCACATAAAACTATACATTTCAATAGTTATGTTAAATTATGTAAAACTGTCAAAATTATTTTTCATGAAATGTACGAGATATATGCAGCTGCAGAAGTTTATGTTGGTTGTACTGAAATAAATGAAATTTAGCAATATACCTGCACAACGAATCAATTTTTATATAAAAACCAATTACGACGGATAATTGAAAATATTTTCGATAATATCAGTTCACGCTCGATAATCGATATCGAGAGAGGTATCATGGACAGTCAGACCTATTAAAGAATATAATTATTAGACAGAGAACGTTTTCTAGCTTGGTTATTTTTTAGTATATATATATATATATATGATTCAATCCACAATATGAATTTAAAACAACGTGAGTGATATTTATGTGGCACATCATGATTAATGGTTCAGAGTTTTGTTCTTGTATACTCGTCCAGCAGTAACAGTTGGATGGATGATATTTAGTTTATTTTTAATTCATTTCCTTGACTTTAATAACTAAATTTTTTTAGCTGTTCACTACTCCAATTGGAACGATACATTATATAATTCGTCCATATCCCTTTATTCCACAATTTCTTTTATATGAACTTTCTTTTTCACTTGTTAAATTGATAAAATATGCACATACAATTTATTTTAAAAACTTAGTAGTAGCTGACAATTTTAAATATGAGGATTCTATTTCTGAAACAAATCTTTGCACAAGTCAAAATTCCAACAATTAACGATAACCATAAAAATTAAAATCATCTAAATAGATTAAATATCTAATTTATGTAAAGCTAACTGCAATAATTTAAAAACATAATAAAAAAATTAAAACAGCCAAACAACAAAAAAAAAAAATTTAAGCTGCATTTCCAGGAAAAGGGTATAAATCATTGGCAATGGAAATATTTGGTATTTGAACTAAACATATTTCATATTCAAAGTGTTGTTAATTAAAAAATGTTTATAACCTTGATCTCACAACTATAACAATTGAAATATATAGGAAGTTTACCAATTTTCTTTGGTAAAAGAATCTAAAGATTCATTTTGCTGAATTTCACACAGATAGCTAGATTTGGTTTGCAGGGTTTTTAATTGGCAATTGGAAAAACGTATTATGGCATAACACAATCATTTTATTCCAGCAGGTTATTGGTGTCACATTGCGATATTCTGGTACTTAGACCAGACAAAATTGAAATGTATCATTATTGCACTAATAGAAATTCATTCTTCAATACATTATATTGTATTAAAAATTATGTTTTTGAGCTTTACTGTAAATCTTCTTGTAAAACAAGTTTACTTGTTAGCAAATTTTAGCTTTACTGTTCACAATAAATGCGTGCATCAAAACTTGACGGTTGCAATTAACTGAAAAAAAAAGGAATTACCGGTGATCAAAAAAGCGAAACTCAGATATTGAGAAAGTACTAGTGCCTCAATAACTCGAATTTTTAGGACAAAACACTCTTTATTGTAGAACAAATCTGTTTTGTTATAAATTCATTTTAAATTCTACATAATTTCGGAAGGGCAGGTCATCCTTATTATTTGTGGAGGTTTATTTATATAACATCAAATTATTTTTGGAATTATGCTGAATTGTCCGAATATGATAGTTTGTTTAAGATTATTTATTTATATAACCACCAACTACGAAGACCAAGCGAGAAAGGAAATGCAGTAATTAGAACTTTTATGATTCAAAAAAAAATTGATCTCCTCATTGAGTCAGCAGTGTTACAAGATGATCCTAAATGCACAATGAATTTATTATGATTGAATATTAATATATTAGAACAGTTGCTATGATAACCCATAAACAATATCCTGCAGTTATTAAAAATAACATACAAAACTTTGTTAATTAAGCTGTTTCAGAGATTCGGTTTAAATATTAACAAAAGTTTTAGTAAACCAACTGCAATAAATATATCCTTTTAGTCTATAATATATAGTACGTAAAAAGCTAGAATAAAGCGAAACAGGTCAGATATTTAATTATATCTCATTTCAAGGTGAACATTTAGAAAATAGAAACTAATAAGTTAATATGTCTCGGTTATATGTATTGAAAATTAAAATATGTTTACTAGATATGTTCACTGTTTATCAGGATTATTTATAAGTGCTCGGTATTTATCAAAAAGTAACTTTAAAATATATTAATAGTATTGCCAGCTCTAGATATTTAATGGGTATTTCCGATTCGTATCAGAATAAATACAATATAGGATTTCTTGAGGAAAGTGTAATTGAGATGAGAAAATTGAATATCAGAAAAAACTACCGAGCTGCAATTTTGTAAAACATCAGAGTTCGAAAAACAAGGGGCAAAAATATTATTTATTTAATCAATGTTTCTGGTAACAGATGACCACATCCACTGGGTGCGGTGTGAACCTGACGTTTCCCAGGAAATAAATGATATTATTATACGGCATGGTTTGAGCGGAATGAAGACCTACAAACAAAAATCCAAAGATACAGACAAGCATCGGATCAAAGAGTCATGCAGTAGTAAAATAAGTTGGTAGATAACGCTAAAACATTCAACGTGGGAGGTTCCGGAAAAATAACGTTTTAAAGGGCGTCGCATTTCAAGGTAAATTAGAAGAATTTGTGAGACCAGAAAACCAGATGTCTAGGTTTCATTAAAATAGTTATGAAACGATTAGTTTACGATATTACGGATCAAAACAATTACAATCAATCACAAAATTACTGGAAGAAAATAGATTACACAATTTTTGACCAGAAAATCCAAGATAATCTTTGATGATATGTCTTATGCTCGTGTTCAAGTGGCTAACAAAAATAAACATTAAACGTATTTTTTTTTCTTTGACTGCAACAACAATTTTCTTTGAAGTCAAGAAAAGCGACTAATGAGCTTTGCTTAAATGCCTTCTAGATTTTGCACAATTTCCCAAATCATCTAATATAACTATACACTGTACCTATCTGTGTCCAGTCACTTTTTGACCAAATACAAATTTATTATGACTAAGGAATGCCGAAATTGGTAACAAAATCCAAGCAGAATCGTGACAGATTTTCAGTCTGCTAAAGGCTTGATAAAACCATTTAATTCACGTCTTTAAGAAGTGAATGTTTATCTCTCATTAGCAACGGACAAACTTAGGAACTTCAAATCGAGAACAATGCTAACCTGAGAATTCCTAAGAGGAGGAAAATGCTAATCATTAACGGTCAAAAAAATCAGTAAGCTCAGTTGCAAGTCTAAGCTTGAAAAATAATAAAAGGAAACATTGTAAGGCCGAAATACTATTGCATTTGCTGACTTTATGTTGAGACAGATACAAGAATAAAATGCTATAATTGGGAGAAGGATATTACCAAAAAGTGTAAAAATAGTTATCTTAGAAAATAATGTAGCTGTGAGGAAAACTATGCAGAATAAAACATTTCCGTACAATGGAGTTTTTATGTTGTAATAAGATCCTATACAGTGTTGTTACTGTTTATTTTGTTAAGAAAAATATAGAAGCTGTGCGGATTTGTCAATATAACCAGAATATGCCATCAAGGATAACGGTGGTTAACTGTAATCGCATTCATGGAATTAATAAATATTAACCATATATGTTCTAAAAGCATTTGTAAAAAATATTATACAGTGAAAGTAAGTCATTCTGAATAAAAAAAGGAATTCTAAACAAATCAAAAGTAAATAAACACAGAATAAGATAGTTTAACCTTGTAGCTGACAAAGTGCAATTAAACGTCCTAAAAAGAGGATTACGACCCAACATAATTATTTACAAAAGAATAGTAACAAAGATATTTTAAGTACATAAAACAGATTGATTAAAATATTTGAGAGTTATTCAGGACATTGATTAAAACTTTGAACAAGATTTTGGAAACTACTCAAAACAGGAACATATTACAATGATAGGAACAAATACTTTAAAACACTAAGTAAAAAAAATGGAAATATTCCAGAAATTTCTAGTCGGATATGTAATATTACCTCACAATATCCTAAATCATTTATAAAATTTAAATTTAATCCGGTTACGTTTTTATTTTATTGCAGCTGAGTTTTTCAACATCTTTATCTACAAATCGGAACGGAAGCGCGGCTCGGAATACTGTTGTAATTTTTTTCCTGAATAATCGTGATAAACAACTATTTATAAACCGTGACCTGATTTTGACTGAATATAATTTAAAAAAGTTTGAACTACCAGAGATTCGTCGGGTCTGAAATACGCTTGGGTTGTAATACCTTCAGTACTAATTGAATTTTGTTTTTAGGGATCTTTACTCAAAGGTAAGGTAATGAACCGACAATTTCAACACATTTGGTTGGCATACTAACTTTTTTTAACTGGTACGTTTAATAGATTATCGGATCTATACGAATTTGCGATGGAAAATGAATTACTTAGCGGAAATTTGTTGGGAACTGGATAAAAAGTGACCCTCAAAACTGTGTTACAAACATTAATTTAACATTGTTCTTAAATCGAAACAAATTGTTCCATATAGGTACCCAGCAACTATTTTTGTATAAAATTATTTTATCAATTTCATTTCGGAAATCACTATGACTTGAGAAAATGTAAATTGAATTGAGAATAAAATTTTTGCCGTGTTGAGTTTTTTATATTCGCTAGTAGAGTTTAATGTAGGGAAAGATCTCGGAAAACCTTTGTAAAAAAACGGTTTACTATCAAATATTGGCTATGGCGGCATCAATATCAACTTGAGCCGAAACTTCAATAGGCATGAAATAAGTAGGTGGTTTTGATTTTTGTTAATGTTACGGCAAAAAGGGATTGGGACTTTGTATCTATATGATTTCCCTTAGGGTTTATTTTCCGAAGTATATGACAAACGGTACTTCTCTAGATATCCTGAGGTTTGCAACTCCAGCCGATCTTCAAACACAAATAAGATTAAGTAATTACCACAAAAGTAAGACAAAAATGTTAACATAATTATTGGCTGCATTATACTAGTACACAATTGTGGTATATGGGGTCTCTTAATCTTGTTCTCTTAGTTGATGTATCTGTCTTGTTGCCTCCAATGTGTATCATATTCACCAAATTATGAGTGGGGCTCCACTTTGGTATTGGATTGAGAGTTTTTCTAGACTTCTGGCTAAAACTCGATGTAAACCTGTACTAGTTACTATCGTCATTATCTTTAATGGGGAGGGGGTTCTCATTTCAATTGCATATGTTATGACTGGCCTCATATATGAATTTTGTACTTTGATCTTTGCCTGATAACTCATCGTCTTGTTGTTAAATAATTTTACTTCTTTGGTTCTGTTTTGGTTGGCGTTTATTTGTACTCGGTAGGTAATCTTGGTAAGAAATAGGGTAGATGTCTGACCATAAGTATGAATTCATGTATGTTAAACAAAAACCGCAATCCAAAACATTTAACTCAATCCAAATTTTCAGTTGGAATCATTCAATTTACAATTGAATTTAACTAAATTACAAATGGAGAATATTGAGTGGCATTCATATCTTTAAATAAAGAAACCCTAAACATAATAATTGAAAAATGAAATTGTTCTAAATTATGCCATTTTGGAACTGCAGTAAGAATACTTGACAGTACTGTGACAAATTTATTCGATATAGAAGAGTATTTCCTATATCCATATATTGTGTGCATGGAATATTAAATAAAAATACATTATAATAAAACATTTTTTAAAAAAAATATAACCTATAACTAAAAAGCTAAAAATAATTATATCAAAATACAACTCTAGCAAATAAAATAACACATTCAATGTTGTAAGGTACCTACCCAGGAAGTAAAAAATGTAAACATTAAAAGGTGCTCATTCTGTACAAATTAATTAGCTACCAATCTAGTATATTTTTGAAGTCGATGCCAAGCAAATCTAAAATGCTTCATTGCGTACTTATCTACTAATTCATCAAACTTGATTGTTGCTTGGCACCGACTTCAAAAATATACTAGATTGGTAGGTAATTAATTTGTACAGAATGAGCACCTTTTAATGTTTACATTTTTTACTTCCTGGGTAGGTACCTTACAACATTGAATGTGTTATTTATTTGCTAGAGTTGTATTTTGATATAATTATTTTTAGCTTTTTAGTTATAGGTAGAAGTCGGTTATATATATATTTTTTTAAATGTTTTATTTTCAACTTTTTAGTTTTTTTGAACTCATGTAGTTTTCATTCTTTATTTTTTATGTATAATCTTAATAGACAGAACCAGGTAACATCGAAAGCCTCAACATTACACAATGATACTTTCTCATTTAAATTGAAAGGTAAATCTTTACGAACAAAATGTATAGTACGCGTTGACTTAATAAGCCCAAAATATATTTATGCCTTATAGACTACGCCATGTAACCTTTTTTCAACTTTTTTTGACAACCCTGTATAACTAGATAATTCCAGTCCAACCTATGTACCAACCATCCTATACATACGACTGCCTACGGACAAGCATAAATTTGTTAGCTGCCTTCTGTAAACTATATTTACGGAGTCAAATCCGTCCTATATTTCAACCATAGTATATAACTCCTTGTGGGCTACCCTATAAATTATTTCCTTTTTAACATTTTATGTTATTGCCCTATGTAACATTAATTCCTCTCCACACTTTATGCAACTTCTTATGGGCTATAAAAGAAATAATTTTTTAATCACACTGTATAAATATAATTCAACTCCAGCATATATTTCAACCATCCTGTATATGATTTGCTTATGTCCACATCATTTAACAGTTTTTTAATCACACTATATAATTTTAATTTCACATTTTTTTCAACATTTTTATACCACCAAACGTCCAGTCCACCCTATATTCCAACCATCCTGTATATACGACATATAAATGCAACTCCTTCTGCCACTTTACTTTGTGATTTTGTTTGCTATAACTAAACACCCTGTCTATAGGTCCCCCAAGTACCAGTTTAAAGTTTGACATGTGTTGTCACTGAATTTTCTATTAGGCCGGGAGAATTTGACAACCAAAAGTACCGTCTTCGCAAAATGGAAAAATTTGCATTTAAATAGGTATTTACCTGGTATACAAACAAAACGAGCTTGGTATTCATTGATTTAAGGAGCCGAAAATACTATGCTATACTACCTATATGCTTGAGATGTACATAGAAAATTTTCAAATTCGCAATTAAAACTTCCAGTGCCTAAAATTACAGCACTATTACGTTGGAATTAAAATATTTATGAGGAAATGTCTGTTATGTCATTTCGATGAAAGTTTCGATAAGAATTTATCTTCCTTAATAGATTAAACGTTAAAAAACTATACACATCCATAAGGAGTTATCGAAAAATCGACTAAAATATTAGGGATATTGGTCGATTTCCATGCACGCATGTGTTCATTCACAAATTTTATCACTTTACCAATAGAATTCTTTTCCAAAATTTGAAGTTTCACCAATCCGGATATATACTCTATTAAACAAGACCATATTCATTCAAAACGGTGCACCACAGGAGAAGAAATCAGGAAACATGCATACAAAAAAAGCGAAAAAATACGCGACGAATTGATAACCTCCTCCTTTTTGGAATTCGGTTAAAAATGAGGCAGTGCAATATTTTGTGAATTTTCATTTTGATCATATTAAATAAACAACAACGTACTAAACACATGCCAAGTCGTCAATATTTAATGTGGTATCTATGGAGTGTCTTTTGATAACAGAACCCCCTTTGGTAGACATAACATAAAAAACAAACCGGAAATGATATCTTATCTAGACACCATGTTTGTTCTGTCAGTTAAGTACCTTCTGCTTTATTATAGCAATGTAGAAGAATATATTTCCTACTTGGCACGTAAAAATAAATGTTTTGATATTCCTGACTAAAGAGTAAAATTAGTATAGATGAAGAAACATGAGTATACATTTGGAACATTTTATCACCTTTTACCGAGACAAATTTCCTTATTGGTTTTATTCAGAAAAAAAGATAGTTTTGGAGTCTAGCCCGCAGAATTAGTACCTGACCATTTTATCTGTCTCCCAAAAGCAAGCCAAGTGGGTATACATTCAAGGATTTTAATCAAAGAATTATTCAATAGAGTTCAAATACAGCTATTTTAAATTACAAAAATCTGTAGCATATTTAGAAATCCCTTATAGTACCAATTCTCATTGCGAAAAATTATTAGTCACTGAATTACAACAATCGAATTATTTTAATTTTATTTCTCTATTATTAATAAAGTTTCTTTCAGACGATTTTTACTGAATGAACAAAGCCACATAAAAACTGCAAGGCATGTCGTTTTCTGTGAGAAACGTCCATTTATTTGTTAATACCACTAGAGTTATGTCATCGTGCGTCGAATCATAAAAATAAAATTGCTTTTTAAATACATAATTGTGTAATTTTATTGCACAGACTAGCCTTTAAAGCGTATAGAATTTTTGTCATTATCGTTTTCATTATCAATAGCGCACAGTGAATTCAAGAGTATCATTTAATGCATGGGAGTGTAAATTATTGTATTTTTATTGCAATCGTTAAAGGAGAATAAACAAAAGAAATAGTTTATCTCGGCATTATTCTCGAAATGCAATGAGTTGGAAAATGACGTATCCGATTGTATCATACACACTCTTCCAATGACCGTGTAATTTTTATACACGTAAAGGTTTAGTTGTGATAACCATTTTAAATTGAATTTTTCACATATAAAAAATGTTCTATCTTAACTTTAGTTGTATGTGATTTTTTTAAATTCAAGTTTGTTGGTTTCCTAATTCACTATCAGCTAATTTTATTTACTATACTTGAGCAATAATTTCCATACTAAATCATGTTATGTATTAAATTATTTAATACCAAAATAATGTTTGTAATTGGATTGGTAAGAATACTGACTGTTGCAAAAATGTTAAAAAATTCTATACCTGCTTTTGTCAGACCATGTTAAAAGTAATTGTTTTACAAATTATTCTTAGTTGAGTGTAGGAGTCTAATATAGTATCCTACCCTAACAGATTACATATGATAAGAGTTGTCACGGCTATCGGGAATGGTGAAACGCAAAAAAAATTCTTTTATGTTCTGAAAGAACCTTTGGCCCATTATATAAAGCATACTAGTCTCGAGTAGTAATTGTACTGAATTGGTTGGACGATGTACATGAAGAAAATGACATAACCATATGGCCCTCCAATTGATAATTTTTATATCAAATGTGAAAATATCTATATTAATAAAGATACTGGTTCTTATGTAGATATCAAAACGTATCAATAAGATCTCCCCTATTGATAGCAAGACCAAAGGGTTTAAACTAAAAAAACTCTATAAATGAAAACGGCTTAATGATTATTATCATTTCCATTAAGGAAGCTGGTAATATTCCACCTATGATTATTTGACTGCGTAGATACATGGACCAGAAATTTATGGAGGATGTTCCGAATGGTTTCACTATTTCGTTACACAGCGAATGCGATTATTGATTTAAAATGGGCACAAGCTCAAAAATCACCCGCTAGACATTGGATTTAAAGGAAAATCTTTTTATGTACAGGAGATCGAAACATGAAAACAGGTTAAAATAAAAGACGTTTTATCATCAACATCCTCAGACCCCTCTATTGTAGAAAAATTAGAGAACACAATGAAGTGCACATGTTAGGAATCCTTTAAAGCGTAATTCTTCGTATTTAAAATTTTGTCTAGTTTGGTCTACATTAAAAAAAAATGGGTTCCATATTGGGCTAAGTCACTCTACTTCTTCTTTGCATCATACTCTTGATATTTTAAAACTAATGAAGCTTCAATTTGACAATGTATATTGTAGAAAATATATAGAAAACAAACAGTATTTGGAAGATTACATGTAAACTTTACAAATTGAATAAAATGTGATCAAGCTACAGCTTTTTTATTTTCAATAAAAACCACCAGAGAGAAACACTGGAACAGTGTAGCGGCAAGCCTCATGCGTCCTCTTGAGAGAGATATATTCGCCACCACCAAGCATCCAATGCCACTTGAACATGCCGCATTTTCATCCGAGTTCTAGTGTACTACACCTTAAAACTATTTCTTTAGTTTGAGTCAGTGATTAAAAGTTAATTGACACCATCAGGACAAATTTGTCATGAGCGTTTGGTGATTCTGTAGCAACATTCAACTAAATATGTCATATTGTTTAACAGTTCCTTGTTCCTTACTGCAGAAGAATTAAAAAAACTAGAAAAAATGTTTGTTTGTATGTAACACAGCTTTTCGAATTTGTCGAGCCGAGAAATGCGTTATTTCTGTCCAATTTGTGAAGTCAACACATGTTAGATATTTTGATTTGGATCAATTTAGACTTATTTTTTTAACCACTCGACACATATTTAAATTATGATTGTCCAAGTAAAGTAATTTTATACAGTGTCATCTCGATAACTCGTAATCCTTAGTAATGCAAAAAAAACATTCCCTTCCTCTGAACCCCTAAATGTGGGGCATGAGGAATTATTTACACTCGAAAAAAACCTTATTTCACTGCCAGGTAGTGATAGTACATATTTATACCCTAATTCGAATTAAAAAAAGCAGACTCTGTAATCCGAAGGAATAAAATCCAAAAGAAATGTTTGCGTGCTTCTAATCTATTGTTTGTACCTTCATTCATATATATTCGGTTCACTGCTTAACAATTGATAAAAATCTGAAAATTTTCATTTAACTTTGACTTTACAACTAAAAATATATATCTACTTAGAAACTCGATATCATAGCAATGCAATTTTTAATTTTTAGCATTTCCCTTAAAATCCAAGTTGTCGAGATTTCACTGCATAAAGAAATGCTAAAAACAACAATTCCCAAGTTAAATAGCTTCGAGAATCATTTCATTTAGAATAGAAACACAATACAAATGTTAGATCTGAGCAAAGAATATTTTATTACACATTCCGTATAGGCAAAGCCGTAGCCAGCGGGGGGAAATTTTGGAATTTTGAGTTTCAAGATTCAACTATAACCAATTAATTATCTTTTTCATCAGAATAAATTTTATATTTTTATTCAATCACCAATCAAAAAAGTTATCCAACCTTCCCGAAAAAATTTGTCCAACCCACCCCCAAAAATTTGTCCGGCTACGGCCCTGCGCATAGGTACACTTACACTAGTTAAATTAATGTTTACTCCCATCATAACAAACTTTTGCATTAAACTGTTTCAATTATGACAGAAGCAATGCACATCTAGTTGACTTAAGTTAATAACTTGTTTTTGTCAACAAAATCGCTGGTAGTGGTCTTTTCAAGATTTTCTTACAAATAAATATTTTGAACAGACATAATAGTAATTCATAAGGAAACCTACTAATAATATCTATGTTCTTGTAAAAAATAAAATATCATCATCTTCTACAGATAAAACAGCAAAACAGCAACAAAATTATTCTGATATTCTTATTCATTCTGGTAAAAAACCATTTCGATTTCTATTTTCATTTAAAACCCTTATAGCAATTCCGTTGATAGATAAAGTTAATAAATTGAAGAGAGGACTGTTAACTGTCTCCGCATGTCAATTTATAAAGTCAAACTTGCGCTTGCGGTTTTAGGTGCGGTTGACAGCTGATAACAAATCAGCTTTCTGAGTTAATGTCTTTTTATAATCTAAAGCCATGGGGATTCAGTAAATAGATCCGTTCATCAAGAGATTGTGATTTTTGCAGGTGCAATTTGAACTCCTCTAAATAAAATACTCTGATCGTCTGATCGGGATCTTATTGCTGTGTATGCAATATATATATATATATATATATATATATATATATATATATATATATATATATATATATATATATATATATATATAATATACATACATACCTTCATTAAACGTCAGAAATGGAATCCCGAAAAAATATTAATATATTTAAGATATATATCCTTAGTTAAATATTTTGACGTCCTAACTGTCAAACATAACATCTGAGGTCAAAATACTTTAAGCCTTTGGTATTTTTGCAATATCACCGTCAACTAAATTAACTATTAGTGTTAATAATAAGTTGTAGTTTAAGAACCAGCGGGTGGCAGATTGAAGGTATTTCAACAAATTATAGTTTCTACATTATTTATTCTCATGAAAACCTTTGAGGTGACATACGTACGTATATTTCTGCACTTACTCCAACCATGGTTCACTTTGGCTCCCTCTCTCTAGCTAGTATTTGCGTTTATTTATAATTTAATCTTTACAATGAAATAACTACCACAGTGATGTTTTTACTTATATTTTTAATGTGCTAGTAATTGTCTTTTGAAAATACTTATTTCTTTATAAAATGATTTTTTTATCATTGGTGAATAACAAATAAAAGGTTAAAATTCCAAAGTCTGCTTTTAATATTTCAATGTTTAATAATAATGTAAAAATCCTTGTAACTATATTGTTCAACTTGGTTAAATTTCCATACTTTTTACTTCGGCAAATCTGTAGGAACCTTCGGCAGCTTAGTCAGCCGCCATTTCATCAGATATGAGAGTAAATGTACAAAATGTTGGATTTGCTGAAATATCAGCACCCACAGGCTCTTGGACTTTGATTATTGTTCAATTTTGTACAAATATGGTAGATAACAAATTGAATAGTACAATTATTGTAGTTTTTGGCACCTGCAAAAAACTGTATTAAAAATACCTTTGGATTAACAAGAATGATTTTCTAAAATGCGATAATTAATAACTGTATTAATTTATTTAAGCGCAGCGAACTAAATTTCTTATAATGAATGAATTAATGAGGTGAAACCTGTGGTATGTCACAAATGTAAAAAAACACAGGTTTGCACCCTAATACCAAACCTTTATTTATAACTATCAAAGTCGTTTCAACAAGTTGTTATCTTCATGGATTAAAGCAAACTCCATGGTTTACTCCATGAAGATTACAACCTACTAGTTGTTGAAACGGAGTTCAGTGTTTTAAATAAAGATTTGGTGTTAGGATGCAATTTTTTTACATCTTTCACAGCATACATGGACAACTGTTTCTAAGAACACATAATGTAATATTTGATCGCGAAATGAATTACGACATCTAGGAGTTTCAGGAAAATCTAGGTCACAGAGACTCCAAACCGGGAATCCTACTGTGTGTAACGCCGTTTCCCTGTGATTTTTAGGATAGAAATCACAGGATAAAATTCGTAGGTTTACTAAAACCTGTCTAAGAAATTACGATACCAACATTTCCCAAAATATTGTTTTTATTTATTACCTGTCCTAGATAGTCAAAAAACATACTTCTTTAATAGCCGGGTATCAAAAAAGAATATTCTGAACATTTATTGAAGTATTAAAAACGTATTTCTTGAAATATTTTCACGAAAAACAAAGAAAAAATCCTTCATTTGGACAATTAATTTTGCAACCAACTTAATAATATTACATAAGCGCCAGTCTACTTTGAATCAGTTTAAAACAGTACCTAATTAATTTAAGTTAGAGGAGCTTATTGATTTGTGCTATTTTGTAAGTATAATATTTTTAGGTATCATGATAAAATTACTCCTGACAATACATATTCTTAATTGAATAGATCACTGTTTTATTTGAGTCAGAATATCAATATGCCCAGAGAGAATTTTTTGTTGTCTTAAGAACATGAAAATTTTTCTTACAGCTCACCATTTAATTGAAAAGGAATGTGTCCTTTTAAGTAATGTGTGGTACAGATGTGCCTCATTTTCAAAGTTTGTGACGTTTCCCCAGAATAGACGAATTTAGCAAGTACACAGACAGGCGATGAGGATGAAAATGACTAATCTTAAAATGATGTAAAAACACATTAAATGTGGCAATATGTATACGTGTAAAGTAATTATTTATAAAAAAGGAAAACAAGTTATTGTAATCTACAGGATATTTATGAGACTTATTGAAACTGTCTACACAGCAGCTGGAAGATTACCATCGCCAGAACTACTGAACGGAAATCTGACGTTGGTTACTTCATTGAAAGCAAATAAAAACAAAGTTCCCAATAAATTTTTGGCCAAAATTAAATAACCTCACAAGGGTGAATTTAATCTCAACGATGTACCATGAGAATTTTGTAGCCGAAGAAACGAGATATGATTTTATTTTATAACAGTATAAAAGCAGGAATTGATAATTTAGATCAGGGTTTGCTTCCCTTTTCTTAAAGGCGGACCCCAAAAAAATATGTTTATTGTATTTTAATCAAATGGTAGTGTTGTTTTTTTGTATGTATGTTCCTGAAAAACACCTCGCAGGAGGACTTGAAAAGATAGCTCCACGGATCCCAAAGGTCTCGACAGTTCAAAAGATTGCCAGTTAACGTGTTTTTTTAGTCTTTTGAGTTATTAGTAGTTGGAAAGAGAAATCCCGCGATATTTTTATCTAAATCACCTTCTAGCGGGTTTGTGCCTGACCATATGAAGGAAGTAATTTTATTTTATTTAGTGAACCATGGGAAATAAGAAATAATGTTGTCAATATTCTTGGTATTACTTTGAGTTCTAGTCATATCAAGCAAAAAATTTATAACTGAACAGCTCCAGGCAAAATAAGAAGCAATTTTGCCATTATTCTCGGTTGCCCCGAAAAGATGAAGAGGTGGTGGCATTTACCTGATCAAGAAATCGGAAAACAATATATTGTTGAGTATTGTGTAAAAAATTGTGTCTGAAATGTGCTTAACAAATTTGTCCAAAGTAGAGATTAATGATTTGTACACTTTTTGTTTCAATCTTAATGAAAAATAGAAGTTATAATATTTTGTAAAAGTTACAGTTTCTGCCTATCAATATTTTGGCCTAAGCTGTAAAAAAGTATCAAAAAATTGGAATAGCTATGCTTTTTTAAGCTATAAAAAAATCAAATCGACAATCACAAAAATATTTTTAAAATACTGCATACGATTTTGGTTAAGTGGTTCAAGGTATGCATTTACTTTCAACTGTCTCAGAATTTACCAAAATATCCTCAGTTGTGTTGATATTTTGAATCAAATTCATACATGAGAGGTTCGTTCCAATAGATGAAATTTGTCATCATGATTGTTGGATGATTTTGGTTGTTTGCATAGTGCAGAATTTCCAATCATCCAGAAACTCAGTTACCTTCGCACATGCGAACTTAATGACAATTTCCAACCATTTGAATAATAAATGTAACGGAAGAGTACAGCCACCTGTTACAAAGGCGGATAAAAAATTTGGTGGAAGTGATAGGAAATACTATATGATTCATTATAGATGGTTATATTAACAAGAAGAAAATGTGGGAAGTTGCTGGTCTAGATGGGTAAGTGCCCAGGACCTGCCTTAGGGATTAGTGAGGTTCCTAAATGAGCCTTTTCTACCCATGAGTGTGGATAGGCACATCTGTACCCCCATGGTTACCATGTAACATCTAAGTGTTCATGACACAACCGAACATTCTGCTCCCACAATTGTTTTTAACATTTTCTGTGTTTTCGGACAACTTCTTACACGGCGAGTACCCTCATTATTTGAAAATAGGGTCCAGAGTAATTAAATCAGGATTCGAATTTTGGAAGAGATACCTTATTAACAAAAAATATATTTACAAATAGTTATAGTACCTTAAGCCTACTCCAATTACGTCATTCGTTTTTTTTAACTATCACAGCTCAAAATGCGCTTCGTCGAGAAATTCATATCTGCCATAAAACTTTTTAAGAATACCTTCTAAAAATATTTTTGGAACAATGTAATCATCACTTAAAATTGATAAAACAAGGTTCTCTTAGTACTTGAGAATTGAATTCTCAATGTTGACAAAATGTATTGTATCATTATCTTCTTAAGCATTATCATTGATAAATAACCTTTTGCACCGTCATTTTCACAAGTTATCCAGAACTTAAATGAAATTCGTAGATTTGCGTAATTATCCCCACAAAACTATTTCTTTCTTTTTTCTTTTTTATTAAGTATTTAAGTTCTTAAAATTGATCACCAAACAACAACTATATCCGATATATTTGTTGTTTGGTAATTGAGGTACGTATACCTACATATACCTATATTATTTTTGCTGGTTCATTGAATTTTCTCTCCTCAATTTTTTTCCTGCAACAGATAAGTATGGGAAAAAATTATATATGGAGAACAAAGTGAGGCAATTTCGTAAAATTACACGGACGGATTACTGGCTGTCCGTTCAGAAATTCTTCCTCAGTGAATTCTGATACAAAAAGATGTCTTCAAAATGATCAACTAGTATTCCTGTGTTTTTTTTCTAAAAAAATTCGCTTTGATATTGATCGCGAAACGACAAATTGTCACTGTCAAATTTTTGACAAACAATAAAATCAACATCAAAGAGATTGACAATGACTCCAGAGTGGAGTTGAAACGTCTCTAAACACATATAAGTATAAAACAATATACCTACTACTTATAAATATATTCACGAGTACTGGTTGATCATTCTGTAGACATCTTTCTCTCAGAATAACTATGAGGATGAATTTCTGTACGGATAGCCAGTAAGCCAGGCAATTTTACGAAATTGCTTTGCTACACTTTGTTCTCCATATACAATTTTCGAATACTTATCTCTTACAGGAAAAAAAATGAGGAGAGAAAACCCAATGATCAGACAAAATAATTCAAGACCTTCTCAACAGTCTTTTCGAAATTACTTACAAATATATTACTGTTTACAAATAATTTGACTATAATTGAAAATGAAACAGTACACGTTTAAGAGAGTTTTTAATCACTTGGCACTTGATAGGAGATACAAATTTTGCGTCGTATCAGAATTTTTGCAAAAAACTTGATTAATTAATTAATGCTGATATAGTAACACATGATTCGCGTAGACATAAAATTCGTCTACTCACCATTGGCCTGGGTATACGGTTATTTTACTATGAACTTAAGAACGCATATTTAAAACAAAATGATTAACCAAAACTTAACAAAATCCGAAACATGGGAGGTCGGCATGTAAGGGGCAGTTGCCAGCTCCCCAGACTTTACATTGGCGGTTCATGGTGTGTGAAATAAAACCTATATTAATTTTAGTATCTAATGTATAAAAAGTACGTTTCTATCAATGTTAATAGAAAACAACTGATGTGGCCTCTCCCTAAAAGCCAAATACTGCAAATTTGCCCCCTTCTAAACCAAAGCTGACGGCGCCCTTGTTGCGTAATCCAAATTTTGACCTATAAATACATTACTGAATGTGATTATCATTGAGCCACTGAAGATATCTAAATTAGATATTTCTTCCGGTAGCACAGTTGTGGTATATTGGAAAATCTGAGCAACCGTTTTTACTGATTGTCCAAACTTTAGCTGAGAGATATTGATAATTTACATGGAACGTTTTACAAAATCATGAAAAAAAGCAATTTATTGTATGATTCAAATAACGAAGAGACGTAGGAAATAAACAGTAATTAAGTATAAATTTTGGACTAAAGTTGCAAAATAAATCGACGACAAGCTTGGTGTGTAAGTGAAAAATAGGAACTATTAAAATTTAGGAAAATTGAAAGACAATAGTTAATCAATGAAATCAAAAAGAAAAAAAAATGGGGTTGGCGTATCGCATCAGAAATACAGTAAATCAATTAAAAATATTAAACATACTTCTATAGTTGCCAAATTATATAAAAAAAATGTTATTCAGAATTTGTTTGATACAATGAAACATTTCTATAAAAGGCTTAGGATTGTGGCCATATTGATCGAACAAGAAAATGACAAAAAGTTTACTATTGTCCATAATACTAGATTTTGTGGTAAGAACTGATGTACGTGGTTTCCTATTTTTCCCACAGAGCTGGAAAATAGATTATTAAAGATTACTAGTACTGGCTTTGTACATGTGAGGTGGGGGAGGGGGCTTGGAAAGAAAGAAATGGATCAAAATCGCCCAATCATTGTATCGGTACAATGAATATGGGATTTGGACCTATTTCTCTCTTTGCTAAGAATCATTAATCATAAATAATAAGTAGGTATCATTTTACCATAAGAGAAAAATCATGTAAATAAGATACTTTTGAATATATAAAAAGTATTCACAATATCGTTTAAGAATAAGTATTATAGTGTAAAACTCTAAAGTTCCCAAAAATTACAAATGTCCACTTTATTATACGAATCCGTTAATTAGTCATTACTTAAAATATTGCAAGGGTATTTATAACTATTTTGTTTTCGAACTCCGTGAATATTCATATTCAATACGATAATGGGGTAAAAATGAGATATTGTAAAATATATTGTAGTGATAGTGGTGTGGCAGAGAAATAATGGAACCTGGTATGATAAAAATAAGATAACTAATTTAAGATATAGCAGACTACCTACCCGAGGACAAATGTTAATTGTTCAATAAACTAAGAGATTATTATTCTTGTTCAAATAAGTTTTAAGTTTATTCATGCTTTCCACAATCCAATAATACTTCAAGTGGGAAAGAATATTTATTTTGCGCTTGTCTTATGTAACGTTTTATTTGGTGTTCATGTTTCACTCAGGCATTTTTGGTTTAGAGGAGGAGCTCTCAATAAAAATCGTAAATTATGGCATAAAATAATCCTAAATATGTAATGAATTATTATTTATGTACTTGAAATGACAAAAATATACTTAAAACTATGGAATCTATAAAAAAACATTCTACCCAATGTTGGAGGTTAACTTAAAATATTTGTGCTATAGGGGTTGGTTTTACCCGTACATCTAACGAGAGTGCAATTGTAGATTTCATAATTATTTTAGCAACATTCAATTTTGGTCTCCAAGTGAAACTTTCTTTCTTGAATGAAATGGTGTAGCTTAACTCTAAATGACCAATAATTATTATACTAAGAATAAATGAAAAAATTATAGAAACTAAACATTCACAAAAAATATTAAGACGGTTTTGCGGAAAGGAAATATCTGTTCAATAGAGCATCAAACCATGATAAAATGAATTTAGGAATACTTTTAATGAACTATTAGAAGAAACCGTTTCAACACAGACCCATTGATTATGATATATACCTATGAACAGTTACAGAAATTAATTAATAGGAATCAGTTTTAACAAAAACTTTACAGAGCCAATGATCGAATATATAAATGGTTTTTAATCCTGCTTTGAGATCTTAGTATAGATACTGATTCGACAGTTTGGGCAAAAAAGTGTCTACTATGTGCGTAATTTTGTGGGCTGTTTATTTGTTTATATAAAAAAATTAATGCTATATCTTTGTATTTGCATTTATGGGACAACTGTGAAAATGACGGCTAATATTGCATTTAATTGATATAGAATAAGTGTACATACCAGTTATGAGAACCCTGAAAATAATAGGCAAAAACATGTAATTTCTGAACTGACACGAAAATAATCAATATATCTTCATTATAGGAACACGTTTCACCTAACGTGCCACAGCCCCAAATTGAGAACAGTAAGTTGAGGCAATTTCATAATTTTTTCGAGTCCTACAGTCGTTATCCTAGTGCATCCATACAGATCAATGCACTTGAGCCTGGTAAGAGCTTCCGCAACAGTAGTTAATCCTTTATCGGTAACTCTACTGCATTGCCCAATGTTAAGCGTCTCCAAATCATGAAGGGTACTTGCTATCTTGGAGAGTCCCTCGTCAGAGATCTGACAAGCACTAAGCGATAAGCTTTTCAAGTTGAAGAGTCCTTGCGAAATATGTACTAAAGCTTGATCGCCAATTTTGTCACAAAACGAAACGTCTAACGAAGATATCCTCGAGCCACCTTCGGCTAAATAGGCCATACCGATATCTGAAATATTATCACAAGAACGCAAATTCAACTCACGTAAGTTTGTCATTTTAGCCAAATGTTTCAAACCACTGTCTGTAATGCTAATACAAAAACTAAGGTTAATTGATCTTAAAGAAGTCAGTCCTGTAGCATGCTTTAACGCTTCATCAGATAATCTTTGGCAGTCCTGCAGCCCTAAATATTCTAAAGATTGATTTCCTAGAGCTAAATGTCCTATTCCTTGATCACTTATGTGCCAGCACGATCGCAAATTCAATCTTTTGAGTTTCCGAAGGCCCCACGCGATCAAAACTAAACCAGTGTTCGTTACGTTGCAACAACCACCCAATTCTAAAACCTCAAGATTTTTTAACGACTGGGCAATCCGGCTGAGCGAGTTATCAGTCACTTGTTTACATAACGAAAGGTTAAGTTCTGTTAACGATGGTGCTTCTGTTACGAACGCTTGTGAAATTCCTCCATCGGCAACGTTGTAACAACCACTCAAATTGAGGGATTCCAGGTTTGGTATTCCTTGTATGACATCCCTCAAAGATCTTCTCAAAGAAAGTACTTGAACTCGCTTGATGCCTCTCTTGACTAACGACGCGAACAAAGATTGGTTGGCTCTGCGAAGATGCAGTTTGGCCTCGACTCCGCGCCACACCGACTTATGGTACGCTGCATCTCGCCATGCGGTGCACACTTGAGCTACGCGACCTTTGTCTCGTACATCCAAATAACTAAAGATGATAGCGAGGATCTCGGGGTACAAACAGGATATGTGGGTCTTTCCTAAATTCAAGTCGTTCACCTGTTCTTCCTCTTCAGTGATGTAGGTGCGTTGCTGTAAAACGTGAAGTTCGTGGATAGGGGTATGAAAATGTTGAGGCTGGTGTAACCGATGGTACGGCTGATATCGGGTATGATGGTGCCTAAGGAGCGCCGCCGTCGATAATAAGGGTACCGGTAGCTCGGTGAACAACACTTGTGTTGGATCTTCCATCATAGTTGGAACCACTATTGGCACTTTACGTGCTTATCACACTCACGACTAATACAACCCTACACTCACGACGTCTCATTTCAAACTGATTTGTCGAAGAACATGCCGAAGCGATAGTGGATACGTTATGCGGCGATTGGTCGGCTCGCGCACCACGTGATTCACAGCCTCGTATCGATTCGGTTAGCGACGGCGGCATTTTTAAGTTACCCGATGCTGTGCTATGCCATCCTGCCATCGTACATGCTTGCCTACCCCACCATCTAAGGGCGGTTTTAACCATAGACCCGCTGACGTAACGCTCTGCTCGGTTCGGTCGACCGCCATAGATCGTGAATTTTTGTAGTGCATTTTTCGCTTTTGAACGGTGAAGTACACTATAGACAGTCGTAATTTAGGTTGCGGACGTGCATTTATAAGAAAAGTTGGAAAAGCCCTTAGTTATGGGTTGTGCATCAACAATAATTATGCATACTTCATTTTATGATTGTAAAAACGATTTACTTTATTTTCACATCACTAATTTAATTATTAATTAAATAAACATAAAACCGTAACTTTAAATATTTAAAAATGATTAATTTGACAAGCATTTTCTTTGCACAGTGCATTATTCCTTTTGTAAATTACCAGAAACAGAAATTCTTATTATAAGAATTTTATTTTAAGCCGTTTATTGAAGCCCTCAAGAATATAGTAATGTACAAAAGCCATAATAATTCATTTGCTCGTAGTT
The DNA here is from genome assembly GCA_034190945.1 of Octodonta nipae. Taxonomy (NCBI): domain Eukaryota; kingdom Metazoa; phylum Arthropoda; class Insecta; order Coleoptera; family Chrysomelidae; genus Octodonta; species Octodonta nipae. The sequence goes on from CM067216.1 coordinate 123,001,261, forward strand.
TACTAATTAACGAACAAGTAAAGGTGCAAAAGAGCATTCTATTTGAGATCTTTAAGTAGTTAATAGCCACAAAATCATATATTTTTACATATTCTTAATGAGTTTCTCACTTTCTCTCTAATAAATAGTCTTGTACATAATAATATAATTTTGGATCTAATGCTTCCGAAAAATCTAGATCTACCTACTGTTATAGACCAGAGGCGTTTCAAAATGATACATGATAATATCAACTACTTCATTTTGTATTAGATATAGGTATATTTGATAACTTTTTTGTTAAACAAATGTTAGTGGGACATTGAATTTTCTTGTAGAACTTCTTTGTTTTGCTTTGAATTTCGGTAGAAAAGCTCCACGGCTGCCCTTAAAGTTTATCTTTGTTAATATACAAAGGTTCAACCGACATTTAAATAAATATTATGTATTTTCAAATTTAATATATATAGCAAGATAGGAATCTGTAAAACCTTGACGAAATTGATTTATATATTGAAAACCTGTGCTTCCGCGGTTGAATTATTTCAGGAATACCTACATGTACCTTATTATTTGGACCATTACAAATCATTTAGGCACTACTAACATTAACATGTTTTGAAAATTGCAATATTTAGAAAATAATTTACAAATAACCTTCTGAATAGATAAATTTCAGTTTTACTGAGAAAAATTGAAAACTTACTTGTTAAATTAATTCGTGGCCCCTATTATAATATTCTAATTCTATCTTTGTGTTTTTCAGTTATTTTTTTACTGAAACTCATCGGCGTTGCCACGATGGCGCAGCTATACAGGTGCAGGGTGGGGTAGTTGCCCTGTCCTGAAGTCTTGACGCTTCGTTACGGTGAAACAAAAGTTACTAATTATTTATTATAGTTACTACCTAGTGTAATAAATAAACATTTCTATTTATTATATGTTGATATTTTAGGATTTTGGGGTTCGGTACATTCAATATACGATAACCCTTATGATTTCAGGGTAAAGTGACCACACGTCACGATTTTAGCGGGACAGTCCCGGTTTTTGGATGAAAGTCCCGCGTCCCGCCGATTTTTACTCAGTCAGAAATTTTTATAACTGCTTGGAACAGCTTAAAGAATGGACATTAAACATTTTCATTCGGTGACACTAAAAAGGAGTATTTATGTTAATATGTGGACAAATTGTTTGAGAGCCTTAGTTACCATTTTCAAAAAAAAAAAAATATTTGGGAATATGAAATTTTTGATGAGATTTCATTGGTAAAAAGCTGCATTACTGATGAAATAAATAAATGTTGGTTTTCTGAAAATGTGGAAACAGGCATTTTAAATAGAATATAATTTGAAAATTGTAGCGCCCTCCAGGAACAAATGCAGCAAAAGAACGTATTTTTCTCTAGTATCAATAAAATATGGTCAACTGAAAAAATGCAGTTGAACATTAAAACTTTGGATTCTTATATTAAGTGTAAATTATAATTTGACCTATTCATGTGTGAAATTTCCCAGTTTAATTAATGATCCGATTCTATTTCAAAGTTCTCATTACTATCAAAAATAGAACTGTGAAAGAAAATCATAATTTTTTTAAATAAAAATTATATTTGAAGACGCGAGATGTAATGAATATATATTGTCTTGCGGACAAAAGAATGACACCTCGAAGAGAGAATAAAAATTATATTGTTCAAATTATTGTTTTTCACAAATATTTTTATAGTTATCAATAATTAATTATAAACACATTTTTGTAGGTATATTAATAGAGAAGTATATGAATGTATATATTACATATAAATTTTTTAGATTACTGGTGTGCTTTCATAACTAAATTACTATTCTCATTTCATACCACTTGTCCCGCTTTGTCTAAATGAAAAAAAAACTTGATTTTAGGGGTAATTCTGGGGAAAGAATTTGATGAAAATCGATCATCTCAGAAACTATTAAGCCTAAAAGTTTGGATAAAATTAGGGAATATAGGAGAATACCCAAAATTTACAGGAAAAATAAGGAAAACCCCTAATAGGGGAAGGTTGCTTAAGTCGTACCCCTAAAACAAAATTGACTTTAAATTGGAAATTTTTTAACAAAATTGTCAGTTATGAGACTTATTGGGAACATCAGTAAATACTGGCTTTATTTGTATAAAAATATTGTACAATTTTGATTACATTTCTTTTAAACGTCTAATTTCAAAAATATTGTAATCGGTACGACTTAGGAAACTGGTTTCCTAAGTCGTACCTCCGATACCTTAAGTGGTACTTATGCTAAAATAAAATAAAAATGAGATTATATAGTAGTTAAAAAATAATTGATTTATTTGCAATTAATACAAATGAATTTTTTAATTCGTCTTGACACCCCAGCACATTTGTCATGCATCCAAATTTTGCATTTTAGGCATTGAATCATATCTTCCTTCCTATCCTCCTCGCAAAGGGTACAATACCAGTCCTTATTATCATTATTTTTTCTCTTTTTGAATTCTTCTGCAACTATTTTGCGATTCACAGAAGCCTTTTTCTGTTCTAGACATGTTTGGAGGTAATCTTTATACGGAGAAGCCGTTAATTCTATAGTGAAAACGCGTTTACGCGATGTGTCAGTCAAGGATGGCACTGGAGAAATCACATTTAAGTTTTCTTTTATATTATCAGCAGGGTCAGGCCGCAAGGTAATAATAGAATCATCGGTAGAATTTTCAATTGGAAGAGTTTTAATATCAGTTTGTGAGATCACTTGAGAAGGCGTCCTTGAAGTTGATGGAAGAGATTTCTCAGTCTCTTCCGCAGAATCAATTTTTTCGCATTCCGTATTTTGGACTGAAGAAGTAGGTTTTGGTAATACAACATTGTCCTTACTAAAAGAATGTCTTCGTCTCTAAAGACATATCTACCGGTGGTACGACTTAAGAAGTACATGTGAGTACGACTTAAGAAACATGTGATGCCCACTTCAAATAACCTTAATAAATATATCAGAGTAAAGATTTTACAAAATCCATGTGTGAATCAATAACTGGATAGATGTATAACATATATTTAACATTAAACAAATATTTAGTTGACTTTTACTTACTTTAGTTGCTTCCAAAGTACACAATAAAATTAATGGGAACGAGGGACGAAACGAATTATTTCCATAACCTCTCTAAACATATTCGGCGGGAACGGACTATTGAATGTGCACTAAATATGACCTTCTGCTACGCGAATGCAGTATTTTAAGTTGCCTATAGTGTATTCTAGTTAACGAAACAACTAAGGTACGACTTAGGCTGCGGTACGACTTAAGCAACCTTCCCCTATTAATTTTGAGCTGCAAATTATAAAACTGCATTATTTATAAATAAATAACAAATAATTTAAAATATATTAAAAAAATAACAAAATCCACTCATTCCCTGCTTGTCTGAAATTGAAAACATAGAAAAACATATACATATTATCATTTACCTACATTCTAATAAATCTGAAATGTGGAGAGGAACCCTTAGTATGCGAGTCCACGTGAGGAAATTATTATTATTCTATCAAACTTTAGGCAATATTTTAGTGTCTATACTTATACATAATGAGTAATATCTGTTTGATTATTTGTAAGAGTAATTTATTAAACTATTGGACCGATTCTATAAGTTCTAATACAAATCGACACTACAGGAGAAAGATTAGGTGAGGGGCAATGGGGCTTTCTATTGTTTTTGAAGAAATGCGTTATCTCAGAAACGGAAAGTGGTGGTGAAAATCTTCTACTCAAATGAATAGAAACCAGTTTACATATTTTGGAAGAATTTATTTCCTTGGGGCCTGTGGGAAATTGAATGTTTTTCTGAGCAGCAAGTAATACGGTTCTTGAAATGAGTGGTGGCTTGATTGGTCCTTGATAATTATCAGAGTAGTTTGTCAGTCATAATTATTTTTTTGTTTTTCATGAGATATAAGTAAATTTTGAGTAAGGCATGAAAGCACCCGATATATTAAATACTAAAAAATGGCAATAAAACCCGAACAAAGGTATCACCTGTAAACTACCCCGCATTATCATCAAAAGCTGTTTTTGCCTTCAAATATACAGAAATATGACTAGTGACTTTTCTAATTTATTCCAAGTTAGGTATGGTGTTTTGCATAACTATAGGGGCTAGTTCTCAAGCATTAAGGAAACATACAATAGTTTGAATATTATAACGAAATACAGAAATTTGTAATTTTATTAAGAGTAATTGAGGTTTGTTATTAATTATTTAACATATGGGGAACTTTCGTGAAGTTAATAACGAAATTTCTATGGATCAATAGTGAATAAATATTCCGTTGTTGGTTATCAACATTCACTGCAAAATAATATTTTATTGGCAAAATTTTCGTCATTTTGACATTGCACCGTGTATTCACAAAGTGATCATTACTATTACTTCGTCTCAATGGTCTCCTACTCTTAACTCTTGGCAGACTTGCAATTAGACAAACTATAATGTTAGCTTGCATATTTAATGTTTAATGCAAGTGAAGTTTTAGTGTCTTGCATTACCAGTAACAAAACATTAAATTTCTAGAATGATGTTTAATATTTTACAATGGGGCGAGACTAAGCCTTCTATAGCATATAATAACCAAAAAACGGTTAATCAGTGTGTTAACTTTAACAAATAACACGGTTAAAAAACAACAAGAAACAAAAAGCAAAATACGGAGATCCATGTCTAAGTACTTCTTGGGAAATAACACCACAGTTAAGAAAATGACTGTATATTCCAAACTTCTCGGGGTTTAGGTCAGACCCCGTTGTCAATGCTTAAGAAACTATGAATAAAAAAGGCACATTCTATCTAGTTCGAAGATACAGAAACTTTAGCATTAGTTAGCCATTTCTACCCTAGCATTTATAGAGGAGCAATTAGGATACAGAAATATTCAAATAATTTCAACAGAAAAGAATAGACAATGAATCTCAAAAGAGTTTGGTCTGGTCGAAAACACAATGCAAAAAGCGAATAGTCATCAGCCAATCGTAACGCACTATTTAGGACACATCGCATACCGTATATATACGGAACATCAATGCGGAGAACATAGCTTGCGCAGCGATCACTTAGACCACTGCCACAACGTCGTCATTGGGTGAGTTCAGCAGATACAAACTGTTGTGAACGTTTGCTAACGTTTCATGTTTTGTGCTGCACGTTTCATGTTTTGTGCAGCACAAAACATGAAACGTAAGCAAACGTTGACAACAGTTTGTATCTGCTGAACGCACCCATTGAAAATGTCTACCGTAGTTGTGGACGAAACATTAGGTAGAAGATATTTCAACCAACCACGGCTCAATAACCCGCAAAACAAAATCTGTCCAGGGATCATCTAACCGCACCCTTAGGAACCCTAAATGCGAGTAAAACAAACTTTCAAATCAGCTTGTGGTAGGAGCTTCAAGTCCATTTCAACTTTCACTTTGAGTCTATAGTAACCAGGAACTGCTTCTTGGGCATCTCGTATTTTTAATGGTGGTTGAGTAGTTTGGAGTCAGAAATATTGTGATAGAGAAAACTGAGGCTTTTTGGCATAGCCATGTTTTGATTTAAGGTGGGGCAAAAATGCAAATCGTATCGATATTGTGTTAAGGTTTAAGCACTTTTTGAGAAATAACACCACAATTCATGAAATTTTTGTATATTATATTGTGTTAACTTTTAATATTTAAACTTGAGGAGACCTATTAAAATTATGTACAATATTTTCCACCGTTGTCACGCTGAAACTCGAATTAAAAAAATGTTTATTCCACTCGTTTGTAGTACATTTGATTTAAATTGTAGTGAAAATAATGTAAACCTAAAATATACATTTTATGGTTATTAATAATTTTGGTATATGCTTGCACTACACTGGTATTGTCGAAAAATCTAGAAACCGTCTCGTTATCAGTTAAATTTATTTCCTGGGTTTATAAATAAAATGCAACATTTACAAAGTCCTACATTTCAGGATAGTTTTGTAGAAACAATTTCGGATAATTTTAAGCAGTTAATATTGTAAAGTAGGTTAATTGAAATTATGTGCACTGTCCGCAAAATGAAATCCACAAATTAATTATTTATTTAACAATGTAATGAAATAATTTTAAGCATACCTATTATTAATGTTTTCAACCATTTCAACAACCACAGTGGGAAAATATTTATCGAGTGCTAAATCTATGCACATTACTGAGGTTTTATTGAAGAAAATTTACGACAATTGTATAGTAAATCTTCCATTATTGCATAGATTTTCATAAAAGAATTTAATGTTAATAAATATTTACATTATATTGCGTTAAGCTTTACTTATGCCTAATAAATTATATACCTTATTCAGGTAAATATTTGCCAACCAATCTAAATTTTAAATTCTTTTGGTCATCAAAAGTTCGTAGTAAACATATGAGTCATCTAATATTGGGACGTGCATAAAGCGGTATAGGACACTCAATAGAGATTTTTTCCTGCAAAAGATACCATCACAGTACCGACTGTGTCATCTCGGTAAGAACGATTCCAGTGATATTTTGATGTTTTCCTCCCACAACAATGGTCAGTAACTGTGTTATAAACAATTGACGCAAGTAAATCGCATTCTTTTCTTTGCATGCTCATAAAATCAAAAATTATACAATAACCTCTTCGGTGTCAATGAAAATACCACAAAAGAGCCATGATCTATGCGATCGGATCATTAATCACAGAGAAAGAATAAAGACTGCAAAACTAACACTTTTTTAAATCATATCTTCGTCACTTTTGAAGTTGTAGAGCTGGGTCTATGGGAACTAATAGTAATTTACATCTTTCTTAGGCACGCGAAAACTAGGCACTATAGGTTTATTAGTTTTTGAACAATATGAAGTCTTATGTCCATTTTTTCAATGTGCATAGAATATAGAGGTATTATTCTACAAAGCCTCCATTTCATTTTTCATAACATGTCTGTGAATTATACGGACAAATTAATAATTTATTTTTACCATTATTATTGTACTTACTAGGAAGTTTTGATGTTCCTGAATTCTGCTGAAGCAAGAAAGCCTCTCAGGATCAGTAGATAAATTCTCGGTAAATTATAAATATTTGACTAAAATATACGTAGGTATGTTGGTAACACAAAATTATGCAACGAATCTATATAATTTTAGTGTTTTCGATCACTGTCAACATGCTTTTACAAGTAGGATAAACTAGGTCTAGTTGGAACGCAGCACATTTCGATCAACATTTGATATTTCTCTGCTCCAGAGAAGTACAAGTGGAATCGTAACGCTGCATGAGAGAGAAAGAAAAACGTCCACTTGGTTTTCTGTTTCTTTAACCGTTCGTTACGTTTTTTCCCTGGGCCTGACGTGTGTAATTTCTTAATTGTTTCCTCAAGTTGCCAACAAGTGCTATGTTTTAATTATTTTTAGTTTTACTTTTTTGTTTTTTGCACATTTTTTTCTTACATAACTTGCTGTTTGATTTGTGACATAATTTGTTCAAAGTTAAATGTTGGAGACTACTGAACCATTTTACCCGGGGTCGATCGGCCCTCTAAGCAACTTAACATTTTGTATGTAATTTGTAATTGACTGTTGAGAAGGTCCTTGATTATTCTGCCTACTGATTAGCATTTTCGCACCTCACTCCTTTTCAGTGACAGAAGGTCATTTAAAAACTTATAATGGAGATCATTTCTAGAAATGGCCCGGATTAGGGGTTGCCCAATGTTTTTCCCACAGATTTTTTGAGAGAAAGCAATCTCTACAAATTGAGCATGTTGCCTTCGTATATACAAACAGTTTATTGTAATTTGTGCATAAAATAAAATCTTGGGACAATACAACATGTGACCGTAGAATGTACAGTACAAATACTAATATATGCGGAGGTATAACCAAGTAGCAACCTTTACCCATCAAAATATTGCACAACCGATGAAATTATAAATGACTCATAACTCCTTAGTTCGATCCAATGGTCATAACCAATGAAACCAAAGGCAGCATTCTTTATACCTCTTCTTCGTCTGTTGCTTGCGGTGTGCATTAACCAATGTAAATCGTGAAGCCGTGTCCATTGACATTTTATTCCTTCCGATTCCTCTTCTGTTTTTAGCTTGCCTTCGAGCAACAGATGCAAAAGTTGATACTTCTTATCTATCAAGACAAACCTAGATTTTCTTTTTATAATTATCTCAAACAGTTCACTTTGATGTTGACACTTCTTAGAATTTCTTTAATTGTCAGTTTAACCGTCAAAGACATCTTAAGGGTTCTGCGATAGACACATGAAAATCATCTAGTTTGTTAATTACAGTCGTTTTCAATATCTTACCTTCCATGCCCTAAAGAGGTACCTACCAAAGGGACTATATGAACGTTATTCGTAGGTTAAGGTCAAACTCGGAACAGGTAAGCACTCTTCGGAACCTCAAGAAGGTTCGTTGGGCTTGGTAAATCTTATTTCCTTGTCTCATGCACAGTTTTTGAGAACTTAGCTATCCAAGTATATTAATTTATCCAAGTTTTCAAAAGGGATAGAGGTAATGTTTTTAAACATTTTTTGGTATTGATATTTAAGATCATTGATTTGCTTGGTTCTACTTCTTATTGACCATTTGTTCTTAGTCTTATATATTATCAGCGATCAAGACTTTATTGTCAGCATAGCGGGTATTTTTAACCACATTTCATTAACTTAGACTTCCATTTCTTCGTGTTCCGAACCTTCTTGGAAAATTGCTTCCGAATACAAGTTGGGTAAGAGTGAAGACATCTCATATCGGTCTTCTAATTTGTGAGGTATTGCATATTATTCCTTTTGAGAATTTGGAATTTTTCGTAATCCTAGAAACATATGCATGCACACATCCTTTCTCTGATCTTAGCAGTTCTAGACAAGTACTTCTGAGTCGCTTATGTCTGTTTCACCTAAGATTTTTTAAGGTATTGGTCATCAGGCTAAGAAGTTTATGACATTCACATCTTCTTACACTAGACTATTAAAGTAGAGCACAACCACTGTTTAAAGTAGTGACCTGTCTCTTATTAAACACTTATAATATGATGCCAATTTCATCCAGGTGTATTAGGTATTCATGAAAGAATTCGGAGAGACAGCCGTTATGTTATATTCTGAATTATATATAGCTGAAACTTGGTCGTCGTCAATAAGTTCGTCTATAAGCTTTGCTCAAACATTGATCTTTTCCTTTTTGATGAGGACAATCTGGTCATTATTATAGATTGCTATAGTTAATCTTATTTTTCTATATATAACAGCAGTCGCCTTCAGCGTAGATTGAAATCTTCGTGCTGATTTTGTGTCTGTTCTATTTCAAAGCGTTCGTTTTTAACTATTCTAACCTATAATTTTATTAGACTGCACCTGCTGCCGCCTGTTTCATTCTTATGCTTTTATCATTCATTCATTAACAACAAAATCTCATCCGTCATCCATCTTTGCTTTCTGTTCTTTGCTTTATATCCCAATTTCTTTTGTACTGAGTTTGTTTCAATGACCAAGATGGCTTATGTTTAAATTTGTATTTTTATCCCGTTAGCTTTTATTATAGCCATTATAGGCTCGTATCAGTAGAGCATGGTTCAAAGGTACATTTACACCAGAATGTGTGTTGGATCTCTCGACGGTTGAGCTGAATCTTCAGTGGATGAGTAAGAAGTCAAAATGGTTACTCGTTGCATTATATGGTAGGTCCCCTGAGAATTTCTAAGAATAAGGGAGTTGGAGGAAAGCTGAAAGCATGTATTTGTGATCTACATGCTTTCTTCTTATATTAAGATCCATTTGATTAGTTCTGAGTTTCAATAAAGAAATGCGGTCCGAATATGGAACATAGCTGTTGAAGTCCGTATTCCAGGAGAAGGGGTCCTTACAGGGTACTATCATTTGGTACCAGCTGAATCTAGGGTTTTTAGCAAAGAGACTGCTGGATTCCATCTTCTTCCTTACCTCAAGTGTGATTTGAAACCATGCGTGAAGCTGGTATAGCGGAGTTACCGGAGTTACCTCTTATATAGATAACCTTAACTAACGCACATAAAAACAAGGATAAAAAAATACGAAAAAATAATTACTCATTTAAAAAGTGAACTAGCCAGTGCAGCAAAATAAATTTAGGGTGGGGCAAAAAAATGTCAGTAGTAGGTACTAACTACTATATTCGATCTTGATAGAAATAAACATTGTTATCTTTTAATCCTCCGATGACATGGGCCTCAGAGCTTAAATTATATATGATTATTAAATGCAAGTGGAAATGACAGGTTCGTGTGCAGGTGAATGACGATTGGACGACAGAGCAATGTGTACAAGAACAAATGACTGACCCAGACATTGAACCAATCCTATCAATCAACAAGAGAGGGGCACACAGGTCACGGTGGCACGAGGTATAAAACAAAGCCGGGCGTCTTGAAATCTTTGTGGGTCCAATGCGACTCCTTAAAGGTAGAACGGAATGAAAAAAGAATTTGGGAAAGCAATGATGGTAGAGGAACCAAGTCCCAACTGGTAGTCCCAAAGACCCGGCTTGACCGAAGTACAAAACGGGATTACTGGAGGTCATCTGGGCATGTATAAAAATCTGGATAAAATTCGTCAACGATATTACTGGGAAAATTCCTTCGAGGACGACAGAATCTGGTGCCGGAAATATTCCACAAAATATCCTTTCATGTTGACTAACCGTTTCCACAACAGGAAAAACACACTAATGTTGCTTAACGATGCTGATTTTTTTTTTAAAGTTTACCACTCAGATTGGAAACCGGCAACAAATATAAACAGTTGACATTTCTTGCTGAAATACAGATAAACATTTAGAAACATTTGGAAGTATTTTCGGAAACAAGCTAAAGCAACACAAAGATTCTTATATGTTCCCTTAGTCGAAATGTAACTTTAGGTAACAAGAAAATATTAATCTAGTAGCAGCCTTCCTCAACGATTGTCGATATAAGCTGCTTTCGATTTATAAAAGCTTAAAAGACTATTTTGTTAATGTCGGGATTTCCTTCTCTTCTTTGTAAAAGAAATCGAGACCAAAAAAATACTGGCTGCGATAAGGTCTAGAAAAATCCTCCGCTACTTTCCACTTACCATCCAATTTGGAAAAACGTTTTATCCTATGCTGTTCGACCATCAGACCTATCTCTTATCTTACAGACACCATTCCTATCCTTCATACATTTCTGGAAATATACCGTCCGCAGTTTGTTTTCGAAATAGTAACTTCAGCGATACGAAAAAAAAGATGAAAAAAAGGAGCACCAAGAAAACATCCGATAGTCTCGGAAAGCGGAATAGAGAAAGACAGAGCGCTCACATTGCTGGCGATATAGGAACGAGATATTCCCTTGAAATTTAAAGGGGACAGATCCGAATAACATGCGCTTTTCCGAGGAAATTTTAATAAAAAATATTTCAGTTTCGTGTTGGTATATTTTGTAGTGATGTATTAGGGTTATTTTGAATAACTGCAGCTGCATTGATATTAAATATCAATTTGAAATGAACTCTTTATTGCGACGAAATATATGGACTGCTATGGGGTTTTCCCGGAAAGATAATGTCTTTTTGTAAAAAGTTTTTTATCATTGGGTTTTACTGACGGATAAGAAACACTATTTAGACTGTTAGGTTTAACAATCTAGTGTTAATTTTTCTTTTAATATGAACTTCCGGGAACATCCAGAAATATTAACAGTTCAAGTAATAATAAAGTATACTGATTTGTATTCTAGTTGATGATCATTTGTAATCTTTTAGCAAGTGCTGAGTTCAGAAATTGCTTTTTATGATATGGAGGTTTAGCAAAATATTTTTTTTCACCTATGCCACATTTCTAGCGCCAGTTGTACCTCGTTAACGTTCGTAAACGTTAAAATTATCTCAAGTAAGCTAGCTACGTTAGCTAACAAAACTTGGAAAGACGTTTACCATGTTTGTTATGATCAGTTGATTAAGTTGCTATAAATGAAATTTTCAGAAATTTCAAATTATTCCTTTTTCCTCAGCACTCGGGTAAACTGGATACGACATACTGTCAGAGAGGATAACAAAATCTGGAGAAGTAAGTTACTAAAAATATAATCTTTTGGAAAAATATTAAAATCAACGTTTTACGTAAAAATCTAACGAGTAAGTTTTCATATCATTTCCGTCAAATTCTGAACACTATATAACACTATACCCAACATCGGAGATCTTCAACATATATTCAGTTATATGCACTAAATGCATAAATAATTATTGTTAAGAGGAGGGCAACTGATGAAAGTTCTCGACTAGAAACAATATGTTTTTTATTTTCTTTAACAGTTGTCTTAAGACTTTAGTAAAATTATAAACTTGTAGGTGGGTTTATAATATATGGAATATTGATATAATTGATAACATTTATAAAAAAATAAGAAAATTGAGAATAGTTTTATGGCTTCAAAAATGTTTAGGCAGAACCAAAAAAGAAAATGCTTGGAGCAGTGAACTTTGCACAGATTTGCATATTATTCATATAAAATTATAAAATTTAAACGTTTGGAGTAAAAACCCTTCAATTTTTTTAATCTTCAGATATGGATAAAAACTGCTCCAGAATAATAATTTGTTTTTTAAGAAAGATAATAAAGTCGATGGAGCTGGTCATTACTCATAGAGATCAATAAATTTAAATAATATATTTATGTAGTTCCTTTTAATATATACAAATTTATGACAACTTATTTAAAACATTTATATTTCAGCTTCGTGATAACTGTTATCTGTATTGTCATGATTTGGTCGTGAACTAATACTGAGATTTGTAAGCATCGTAGGGTATATATCATATCATAAATCTACAACTTTTTTAGTTTTAAAGTGTTATATAATACTGTTTATTTTGTTAAAATTTTCCTTATTAATTTCATAAAGACTTAAATAAATTTTACATATTTAAGGTTAAATCTAGTAAATTTAACCTGATGAGCAAGATATATACAAATTATTTATTACAGTTGCTGAACTTCGGGATCAAAAAAAGTTCGTTAAATTTTAGGTATCTTCAAATTCCTTCACAATTGTAATATACGATTTTCTAATACTTGTTATATATGGAAACTCAAGTATAAAGAAGAGTATGAAATATGTCCTTAGTTTGTAGCTATTCAAGAACATGAACTCGCACGATGTAGGAGAAATTCTGACAACTGTCCAATAGGCAGCACGCAAACTGTTCTTAGTTCCAGTCATATTTACTACAACAGTATCTTGCAGTTTCTAAAGCATAACATCCCTGATGAAAATGCTTGAAAAACTTGCATTCTAAAAAAACGTCAAGCAGTATTGCCATCATCGGTATAACGACTGACTTTTCTTTGTTTGTCGATTATGAATCCTAGTTTTTCACGAAATCTATTTTGTACCAAGGTTTTCTTTTTTATGTCAGACCATATCCTAAAAAAAAGCTTGTATGAATTATGTAATAACACTTTCATGCAACGAATCGAAGCCGTAATATGGAAAATCCGCATTGATAAGAAATTTCATCTTCTGGTCTTGCAGTCACTTTGTTGAAATCATTTATTTGCCCTAGAGTAGCTCCTCAGATTGTACAACTGGAACTAGAAGGTCTGTCCGCTACGACGTGGATACTTTGCTATCTATCATTGTTAAAGAACTTATGTTTGATGTGAACTCCGGCCCCTTCTATATTAATAATGGTTGGGCTTAAAGACTTTATTTGATCCTTTATTTCAATCACGACATCTTTCGTTTTCTTCGGTGTTTCTTTACAAAATTCTATGGAAATAGGCCGACACTAACAAACAGATGAGAGCGCTGGTTTTTGCCATACAACAGCGCCTGTTACCTCAATTTGAAGGGTACAAAAGACAATCAAACTTACATCAGAAATGAGTTTTGATTCCTCTGGAAATTTGTTTGTACTGGCTTTGACCAGGAGATCTATCACATCCTTATACTGTATAAAAGTATGTGTTTCATTATCTCTTTGGCGAAAATTACAGATCTAGTGTTATATAGTTAATCTTCCTTTTTATAGATTTTGCATAGTATTTTTAAATTTCTATTTTTGAAGATGGTGGGTAGCAGGTTAGTTCAACTTTGGTAAGAATATAAAAGAACTTTGTTCGTTTGTTATCTTTGTAAAGGGTAACTCTTAATCGATCAAGGCACACAATGCCTATCTATCATATTTGAAATTAAGGTCTTTTGTCGACATCAGTAGTCCTTAATGCTTCCACAAGTTTTGCCTCGTTACCTTGTCGTGTCCAACGTAATCATTGGACATATATATGCATTATACATGTGCTCAATTCCGTATTCATTAAGCGGTCTTAGAAAATCTAGTTAACCGGTGAATTTTGACTAGATCATGTATGCTTTACATTTAGTATTTTATTTGTAGTGTAGTTTAATTTTCTGTAAAACCTGCACGTTTTTGTTCACTAAATTGAATATTTTATGAAACAAGCAAATTAGTGTTCAGATGTTGTCTGTACATTTAAAGAAAATAAATTTTAAAATAATTTTGTACCTTGTTTATGCCCTTCCTACATGCTATTCTGTTGATATTTACATCATTCTGGGCATAAATGTCGTATGACAGTTCTATTTCTATTTCTGATTTTGAAATAGTATCGTAAATACTCTCTTCGAGGTGTCATTCTTTTGTACGCAAGACAATATATATAATATATATTGTTTCTGGTTAGGGAACCTTCATCAGTTGCGCTTCCCACAATTGAATGTCCTCTCGAACACTTCTGTATGTACATATCGTTAAATTTGAAGATGCGAGATATAAAGACCGACATCTAGGATTTACGGGGAAACCAGCACATAGAGGATCCGAATCTGGAGCCGTGCCATGTAATTGCTAGATGTCGGTCTTTACATCTCGCTTTTTGAAGTATCGTAAATGTTTATAAAATTATTTGAATCTCTCGGCAATTTTATGTGCAACTCAAGAAACAAGATGATGTTGATGTTTTTGAGAACATTTTAACGAGGAGCTTTATATTCTATAGGTGCAAATTTTGTGGTGAGCACTAATACCATTACATACATATTTTTTCGCAAGTACATTCCGTTCTTTTATAGGATTAAGTGTTCAATGAATGATACTTGTCGTGAATAACGAAAAAACTGTAAAACAGGCAGTCTCACTGTAGTCAAAGGGACTCAGTTAAACGATACTTGGAAATAATTATAATTTTTTTCTGATTCCCCATTGGAATGTCTTAAGCGGAACAATCAATAAAACACGTGCCATCGCATAAATTAATTCACCAAATAAAGTTAATCACTAACCTTTTACGTCGAAGCTCTGCAGGTGGTGTTTTCTTGGTTCTTTTTTCTTCAGAGGCTAGCCCCGCAGCGGCAGGAACTGTTTTTTAGAGCTTCGTCTGGACAACACGTTACTCAAACAATAGCGAAGTAATGTTCATTGATTGAGCAAACAAAAATGCGGGTTTAACAACAAATGATGCGCTTTTGTTAACACAAAAGAAACAAAATTAAAGCGGTTTAGCGGTTGTTAAGACCGGAACTAATGACTCGCGGAATCGTAACACAATAACAACAAAAAGCGGCCGTCTTAAGACGGTATCAAAAGCGTCCAAATAGCTTGGAATACAATACACGAATCTCGAATACTGTCTATATTTTACACGCAAAAAAGACTTAAAATTAGCATTAGCGCGACGGAAGGTTTTGGAAAAGGTGCAGAAGTTTAAAAATCAATGAAGTAATTCAATCAAATTTGTTCAATACACTAAACAAATTGCGGGAACGCACCACCCATGTTCTTTTTGAAGAGAGTTTTTTTAGTGCCTATAAAATCAAGTATATTGTTTCATTCGAATAACACGTCATTTTGTTGAGATCTTCTTCATTAAATTTTTCCAGTCATGGTGAAATTATGCACACTCTTTCTTCCTCTTCTTATTCCATCAGACCTAAGAACATGTATTCCCGAAATGTTTGTCCAATGTGCACATATTGAACTATTGTGTAGTTTTTATTTTATACAAAACAATTGTCTGAAATAGGTAAACCGTGGTTAATTTGAAAATAGGTAAAGCATGCTTACATAATTATGTATAATAAGACGACTTCATTGATATTTTTTGCCGTAAGTTTGTCGTATATAATTTTGTGTTACGTATAATATTTGAAATGAATGCAGGAATTGGGAAGAGAAAGTTTGTTTAAAAATTTTATTTTCTGGAAAAGTAAAAATAAGATTACTGTTGTATTAGGTACCTTATACTGAACGAGGTAGTTTTTCCTTTTTCCTTTCCTGACGTTTGTTGCTTACGCTGCACCTTTAATACCGTTAACAACCAAAATAAGTGTTTTACCTATATTTTTTTCCATTTTTAACCGATCGAGGAGGTTCTCAATTCGCTTATACATTTGTATGTTCGTTTTTACTGTATCTAAATTAAATTTTTGAAAGATTGTGAGTTTTGGAGACCTATTACTTCCACATCATTTTAAAATACAAAAACGTTTAGTGTTAGAAATATTAAGAAAAATATAACAAAATTCACTCATTCTCTGCTTGTCTGAAACTGAAATATTAGAAAAATATACACTTTGATTTACCTACATTATATCAAATCTCAAAGGTGGTACGGAATCCTTAGTATGAGAGTTCAAATCGCACTTGATCAAATTAATATTTCTCATTTCGTGTTCCGACGGGAAAAATAAATCTTGTAGGTTTCATTTGTCGACAAGTCTTACACTAATCCTAACAAAGACCTATCATACATGTTTTTGAATATTTATCTAACAATATTTGTATTACAGTATTATGATAGTAATATTGAAAATGAAAACATTGGCTGCGATACAGCGCTTATATGGCCCGTATCGATTTCCAGTGGGGAACGGTAAAAAAAGTATGTCTTCTCTTTTATTGAAATACTACTCCTTTCTGTAATTATAATATAACTCGTTTTAAAAATTATTGTAGTTAGATTACACTTTTTTTAGTTTTTTCCTCTCCTTTGAACTACATATGGCCTTTGGTATCATTTAACCCGTCATGTGTTATCACAAACAATTTTCCAGATTTGTCATAAAATGCATTGAAAACATTATATCAACCTTTTTAAAAATTCATGTTTTCTCTCTTGGCCTTTTGAAATAAATTTAACAGCAATTCGCTTATAAAATTATTTCACTAACAGTATGGAATAATTGACAAGATTTTAACAGTAAATTTATAGAAGTAAATTATTTAAATGACAAAAACCTGCAAACTTGTTGATTTCTATTGTTTTTTGTTTGCAATCTGAAAAGTAATGATGGAACTGAAATGTCGTTAATGGAAAAGTTGAAAACAATCAGCTCTTCTTAAAGAGCGTCAGAAAAATTTGTATGATGTTTTGAAAGTTCACATATAGCACTTCAATTTGTCTATCTTTATTTCCATTATAATGCCAGGAAATTGGTTTAAATAGTTGCATTAAAAGTGACAATATGCGACAGACAGCCATTGGAGCAATGCCAATAGCAGTCAAGTGGCATGGTCAGATTTAGGATTTCCTTGAGGAGGGGGCATACAATGAAAATCATAATGAATCTCTTATCTGTGCATATTTGTCAATTATCTATTGATTTAGTAGGTTAATGATTCCTTGTCTACCATTTACTGTTTTAAATTAAAATATTTTTCCCGCTAGACGGATATGCAATTGTCAAGACATCTGAGGAAAAGTGAGGGTTGCTCGGTTAGGCCAATGTTCACCAGTATTATTATGACACTGTAACGAAAATCCCAGATATAAAAAGTGAAGTGCATTTTATGTGACTTCAAGATATATTTTGTATATCCCAATCCAACGAACGTAACTAATTGGGTACGTTCTTCAAAATATTTCTATGAATTATTTAAATTGTAAATTTGCAAGATCTATTTAACAGACAATATCGATATTGAGTCTAATTAATCTCAACGTAATACGCTATCATTAGGATGAATAGTATTTTTCCCGCTTCTTTACAATAAAATTATGAATGTTTGGAGAGAAAAAAAAATTTTTACCGTTTATTTTGGCTTCGATAAAGCTTTGACAACTCTCACTTTAAAAATTTACTGATTCACTATGCCTTTTCACGATATAAGTAAAAACAACTAGAAATTCCCATTTTAGGGTTTTTAAGGTTGAAATAATTTATTTATAGGAGTTTGCAGTTTAGATCATGTTAATTAAGGCTTATATACTATTACTTGAGTGATGACGTAAGCAGGTTGCTAGCAAATGTAAAATTTTGTCTGAGTAAGTCAAAACGTTCGATCATTTTGCAAGAAAGATTAAACGTATTGTAATGTTTTTATTTTCACACACGGGTTCTGTTCAGTTCTTGGATTTATTTAAAAACACAGTCCAACTCACTCTAATTTATTTCCACTACTTAAACACAATTTACATCCACAAGAAACTATTTACATTTTATCTTAACTGTACAATACGACCGACGAAAACTGAATGCTTCCCATCGCCAGCTGTTAACATTTATATATTTATCTCGGAATTGTCTGGTACGTCCACGAACCATCGGGAAACTCTTTCATGTTCTGGAAGCTTTAAGGGAATTCCCAATAACGGCAGCAGTCCGCCTGTTGGGAGACAAACATTTCGGATTCCCAGAATTTATCGGAATTCCCTTCCACGAATTGGTTGATGGCCGATTGCACCAGCTGTCGGATGAATTCTCGTAACAGTATCAAAAAAGTAGACAATTGACTTCCGCATCTATTTTTCGTGTGAAGTATTTATTTTTTACGGCATTTCCTTAATTTGGGCTTCTATACTCATCTGCGAATTAGGCGAAATTACTGAAGAAGCTAAGAAAACGTATAGATAAGTCTCTGATAGTAGCCCAAATATTATTTGCATTTTCACTTTGAGGGTACCCAGAAAATGGATTTTAATTTTGAGGAAGTTTATCAATTTTAAATTGATGTCAAATCTCGACCCAAAAATTACTTGTAAGGAAAAGCTGATTTACAAAAAATTCGGACAAAAATTTCTCACACTGACGTGTATAGCGTAAAGCAGGGTACATGAGTATAGAGTAAAGCAGGATATCAAAAAAGAGTGGTTTCAGCGACAGAGTAAAATGTGGGGCAATTTGACTAGCAGAAACAATGCTGAAGTCAGTGAGGGTACTGCTGAAAAGTGTTGCTGTATAATTTACAAACATTTGGATTATCACCAATTACTTCAGATGCTTTCAACTCCTTGTTACATCTCCATTCTAAATTGGTAGGCCTTCTCACCACTGTATTGCTTTCCAGCTGCTCACGAACCACACATTAGGTTTTTGAAGAACATCGTAGACAAATTTCTTAAAAGCTCGATAACCGATGTTTTTAAACCATTGTGAACTAAAATAATCCAAAAGGACCCTTATTGTTTGAAAAAAGGAGAAAAGGAACCTGATTGCTTTCAAATGTATGAGTAAGTACCTACAGTATACAGGAATCGATTATTTCGCACATATAATTTCCAAATTCTAACGAGAGCAGTACCGTACATGCAGTATTATCATGAGGTGAAAGATTAGAATAATAGATTGCGACATTGTGTTTTGTTATCTTCTCTTTTAAGCTGAATCTATTAAACACAATTCCAATATTATAGAAAAATTTACTGAAAGCCTCACTTAAGATTTCCCTTCTCAATTTTTTCCTATGTAATCATCAGAAATTCTAATATCTCACCTTTTGTTGTTCATTACACAAACAATAAATGTTTGCTGGGGTGTTTTTCTGAATTAATTTTAAAATATGTTTCAGATTAATCTTTTCTAATTCAAAATTGACATTATGATTGTCAATACAACTAATTCATGCAGGTGATTTTGTACAAAATTTAGATACACTTAACAATTAAGGCTATTGGCCATTGGGTAAATAGTAGGACCGATTGAGTTGCTGGGAATTAGTTGTTCACACTGTATCTTCCCTAGAATTGTCTTGTTACTTATGGCTACTTATCTCTTAGAATCATCTAGTACGTAAATTTCGATAATTTGTTCATAAAATAGTAGGCATCGTCCACATCGGTATACAATAACACACTGCAAACAGTCGGTTATAGTTATTTTCCTCTAGAACTGAAACAATTAAATCCCACATAAGAACTGATGGTACGAGAAGAAATAGTCCTTCAAACTAATCTTCTAAATTAAAAAGTCACATTCCGGGATAATAAGGTAACACAAAATAATACGACGTGAGAACTTGGAACAAATAAAAAATATGCAGTAATTATTTAGAAACATAGGAAATGCCTGAGAAATCACTATTGTAGATAATACGGGAACACTCAATTCTATTAATTGATTTATGACCTACAAGAATTAAGTTATTATATATACACAAGAATGTCTGACGGTAGTATTAGTGTATATAGTATGAAAATATTCCAGCTATTTAGATACTTGTATTGGGAACATTTATTAAAATTAGATAAAATGGTACAAAGCTTAACGTTTTGAATTATAAACATAAAATCTCTTGCCGTGGAATATACAATTAAACGTGAAATGAGACATGACCTAAAAATTTTCTGACTGAAGCTTTATAGTTAGGCAAAACTATAATAATATAACATTATGGACTAGAATGGATAATAGTTGATAAAAATTGCAAGATAGTTTTACGTTTTTTTGTAAGGATATTAAAAAATGAATACAAAGAATTAAATGTTAAAAAAATAGTAAAGCTGGACAAAACAATAACTCTGCTAATATTTAATTACAAAATTCTTGCTTTGGAAAGCTATAGTAGGTAGAAAACTTATTTTAAATTTTATTTGATGGATTTTGAAATAAACTTCTGCTGCCATCTAGTAAAGTATTTACTTAAAACAATTACATATCACAACGGAATATGTTTTAAATTTTGGCACCATCTGTTGGAAAATATTCGTATATAGTAGCAACATCAAACTATTGACAGATTTCTGCCGTAGGAATTTATGACTGTTAGTTACTTAAGCGGTAGATGGCGATAAAGTGCTAACTTCATTATTTTAATTTTTAAGGTGATATAACCAGTGTGTAAATACTCTATTGTATGACCTGTGGTAAATACATCACTCACTGGATATAACCAATAAATCTCCAAGAATGTCGAATTAAATATTGAAGGGGACTGGTGAGGCAGCGGTATTATGGATTAATTTTTCTGTTTGATTAAACTTACTTTTTTGTCAGAAAGTGGAATTTTTAATTCATTGTTTCCTACTGCAAAGTTCTTAAACATCGTAGAGCTTTTTTAAAAGACAATTTTGCGTTTAGTGTTAGCCCTGACTAGAATAAATAATTGAGTGGCTTTTAAGTGTAGCGAAAACTTTAATTAAGAGGTTTAGTATATTCTTTTTTTTTATTTAAACATGTTAGTTAAAAGAAATCAATCGATAAGCTTGCATAACAGATATTTTTTCTTGATTTCTGTGCTGGTTCATAAGACGATTTAAATAGCCTATTTAGGAGTATAATGAACACGAATCCCTTGCAAAGGTTTATTTAATTTACTAATATATGTAGAATAATTTCTAACCTAGGAATGACAAAGTTACTGGGTTACAAACAACACCACTCTTGACTGTGGTGATTCATTTTCTATCAGTCTTTATTTGCTGTGCGAAAAACTGTTACCTATATATTACAAACCCATAGATATTATTTAAACAGTACTTTGAGACCTGGGAACTTGTGATTTAGAATTGGTTTTAAAAAACTATGTTCCCTCATGAAAGCCACAGAGCTTTATGTTAATTTTTCTTAAAAAAATAATTGTATACCGACCGGGTGTGCAAATCAAAACAACTGTCGGCTTTGTATATATATATGTTAGTTAGAGAAAACAATTGGTTCTGTCTTGTGAAACAAGAGGTTGCGAGAGGCGGACAGGGTTAGTCGGAACCTTGTGGTAACAAAATCTCATTAGCCGATTTGTCTTAGCCGATTTTCCCAAACTTTGGCTCTCCATCAATATAATATCCTTAAATTCCAATCATTCTAGGGAATAACCAAACAAAAGAAGGAGTTGATTAATTAATTAGAAATCATATTTGTTCTCGTAAATACTAAATAAAGACATGCATTTTTGACAAGAAAAGTAAAACATTTGTTTAATCAGGAAGCACCTTAAGAAATTGTGGACATTTTTTGTATATATACGTTACTTCAAGGACTAATTGTCAATAGGTATGGAAATTAAATGAAACGAAACTAAGTGTAATCTTATGTTTATATTAGCGACTTCTTAGTCATAGTATAAACAAAATATTGTAATATAACTTTGTAGTTAGTGCGGTGCCAGATACGTGAGAGGATAGCACGGAATATGGTTAATATGCCTAAAATTTATAGATTAGACAGGTCTGGTGATCTAATTGACAAATAAAACATACTTTTACGTCTAATTCATTTGTCTAGGCAGAATTCGTCAGTTAAAACATTCGAATATCGTTTCTCATTTAGAATTTCATTAAAAAAAATAAGGTCTAATCTTTTATTCACCTAGAATTCCGCACCACATATTAAGGGTCCTAGGAACTTTCTGCATTCAATGGGAATTTATTTCAGCCTAATAGTACATATTATGCAGATGTCTACTGGAATCATTGGTAAACACACTCTCATCTAATCAAAGGACAGTAAACTCAGCACAACCTCTATTAAGTTTACTTTTATGTTTTTTTGGGCAATAACACCACAATAGGAATAAAACGACGTATATTGCAGGAATACCAAACGTTTCAAAGTCTATTCTGACTTCGTTGTCAATGGCTTTATATTTATTGATGTAGATTGCAAAATGAAAATTTGATTTATGACATTTAAAATTCTATTAAGTTTATTACAACTAACAGCCTGTTAACAATAGTCCAGTCTGCTATAAAAATCGAAGGATACAGTAAAATTGCTCTAGCCAGGGCGGTCATTATTAAGAATCTTGATGCTTTAAGGTAAACACAACATAACAGATTTATCTCTATATTATTAAATCACTTGATGTATTATACTTGAAACACCTAACTACATATACATAGAGATGTTTTAATTATAACGGATAAAGTCAGTACAATTGCTAGAAAGTCTGTTTATATCAAAAACTCAAACGTTTTAGGGTCAAAATCAGACCCCGTTCTCATTGGCAATAAAAATTAACACAATTTAATAATGAAATTAAAAATGTAAAATGCCACAACTAACCTCCAGAAAACAAGTCAGTATAAGTACGAATGGTAGTTTGATGCATTCCCAACTCTCTAGCTACAGCTTTTGTGCTTAAAGTTGGATCAAAGTTCTCATAGTGCAAAACATATACAGGGTGAGTTTTTTTTTGATGATCAGTATGGGGATCTGGGAAACTAGCAGAGATAGAGCAATGGTTAAACTGGGAAAGATTTGCAGTTTTACTGGCCCAATATAATGACACTTTCGGATTTTTGTAAAAAGTCATGGCTTACTAGATATTTTGAAAAAACGAAATTCTGCCGATTTAGTCAAATCCCTCTAGCTCCTTTGTTTTTGATTTTATAAAAAAGTGTAAATATCAAAATTGAAGGGAATTGTATCCCGAATATGATTGGCATGTCCTCGTTTGCGTGACAGCTCTGGTTTTCGACATATTACACAAACTTTTCTTTTTTTGAATGGAAACCATAGTTGGCTATGACCTCAAAAAATCGGAAATTTTTAGAGCTTTTCAACGATATAAACTCGATATAGTTATTCATAAAAATAACGGAGTTATGGATGCTTTTCTCTCTTATCTTCACTTTTAACGTAGTTAGCCATCAAATAGAATATTCCAAAATACAATGAACGATTTTTTTAATAGGTATATCAGATATAACGAAAAAACTAAATAAGTAGGTACTTACTAAAAAGTTAACAAATTAAAGTACATAATAATGGTTACAATTTATGTTCGAAAAGTCCATCATTGTTATTTAGGCAAAAATTGCATCTTTTTAAGATTGACATTACCGCTTTCCTCACAGACTATCAGTTTCTTCAATTGCTTATAATACCGCCTCCCTTAGGTCACCAACTGTCTCATACTTTCTTTTGTATACTTTATTTTTTAGCGCACCCCAGAAATAGAAGTCTATAACTGCCAAATCGGGAGACCGGGGTGGCAATTCGCGTGGGCCATTTCTTCCTATCCAAGAGTTTGGATAGGTATTTTCTAAGTGTTGTCTTACTAATAAAGAGTTATGAGCAGGTGCTCCATCATGTTGGAACCACTCAATTTCTAAACGAGTTCTGAAATTCAAATTATGCAACATGTCTTGAAAAGAGTATTGCAAGAAATGCAAGTAGTGCTCCCCAGTATTATAAATATATTATATCATAGATAAAAGGTCCCAGAATAGTAGACCCTATGATACCACACCAAACATTAAAATCAAATTTTATCTGGGGTCGTCTTTGTTCTACATGGAAAGGGTTTTCTTTAGCCCAGATATGCTCATTGTGTCTATTGAACATACCGCAGTTAGTAAATGTAGTTTCATTTGACCATAACACCTTTAATGGAAACTGTGGATTGTCAAGGCACATGTCTCTAAACCATGTACGAAACAAAATACGTCGATGTTCGTCACCAGCATACAAAGATTGAGAAACTGAAAGTTTGTACGGGTGGAACTTGTGCGCTTTCAGTACCTTAACTACAGGTCGTTGAGATGTGCCAGCTTCTGCCGCAATCTCACGAGTTGATTTAGATGGATTTTGATTTACCATTGCCAAATCATTTTATTTGTGCTGCTTCGTTAATTGGATTACGTTCCTTTGGTGGTTTAGTAAACGATCCATATCTGCGTAAACTATCGTAAAGCCTCTTAAATGTACATTGAGCAAGTTGACGACGATTAAAATATCTATAAAAGTATTCCTCATCTGCACGAACTGAATTTTTATGGCATATGATATAACATTCCACCATATTCAGTTTTTCTTCGTTAGAATATTCAATTTTATCACGAAAACTTGTCAATATCGACTGTCAGTTCAGCACTACTAATGGAATTACTCTCAAGTGAGGAAAAGTCAAAGTGAAACCAATATTTTTCATGGCTATCTACGTTAAAAGTGAAAATAAGAGAGAAAAGCATCCATAACTCCGTTATTTTTATGAATAAATATATCGAGTATTATATCGTTGAAAAG
Organism: Octodonta nipae; assembly: GCA_034190945.1. Classification (NCBI taxonomy): domain Eukaryota; kingdom Metazoa; phylum Arthropoda; class Insecta; order Coleoptera; family Chrysomelidae; genus Octodonta; species Octodonta nipae. The sequence goes on from CM067216.1 coordinate 123,026,500, forward strand.
CTCTAAAAATGTCCGATTTTGAGGTCACAGTCAACTATGGTTTCCATTCAAAAAAATATATGTTTGTGTCATATTTCGAAAACGAGAGCTGTCACGCAAACGAGGACATGACAATCATATTCGGGATACAATTCCCTTCAATTTTTATATTTACACTTTTTTTATAAAATCAAAAACAAAAGAGCTAGAGGGATTTGACCAAATCGACAGAATTTCGTTTTTTCATAATATCTAGTAAGCCATGACATTTTACAAAAATCCGAAAGTGTCATTAAATTGGGCCAGTAAAACTGCAAATCTTTCCCAATTTAACCATAGCTCTATCTCCGCTAGTTTCCGAGATCCCTATACTGATCATAAAAAAAACTTACCCTGTATAATATGTTGCTCTGTGCGAACACATATTTTACCATGTTTTCGATACATATAATGCTCCACATTATCTGTAGTACACTGACGGTGTGCCACTCGAACAAAACATCTTCGGTGATGCAGGCTTTCGGAGTAGCATACGTTATATAGTCTAAAGACAACAGTTCATTTTTAAGTTTCCGTATATACAATATACGGCTAAGTTCCCTTAAATCACTCCAGATTTCTCCCTCTTTCACATCTCAGCAATTTTCTCCTAAACTACTGGACAGAAAATGTTGAAATTTGGTATCAGTGTATAGTTTGGTAACCCGATTAGGAGTACAAATGTAATGTAAATGAAGAAATTTTTATTTTAGGGGTACTTCTGGGGGAAAAAACTAAAAAAATCAACCGTTTCCTTCCCCCCTTATCTACAAAACTATAAGAAGTAAAATATTTAAAAAAATTACTCCCAACCATTAATTTTGGGAGGGCTAATTACAGAATTAAATGTAAAATTTAAAATTAAAATTGTTTCAAACACATCATGTAATGTATCAAATAAAAGGGCTAATTACAGTATTAAATGTAAAATATAAAATTAAAATTATTTCACATCATATTTCAAATGAAAGGACTCATTCGAAAACAAACATATTTTTTTCATATTTGTAAAATAAATTATTTTAAAGATATTAACAAAAATATAAAAAAATTTCCCATTCCCCCTACCTTATCTCCGGAACTAAAAGACATAAAAAATTAAAAAAATTACAGATATAGGACCTTACCTGAACTCTACTGGAAAAACAAGGAGAAACTCCTAAAAATAATTTTAGGGCGCAAATTACAGCATTAAATGGAAAACATAAAATTAAAATTATTTCTAAGGCATCATGTAATATATCAAATCAAAGGGCTCATTATGACGAATACAATTATATTTTTTTCATATTTTTTAAATGATTGTTTTAAAATATATTAACAAAAATATTTAAAAAATTACCCATTCCTTTTATTACCCAAACTATAAAACCTAAAATTTTTTGTTTACAGGAAAAACAGGAAAAAAACCCGAATATTAATTTTTGGGGCCAAATGATAGAATTAAACGGAAAAAAATTCGTAACGCATCATGCAGTACATGAAATGAAAGGGCTCATTATGAGGAATACAAATATTTATATTTTTCATATTTTTAAATTAATTGTTTCCAAGATATTAACAAAACATATAAAAAATTCTCGTTTCCCCCTTTATTTCCGAAACCATATTACATAAAGATTTGAAAATAATTAGGGGTACTGGGGCTCACTTGAAATTTATAAGAAAAATTAGTAGAAAACCTCAACATTAATTTTGAAGACACATTAAAGAATTAAATGAAAAATAAAAATTAAATATTCAAACGCATCATCATATCAAATAAAAGGCTCATTATGTTAATTACAAATATATCATATATTTAAATCATTTGTTTAAAAGATATTAACAAAAATATTAAACATCGACTTAATTCCCACTTTGGAAACTACATTATCTAAAATTTTGAACAATTTATTTTATTTGTATTTTTAAATAATTTGTCAAAAATATTTAATAATTTATTATTTAAAACTTGACCTATTTTCCCCTTTATCTTCCAATCTACATAGCCTAAAATTCAAAGCGTAGATTCCCTGAAAGTTAGTAAAATAAAACTCTAATGTTACTTTTGGGGGCCAAATAAGAAAATCAAATACATATTTTTATAAAATAAAAAGTCTATGTGTAGAAAATAAAAGTGTATATTTTTTATAAATTTGAAAGATTTCTTTTGAAAGATATTAGGGTAAATATAAGAAAATGCACTCATTCCCTGCTTGTCTGAAACTTGAATATTAGAATCTTAAAGGAGCCCTTAGTATGCGAGTTCAACTCGCACTTGACCAAATTATTTTAATAGTAAATACGTAATTCAATAGAATTTACCTACTGAAAGTTGCTATCTAGCGTAACGGTAAAATGAAAAACCTTGTGCAATTCTATTGAGGGAAAGCTTAGTAATCGACATATGAAAGAACATTACAAAGATTTATAGCATTTCTTAAGATTTCTCCCAATTGAATAGCATATGTGTTACTGTACCTCTAAATGACCTTAATGAATGTACATTGTTTTATTTTTATCAAGCCTTGTTGTCAGTTTGCAGCTTGTAGTCCATATTTTTTCCACAATCACAGACGGTCAAACTATTATACGTATAGGTTATAGTGCGAATTGCAATGTGGCAAAAATTTCAAAATAAAAACTTCCTTTTCGACAACATGCTGTTTAATTTTACCATTTAACATAACTGGAAACAAGTAACTTGGTTATAACTTTATATTAAAAAACAACATAAGTTTAGCTATAAAATTCATTTACATTGACGTTGTTGCGTTTTTTTAAACCTTCACCTAGGAAAACGATTCAACTTAGAAATCGCATAATGCGGCACATTCGCACTTTAGTTCATCTACCTCTAAAACAAATGCAGATCCCATTTTAAAATTTTGCACATATTATTTATGGGAAACAAGCTACATTCTGAGGTAAGAATAAAAAATATTATAAATACCGAAGTTAAGTAAAATCTGATTTGAAATGTTTACTTCCGGTTTATTGCACAAAAAAATAAAATTTCAAATTTGTAATAAGTGCAAAAAAGAACATTTAATTTTCTCAAAAAACACTACTTACTTTATACCTTTCAAAAAACCTGTTGCTCTAAAATATTCAATTATTTATAGGTTTATAAACTGGGCTTGATAAAAACAAAACAAATAGGTCATTTTGAAGTATAATTAATCCAAAGATGAACAAATCCAAACTCTGTTCTTATTTACCCTGTTCGCTTTACCTGAAATGCCCCAGTAATTTGTGGATATTGAATTGGTGGAGTAAACCTGGTTTCAAAAAGTGAGCTATACTTACTATAACTGTCATTGCTATTAACCAGATACAACGAAAACAACTTTATTTTTTCTTGTATTAATTAATGTATGAAATATTACAATGGAAGACATATTTTGTAACAGTCAACCACATAAGTACTGAATAGTTCAATATGAACGATATTAATAGCACTAATGAATGTACCTGATTAGTGAGAAATGGCAAATCATTTATTACTAAACAGTACCTTCATTAGTTCTATACAAATCATAATAGTTTAATTTAACCTTGTACTGTTATAAGTAATAGTTCTAAAAAGTTTTTGAACTTTAAACTACCCATAATTTATCATTTAATTGACAAACGTAAAAATAGGCTCCTAAAACAGTGTAGAAAATTACTTGATACAAAATAATTTATATTAAAAAAAAACCGACTTCAATTGGCTTAAAATACAAACCGTTTAGAAACCGTGTGCAATCAATAACTATTCTCTGACATATTTTTTTATTTGACTTAAGGTATTTATTATTTTAGCGTAATCTTATCTCTCCCTCTCTCTCTAATTTGTATTTTTTAAAATCATCTACATATTTTTAACTTATTTATTTGTTTTATTATTTGGCCCACTTTCTATAAGTGTAACTCTAAGTGTGACTCTAATTCACCCTATATTACAGTGTATTGTTCACCCAATATAAATTATTTATTCATTTTCTGAGTAACCCGGTAGAACTATAATTCAACTCTACACCAAGTTGCAACCGCCCTGTATTAATCCTCTCCACCCTATTTTTCTATTGTTTAAATCATCATGTATACCTATAATTTTACTTCGCCCAATATGCCATGTATAAGCAACTACTTATGCTCCACACTATATAACATTTTTAACCACCCTGTATACCTATATTTTCACTCCATCTTATATTTCAATCATCCGGTATATGCAACTGCTTCTAACATTTTTTGAACCCTCTGCCCTATAACTCGAATGGCTTTACTGCATATGCTTATTTAACAATTTTTTGAGTTTTTTATCCACTCTGTATAACTATAGTTTTACTTCACTCTTATTTCAACTGCCTTTTATACGCACCCACTTATGTGCCACGCTAATACTACATTTTTGAACCACCCTGTATAACTTATATTTCAACCTTCCTATATATGGAACTGGAAAGTATCACATTTATTGTTAAAATTGTTTGAACCCAACTGTAATTTTACTTCGCTCTATATTTCAACTGTGCACATTGCTTGCTGCTTGAATTTCGATGCACGCACACACCTACCAGCGTATACCGTATAGAAAAGATCTTTCACCTAAAAAATTTTCTTTTCGATACACTAATGGAATATTTTGTACCATTTTACTCGACTGCAATGAAAACCGTTACAAACATCCTGTACGATATACTTTCACGGCATATCTTGACATTTAACCTAGATATTTATGATGAAAATTTGACATTTGATGTTTACCGTTTTTTTTGCAAATATTTTTATGATTTTCAGAAAAATTTTATGTTTTACGTTATAGACAATTATACGGAATCAAGCTGGAACATCTCTTTGTAGAATACATTTAAAATATTCAATATTCAAACTGGTTGACCCGTTTTAGAGAAAACAGTGTAGATTAATTGAAATTCACTAAAATGTAGTCCCTTAATTACTGTTTTTCGGATTTTCTGGAAAACCGCAAATGTTGTAGAAAATTATATGGTATTTTTCTGTAATATTCCTTAATAAAATGCCGTTTAAATCATCAAAATTGCCCAAGCCGTTTTTGAATACTCACTGAGCATACATAAAAATAAAAAAAAAGGTGCCGACGAATTGGTAACCTTCTCTTTTTTGGAAGTCGGTTAATAAAATTGTTCATGTCAATTATAAAACTGTCAGAGGAGTCTGACTTCTAAATGTTTTAAATAATTCTTGATAAATTAATCATTAACTTTGAGTGTTATGCAATTTTATTACCTGTAGATTTGAGCTTTTCTGTGGCTGTTGAAAACTTACGAGATATAGTAATTTCACAGATTATGTTTAAAATACCAGAAACAGTGTATTTAATTTTTCAGATTTGATATAAATACAATCTGTCAATGCTATTTGTGAGGTTTTTCATTGAAATAACAAGTTAGGAAGGATATAATTTAGAAACTTCATGAGTAGCTTCATTTTTTGGAAAAGGAACATATTCGCGTACTCAGCAAAAAAACAAGTCAACTTTATTATGTTTTAAAAGTATAGCATCATCAACTTGAATTTCAGTTGAACTGTGAGGTAATACTATGAGAAAAACGAAACAAAAATCTCGGAAATATAAAAGTTGTAGGATTGTCTAATATTTATTATAGGAATACACCGGTCGCAAAGTCTGCTAATTCTTATGGGTTGGTTTTCTAATCCGAAGACATTTATTTCAGTAGTAACCACTTTGTAGTTTACCATACATATAATTGTTGTTTTTGTGCTCGACCAGTTACATGAGGCATTATTGACAAAAACATTTCTGTATGCTTAAGTCATATAATAGATTTCCTATTCGCTGTGTGCGCGACTGTAACGCTCGAACATCTGTAAACTAAAGGAGCCTCTGAGCAGTTGTCAAATTGCTGAACCGATTTGATTATTAGTTGGTTTTGTCGTAGCCGGACCTAATGTTTGTAATGTTCTAGTAAATAATTTAAAAATTAATTATTTTCAATTCACCGCTTATTATCGCGTTTTAATTATCTTATTCATAATTTAAAAACAGTATAGTTACAAGAAATTAATAGTAATTACAGTTATTCTAAAAAGTGAAAAACCTAACCTACCTGCTTTATATACGGTATTGAATGCTGGTAGAATTAAAAATATTAACGAAAAGAACAAGAATGTGAATTTGGATGAGACTGACGTTAAAAAATAATTTTATTATATTAGCAATATATTTAAAAAATAATATATATTTTGTAATATAAATGTCTATTAAGACAAAATATATTACGAAACATGGTTGGTGCGTTCCCGCAATTAGTTTAGTGTATTGTTTTCAATTTGATTGAATTACTTCATTGATTTTTAAACTTCTGCACCTTTTCCAAAACCTTCCGTCGCGCTAATGCTAATTTTAAGTGTTTTTTGCGTGATTCGTGTATTGTACTCCGAACTATTATATACGGACACTTTTGATTCCGTCTGAAGAGACGGCCGCTTTTGTTGTTATTGTGTTACGATTCCGCGAGTTATTAGTTCCGATCGTAACAACCGCTAAACCGCTTTCATTTGGTTTCTTTTGTGTTTACAAAAGCGCATCATTTTTTGTTAAACCCGCATTTTTGTTTGCTCAATCAATGAACATTACGTCGCTATTTTTTGTGTAACATGTTGTCCAGGCGAAGCTCTAAAATCTGTTCCTGCCGTTCCGGGGCTAGCCTCTGAAGAAAGAAGAACCAAGAAAACACCGTCTGCAGAGCTTCGACGTAAAAGGTTAGTGATTAACTTTATTTGGTGAATTAATTTATACGACGGCACGTATTTTATTGATTGTTCCGCTAAAGGTCCTTCGTCAATTATATACTTGCATTGAACCAGCATTGAACTAAAACCGCAACATCTAATTCATACATTTTTTTGGATATTATATGTAATGTGTCATCGAAGACATTCCATAATTTGGTCCAACTTCGAGCCGGATGCAATTTGAGTTAATTCCGTGCAAAGTTTAACAATCAAACCATTAATTTTCGTTGCAATTATTGTTGAAAACCGCATTGAATTTTTCGTTTCTTTATTTGTTAAAAGAGAAAGCAAGTTCGGGATATTCACTCATTCCGTTGGAGATAAATTCCGCATATTTTTTTTGCTGCGTTAAAAAACTTACAAGAGATCGTTTTGTTTGTTTGGTTATTTTGCTAAATTGTTTTGAATTTATTTGACATTTGGTCAGATATTTTCGACTTGAACAGTAAAAAATTGTACATTTTTGGAATAGTATTTTCGTTCAATCGTGTTAGATTTGTTCAGTGGCGTTACAGTGATTTTAATTTATTGTTAAGATGTCAACAACCGCTGAAAATTTACGTAAATTTAAAAATCATCGACAATCGGAGTTTAAAAGATTTTATTAAGAAGTGAAATATAGAAGGCTGCTTCCCGAAACCTTTATTACATTGTGTTAGCCAATTCAGCCGTTACTCAAACAATTTATATATATATATATATATATATATATATATATATTTGTTTTTAAGTTTTCGCGGGCACTAAATGTTTTAGGTGGTTTCCGGGAATTCATCCGCGTAGTTGATAACTGATCCCTGCCGGGATCGATGGTAAAATGCCGACGTTTCGGCCCTCTTCAGGTCGGTTCGCATAATTCTCGTAGCCTTCTGCTTTCGCTTCTAGTTACTCGAATACAGTATTCAACTTTAACAGGCAAACATTGTTAAATTTTTTATCAATTGTATCACTCACATACTTGCTATTGTGTAGGTATTTATTTATTTATTTCGGTTCTGCAAATATCATCAGTAAAGTTGCTAAATCGAAGTCCGTTCCCCATTTTTGCTTTTTGTTTTCAAAATCACTTTTTAGAACTGTAACATATTACATAAAATACAGATTTTTCTTTTAACATCAAACTGCAATCCAATACTCGAAGCTACCAAACAAACAAATTCACTTACCGCCATATTTGTGATTGTATTTCATACATATATACTTTTTATGTATTTCTATAATATAGTTTTCTTAGATTTATAACTTATATAATTGTTTACTATTTTGAAATGCTTAAAATGTAAGCAGAAAGAAATATCTTTAGTCTCAGCTTCCTGTTCTAGTGAAAAAAAAGATTAATTTATTAAAGAAATTGCCATTATTGCAATACTAAATCGCAAATATTATTTCAAATATTTATTTCTAAACACTTCTATTTTCATAACTTTCAATTCGTCAAGGGTTTGGTAATATATACCAGCCTTTTTTCTTGTCAGCCATGAATCAGGAAGGCTCAGCCCTAGTCATGATACGGGTTATTAAGGAACCAGGTGGGTCTTTTGTCGGTATAATCCTCAAACAAGATTCATCCTATTTTAGTTGGTATTAAATATAATAGCCGAGCACTTGTATTCGGAGGAATTCTGTTTTGAGGTATGTGTATGGCTGCTAAAGCAGTGACCCTTGAAATCGTGTCATCCTTTTGAAAGTCAAAAACGATCTAGTATTTATTTGTGGGGGGATTAATAAGGCATAGTAGAGAACATGCAATGATGAACATAATATATGGATGTTAATTTTAACTAGTATAAATATACGAATATATTTTAAAATTTGGTTAAATGGTGAAAATATATCAATGTTATGTTTTAGTGTTAAAAATATTTAAAAACATCGATTGTAAAACAAAATACTCTGTGAAACAATTTTATTTGCAGTTGTTTTAAGTATTAAATATGCTGTTTGTTTAAACATCAACTATAGCAGATTATAGATGCAGAGGAGATAGGTAAAGTCACAAACTAGCAATCGCAAAGAAAAATATTACTAGTTATTGATAAAAGTCTATTTGACGGCGCAATGTTGCTTAAAATGTTGAAAGATATTATGTTTTTAAACCATCAAATAGACATTTATAATTCACCAATACTAATTAATTGTCCCAGTATAAGTAGTAGGTGAGTGATACTAAATAGCATCTCCACATTGTAGCGGTAAACTTCCGCTGCATATTGCACATGCACAGCATTTTCTGACAATATTAGTGCCGATAGGCTGCTCAGGTTGTACCCGGTTGGCGTGAGTTCAAAGTTTCTGCTATACTTAGCTGAAGACCTATCTATTAGAGCGCTAGGCCAATGGACAGGCAATAAAAGAAAGAAAAAGATAAAATTTAAAAAAATAAACAATTAATTTTTCAGACAATACAATGATAAGGGCAGCTATAATAAGTTTACAGTTTTTGGAGAGTCCTACAGAGGCCGGGGTAGTTGACTGACGTCCTTCCGGAGGATCTATCTGATAATGGATACTGTCTATTGGGTGATGCTGAATATCCCACTGGTGGTACAGCTCCCAGCTCAAATTCAGCAGCTCTCAGAGACCAATTCTATGGACGTACAAGGAAAACAAAATCATTAACAGCACTCAATAAAATAAGTACCGAATCTCCTCCTAACCGAAAGTCTTCGAACTCAATGTTCACTGTTAATGGCAAAAGAGTTATTTGCATGGCATCCTAACGCGGTCATGAAAATTGTGTCAAACTACAATAAAATCAAAAATCAAATTAAATACTTAAATCGGTAGATATTAACGTTAACAAGTGTAAAAGTTAGAGATTTTTACGGTTTGCCTTGTAATCTAAACAAATCTGAAGAGAAGTTCTGTCAAATTAATGGGAAAATTCAATACTCAAGATGAAGATACATTGTTTTTATTTTTACGGTATGCAAATCCTTAAAATGTATCTAACAAACATGTGCAATGTGGTCACATAAATTGATGTTCTAGAACCAGGACTACCGCAATGATATCAATCCAGAAAACCCTGACTCTCTAGTAAAAGATAAAATAATAAACCCAATACCTAAAATACGAGGTCTGTTCAAAATATAGGGTATGTCCCTGAGCTCTGTTTTTTATCTTCTTAATCTTCGCAAAACGCCGTACTTTCATGGGTCTCTTCAATCTTGAAATCAGGAAATAGACCCATGGGAGCAAATCTGATGAATACGATGGCATGATTACGGTGTTGTTCTTAACAAAAAAAAGAACAATGACGAGTGAGCTGGTGCATTGTCGTGATGCAAAAGCCATGAATTGTTTTTCTATAATTTTGGACGTTTTCTTCGTATTGTTACTCGCAAGCGGCGTATAGCGTCAAGATAATACTCCTTTTTGACCGTACGACCATTGGTAAGCACTCTTAATGCACTACGCCACGGTAATCGAAGAACACATTAAGCAAAACCTTAACATGTGATCCAACTTGGCGCTCTTTTTCGGTCTTGGCTCTTCTGGGCCCTTCCATTGGGACGATTGAACTTTGGTTTCGATGTCATAAACATATACCCATGATGCGTCACCAGTTATGATCCTTTTAAGCAAATCTGGATAGAGGTTGACGTCATTTAACAATTCCTGAGCGATGCTCATACAACGGTTTTTTGGTCAAAATTCAGCAATTTTGGAACGAACTTCGTTAACACACGCTTCATGCCAAATATTTCCGAAAAAATTGTAAAAGCTAACCGATATGCCGACATCCTTAGTAACATTTCTAGTAGTGATTCGACGATTCTCTATAATAATTTTCTTCACTTTCTCAACATTTTCATCGGTTGTTGATGTGCTCTCGACCTTCTGTGAAAAGCTTGTACCACTTGTAAACATTTTTTCATTCAGAGTACACTCCTTGTATGTCAACATTTTCAAGTGTTTTCGATCACTTAATTCCATTTTTTACACAAAATTAATTAATGTAAATTCTTCGATACACTTTTTTCGACAGCAGAAAATTACCGAACACGCAAAACACTTCCAACTTTTATGCCCCTCTCAAAAAAATGAACATATGTTCGAGACGAGTGTCCTACATAACAATTTTTTGAACAGCTCTCGTACATATTTTAACAATACTAATGTAATTAAGAAGGGAACTGCACTGAGTCAAGTCCACAAAAGAGTAACTTAGAATACAAGAAAATATAAATCAAAATTTGCAGGTAAAATTTAATAATTAATGAACAAAGATATTAAGTCACTTACCCTCTTTACCTTCTGTAATGGTCTGCATCCGTTAAGGTCCCTGGTATTGAAATCAAACTAACTATATAAATGCTGAAATTGTTCTTTCCTGAATTTTCTACGGATGTACTTTGCAAATTATGATGTTCCAGAATTCCTAAAAATACGAAAAAACAAACAGTGGACGTTCTTTTTGCAAATTCAATATGCAATTTTAAGTTCTCTAGGCAACCAGCTATTAGCTTGCTCACGCCAAGTTAAACACGTGGCAAATAAAAAAATTGCAAATAACTAAATGCGTAGTTAAAAGAAAATAAATTAAATTATAGATGAAATTAAATCGGCAACCATCTCCAGGTAAGAAGAAACCAAAACGCACAAATAATTTTTTAATAATCTCTTAAAGATAAAAATTAAAAAAATTCATAAAAAAATTAATTCAATAAATTAGAGCGGAGAATGACCAAGTGAATTTGTTTAATTAAATAAAACATACGGTAATAAAGAAAACGGCACAACCAAACAAACTCTAGCTCAGAATGAAGATAGAAAAATAATTTTTCCCCATTTGAACAAACCATCAGTACGTCCACGACATGCCAACTCCTGGCGTTGTCAAATCACAAAAGAGCGAGTCCCAATTTTCTTCGACACTAAATCTAGAAGTCATAGCGGAATATTTTTTATTTGGGCTCAAAATATTGCGTAGTTTTAGAATTTCATTTGTAACAATAGTTAGGTGCACAGTAGCAAGTTACTGATTTAAGGAGCTGGTCCTGCTTCATCTTGATCTATGATTTTAACTTTGGTTGAATTAATCACAGCATTACTAACTTCAGACGCAGATGTTGTTGGATTGTAGCCTAGAGGGGGTGTAGAAGAATTTATTTTAGTAAATGTGTCGTTTCTGGGTAGCCAGCATATAGTCAGCTAGCCAGGCAGTCTTCTTTGCTAAAAAAATGTATTAATGGGAAAATTTTTCCGTATCTGGATGACTGACATTTCGCAGCAGGCTTTGTTGAAAATTGAAGCCATTTCATATGGTATCACTTTTCTTAAATAAATTACCCTCCTTCTCGAAGACGTTCTTTAAAGGTTCACAGAATCCGACGTCTAGAGGTTGCATCCTCTGAGAGATGTGCAGTGGGATTGAGAGCTCAACGATAAAATTTTCTGGGCACAACACATATGCTTCAAACGAGGCGTAATTGTAGACTTTCAGGTCATAATCAGTATAATGGATTTTTCACAAAATAAATTTTCGAGCTTTCTACCCATCATATCCCTAACATGTTCTATGGGTGAAAGATCGGGAGATCTGGGCGGACATGGCAACAGATCCACAAAAAATAAAAAAATGAAAATAAACTAACATTATGTTGTAGAAAAAATATGAGATCCATGAGCCGATTACGGTAAGGGAGCCCTGTCATGTTGCCTCGAACAAAGACTAAAGGTGACCGACTTCCATGTGCAATAGCCTCCCATACCGTAATGCCTACGGTTCGGTGTAGATGTCGCTCAATATCAAGTTGAGGTTGATGTCTTTCTCCTCTACGTCGTCTAACCCTTCTTCATCCGTCATGTCCATCCAAGCAGAATTGAGATTCATCAGATCAGGTCATATTTCTAAAATATTATATGGTTTAACTATTTATTATCCATGTTTTAATTACGAAAATAAACGACGCGACGTCTGCAAGTAATTCAGAACTCTTGTTGCCGACTTATCAATAACCTGAGGAAATATGACCCTAAATCCGGTGCGTTGAATAACAAACTGGCTCATTATCAAGCATCTATTTGAATACAGTATTTTAAATATTGCCAATAAAATCTTTAGATCATCCAAACCAGTGTATCTAAAAAAGAAACTGACACCCAGATTGGCTACTCATGATCGCACTATAATGGATAAAATTTTTTTAGATATAACAAAATTCAATTCAAATATATATACCAGATCTTTCTCATTTAATGCTACAACATTATATAACAATCTAGATATCAATGTTAAGTCTGCTGAAACATTATATAAGTTCAAAAAATGTTTAAAAGAAGATCTGTTTAAGCAACAGCAATAAGTGATTTTTCTTCTTGTCCATGTGTATCTATTTTTTTTAAGTCTATTCCAAGTCGTTTATATTTGTAATGCAATACTTGTTTATACTAAGGCTAAGTCATAACGGTTAGGTGTAAGAATTGCATAGGCTAAATCTCCGCCTGAATAAAGACATTTATTATTATTATTTCAATGTTGTCGTTCTCTGCATTACTGTAGTCGTTGCCGTCGATGCTCAGCGGCCAGAGGTTACACAAGATGGGGTCGATAATGCTGCAGTCCAAATGATCTTATACGGCGGTATACAGTGCGGACACTTACAAGATGGCCTTGTTCTTCTAACCACTCATCAGCCAAATTTCTGCTGTCGAAAATCGGTCTCTAAAGACTATAAGTCCTTCGACGTTAGGTGTCTACTCTTCTCCGATTTTGGGTATTATCAAACTGCGCTTGACATTATCTCATAACAGTATTTGGATTTCTGTTCGTGTGGCTAGCGATTTTTTCAAATGAAAAACCTGCCTCCCGCAAACCAATAATTCGACCTCTTTCAAATTCATTTAGCTGGCGATACATTCGGCATACAAATACTCTAGACATTTTAACATTACTAAACATTGATTTTGGATCGCAACAAATCGTTCTTTTTTGGTAAATTAACTAAAAATGTAAAAAACGACTACAATATTAACTGATAAAGAAAAGTTTACATGAAAAAACATTCACCACACTACCAAATTTTAATTATTTACTCCTTACTATAGCAGCTATGTTTTACCACAATAATATTATATTTAAACATCTCCTTCTGGGAGTTGCGATTTCTTTGTCAGTGAGTATACTATGTTGGTAGTAAAATCTAATTCTAACTTCCGCAAGCTACAACTCTGAACCATGAATTTTTAGGGCTTGACGCTTATTGACAATTTTAATCTTTAATCAAGAGTTACAAAAAACCACCTGCTGTCAAACTATTTGACCGGAAACTTTTGTTGTTTGAGAGTTTTAACGTTAAGTAAGTACATTTAAGGCGTAACAAAGCCAACAACAATATTGTGTTGAATTTATAGAAATATATTTATTTTTTAGAAAATTTAATGGTGCCATCATCTGTTAAAAGCAGTGTAAATTTGCAAAATGCACTGGGAGCGATCATGTAAGGAGCTTTCAAATCCGATCAGAATTGTACAGGTTTAAGTATGAATTTACTTCAAGAATAGGTACTTAATAAGACCTCTCAATCGATTAAAATAGCTTCGTGCTCTCTCTATTGCCCTCTCTTTTTACTATTAGCGCGATATTTGTACCTTGTAGGCTACCACCTGAAGTATACGCTGTAAGTATTCGACGTGAAAGCCCTACTGTCCACGTAGCGTCGCTTCATACGCACGCTTTGGTCATTTTCCTCTTGCTGTCCGCTTGCTTTGATCTTGCATATGAAATAAACCGAAGTGTGTCCACGAGGCGAAGTCGCATTTGCCTAGTGGTGTGCAATCGTCATGCAGCTTGAGCGACAACATTTCATTACTTCAAGGGTATTGCGAGACGCAAACATGACATGTGTCTATTTATGATGGCGACTTCAGCACGGAATTTTGTACAAATAAAGCCGTAATACAAAGTTTTCTACAGATTTAGCTGAACTGCAGGACTTTTAATTTGTATTTTATAATACTCAAGTATGTATGACTATTAAAGGTAATAAATAAAATGCAATTTAATACATTTTAACTTGATATATTTTTTATATTTCTATATCACGATCAGTAGGTTATCTTGTATAACACTATTTACAAATGTGATTGGTTATTTTTTACTCAATCACATAAAAAGGGCTGAACGGTCAGTACCGACCCTTTCTTCTGATATAAGATATTCTCCCATAACAGTGTGGTGTTTTTATATTAATAACAATAGGAATTAAATTCGTGTATTTTATTCATTAAATGTTATTTTCGCTATATGGATGTGTATTTCGCCGAATTCTAAGAAAATGATATGCTAGAATCATCATTTACCATTTTCTCTAAAATGACTTTTGTTCGCGTTGTAAAATTTGACAGAACTGAAACATATTTGTAGCTTGCATGCATCTTGTATGACGCTACGTGGACAGAACGTGAGACGCAAAATACGACTATCGTCATATGCAGCCTTAGATCATGTACCATCTAGATATAGCCTGTCATGAATAAAATTGTGGCAACGCTAGAAAGAGAGGGCAATAGAGACAGTAAGAGGCTATTTCCTTAGTGGGCGGAAGCAGCCAATGAACAACATGTTGAACGTATTTCATTGGAAGCGCTCCCAGCCGAGTGAAATAGCCTCTTGCCCTCTCTAGTGCCCTCTCTCTCTTTGGTCTTACCACGGCATTTGTGCACTGCAGGCTATCTCCAGAAGGTACATGCTCTTAATAATGCTCAACCTACAAATGACACTACGTGGACAGTAAGCCTTAGTTATTTTATGTATGTGCGTTAAAAAGGGCTTAACCGATTTGTATGATTTAAAGGGTGTTCCGAGTTAATCCCACATATTTTTTTATGATACGTAGTTTATAGTTAAAAAATCGGAGAAATCAGTAATTCACAAAAATCCAATTTCTTAGTTACAGGTTTTTTGATTACGACTGAACCAATTGGAATAATTTAGAAAGTACTGTGTTAAGGAAACTCTTCGGAGATATTTCAAAATATTTTCTCATGATCTGTAACAGTCTTTTAGAAAATCTCAGTAGTAGGCGTTATTCCGTCGCTTGGTGTCACTAGTGGGCCAAGGGGTACAA
The DNA here is from genome assembly GCA_034190945.1 of Octodonta nipae. Classification (NCBI taxonomy): domain Eukaryota; kingdom Metazoa; phylum Arthropoda; class Insecta; order Coleoptera; family Chrysomelidae; genus Octodonta; species Octodonta nipae. The sequence goes on from CM067216.1 coordinate 123,042,360, forward strand.
TTCCGCGAAATTTAAATGACATGAGTTGAAAAAATATTATTTATTATGATAAATGAGCACGAAAAAACAATAAAATCAACAGGAACCAAAGCGGAAGTTGTTGCCCGATAGTAGATATTTTTATAAAGATATAAATAATTCCATCATATAATTAATATTATTTTGCAAGTAGGTTATAACATTTTGATAAGTTATTTATTAATAACCATGCAGAACAGACGAACATCACGTATTTATCTTTCCTGATTTTATCAATTATAAAAATTTAAATGCACCTCATGACATTATTTTAGAACACTGTATAGAGTATTTTTTTCAATCTGTTGAGGGAAAAATACACACAAAGAAAGGAGGAAATGTAAAAAGAACAGTTTTTTTTTTAGTTTGAGAAAGGCTTGTATCGATGGCCTGACTAATTTACATGGGCGAGTTGGTTCAAAATATAGAAAGGCAATTATTTTTCTTTGTAAATTGCCCGCCTTTTTATCTATGTATTTTTTCCACAACAGCTTGAAAAAATAATGTTTTAAAACCATCCTCTAATAGAATGTCATGAGATATAATGAAATTTTTATAATTGATAAGATCAGGTACGATAAATACGTAATTTTCGTCTGTTATGCATGGTTAATAATAAATAACTTATAATGTTGTAACCTACACCAAGCGACAGAATAATGCCTATTCAAATATAACAGTCCTGGAGCAGTGGAGCTGATAATACTGAAGTGCCATAATCGAGGACTTGAAAAAGTCTCTGTAAATCGGAAGTGTATTTTGTTTAAGCTTTAGGTTACTCCTGACGTATGTAGCCTATTTTGAAAAAAATGGCGTTTTTATATTTACATGAAATCATCTCATCTCATTTCTATATTGACAAACACTTATTAAATTACGACTCTGCCTAGTCTATATATTCGTAGTTCACGCAAGCTTGTCGAAATCAAAGTAATTAACTGTTATCGTTTTTTTTTAATAAACTTCGGAAGGAATTGTATTTATATTTTACGTGGAGTTGAATCCATTTTATATATCTAAAATGAATACATAAACTTACTGAAGATGCCACAAAATTAATAGTAACGCATTTATTCCAAACCCTTTTATTGCTTATTTTTCTGTCTGTATTGAAAAAGAAAAATAAGCACGGTGTTGAGGACTCCGAAGACGAGGATCCCTTTAGAACAACAGGGAGTGTACGAGATTCCATGTGCAGACTGTCATAAAACCTATGTGGGGCAAACTAACAGAAGAATTCAAGCTAGACGTGATGAACACCAGATTGCTATAAGAATTCAGGAAAAAACAACATCCATTGCTGAACACGCCACCACGACGTGACACCGAATAGACTTCGAGAACACCAGAGTACTGGCAAATATAGAACACCCGAAATAAAGACTCGTAAGAGAGGCAATTGAAATAGCGAAGAGGCCTCACAGTCTAAACGCACGCAATGAAATCCAGAACTTATCGAATTGTTGGAAAATTCTATTAAACACCGTACCGGCCCGGACCCGTCCAATAACAACTCAACCGGAAATAACAAATCAGCCGGCGGGAGGCGCTCCAACTGAACGCCCAGGGCCAATCACACGCAGCCGTTCACGGTGCCAACCAATAGGCGCCGAGCCGCGACTATATAACACCGTGTGCGCTCCTGAAAATATCAGTATTCGAGTAACTAGAAGCGAAAGCAGAAGGCTACGAGAATTATGCGAACCGACCTGAAGAGGGCAGATGTGACTCTGCCGAAACGTCGTCATTTTACCATCGATCCCGGCAGGGATCAGTTATCAACTACGCGGATGAATTCCCGGAAACCATCTAATACATTTAGTGCCCGCGAAAACTTCAGTTAATGGGAAAGCAGCCTGGTAAAAATACAGGTTTTAGGAAACTCTTTTTATTATGAAAGCTTTCGGATATACTTTTATCCTTCGTCAGTCACTAAAAATAACTAAATTATACAATGTACATTATTATAAGAGAGTTACTTACAATAATCGAGGTTATAATATAAAAAGATGGTACATCACTTAAAAAATTAGAGGTAATAATGTTAATATAGGAATACTTTCATACTTTGTGAGTATGTGAAGTGACAAGAATTGTCTGTCAATTAGAAAGATCAAAAAATGTTTTTTATGCGGACCAAGCTATGAAAATGATACTATGATAGACAGAAATGATTTAGAATCTATGAATATTTGAAATTAAGATTTGAATTATTTTTTTTATCTTCCCCTAATCTTGTTAACTAACATTAAAATAAATAGAAATATAATGAGTGAATGGAAGAAAATGAAGGAGAAGTGTGTAAATATCAATTTTCAATCAATAGTATCAACAGAACAAATCGTTTGGTTAGGTTTATAGGAGTTATTGTTATCAATTTCTAGTAGATAACTGTAAATGATGTTGAGGTTCTGTAGATCTGTCTTTTTGTTGATACTATTGGGGTTGTTGTGTATATAGACCATCTCAAGGAAACAGCGTTTGAAAGTATTACGTTCGTTGATAAGTACGCGTGCATTCTCAAAATCAGCTATGTGATTACTATCATAACAATGTGAAGCAATTGCACAACTGTTCTTTCCTAACCTAATGTCACTTCTATGGGAAGTAATTCTTCCTTTGAGGTTCCTTGACGTCTGACCAATATATGTCCCAGTACAATCTTTGCAACCAATTTCATAGACTACATTAGACATGCTATCTTTGTTAATCCTGTCTTTGGTTTTGCTAAACAGAGAACTGACAGTTTTAATGGACTTATCTGTAAAACGGATATTAACTTCATTAGAGAAATTTTTTTGGATTTTGTGGCTGATGTTTTCAATATATGGCAAAGAAAAATATCTAAAAGAAACGGTGTTTTTAGTGGAATCGTTATCGTTAAGAATTGTACTAGAAGGTGGATTAGTCATTGTTGTAATGACTCTGTTGTCTCTCAAAATAATTGGATTATTAAAAATAATCTTGTTGAGTAATTTGCTGGGATATGAATTATTAATAAATAAGTTATAAAGAGTTTTTAAATTTTTATCTCTAATCTGATTCTACAAATTCTAGATTTCATTGAATAAACTAAATTGATTTTCATCCTCATAGGATGATGGGATAAAAAATTTAAGTAATGTCCTGAATTACTTGGTTTAGTATACCAATCGAGTGTGAGAACATTGTCTTGGTTTCTGATAATTTTAGTATCAAGGAATGGAACGCTACATAAGTTGTCTTCCTCTTCTATTGTAAATTGTAAGTGTTGTTAACTGTTAAAAATATTTAGTAATTCAGTCTTCCCATCACTAGGAATGGAGCAAATTATATCATCAACGTATTTTTTAAAAAAAGGTATGTTATAGGAGATTTTGGAGAGACAGTACTCAATAAGGTCATACATGATATATTGGGAGACTATGGGCGATAACTTGGATCCCATTGGGGAACCAAAAATTTGTTTATAATAAACGTTATTAAATGAAAAGAAAGTGGATTCGAAAATGAATTGTACAAGTTCAAGAAATTTGTTTTTATTGATGTTAGTGTGTTGTGAAATATTGTTCCAATGTTTTTTAATACTCTGTTTAGCTAGACTGAGCGGAATGTTGGTAAAAAGGGATTTCACATCTAGGCTAACTAAGATGTAGTTAGTAGGTAATTGATAATCATTGTATATATTGGCAAACGTGAAGGAATCCTCTATATAAAATGAATTAGACTTATCATAAGAAGCATTAAGAATATCAACCAATAACCTAGCGATTCCGGAATTAGGTGAATCAATCGAGGACACAATTGGTCTTACAGCTAAAACTGGCTTATGAGTTTTGATTAATGCATAAAACCTAGGGCATGTAGAGTTATAAATACTGTATTCTTTAGCGATAGATTCTGTAATTTGTTTACTATTCTTTAATTCGGACAGTAAACGTTCCGCTTTTTGTTAATAGATAGAAGTAGGATCTCTGTTGATAACTTGGTAATATTCATTATCACTTAGGAGTTCATTTGATAGATTAATGTAATGGTCTTTAAGGATTGCCGTTGTCACATTACCTTTATCAGATTGAACTATCAAAATTTCAGGGTGGTCTTTAAGAAACCTTTTAGTGGTATAGAAGCAAGTGTTCAAGTAATGGTTGTAGTAAGAATTAGTAAGAATGTTAGTCACTTTAGAGGTGTAAATGTTTTGAAGAGTTTTGTTTTGAACATGTTGTATAATATATTCTACATCTGCTAAATATCTTTTTATAGAAATTTCTTTATTTCTTGGGGGTAAACAATATTTCACAACACACTATCATCAATAAAAACAAATTTCTTGAACTCGTACAATTCATTTTAGAATCCACTTTCTTTTCATTTAATAACGTTTATTATAAACAAATTTTTGGTTCCCCAATGGGATCCAAGTTATCGCCCACAGTCTCCCAATACATCATGGATGACTTTATTGAGTACTGTCTCTCCAAAATCTCCTATAACATACTTTTTTTAAAAAAATACGTTGATGATATAATTTGCTCCATTCCTAGTGATGGGAAGACTGAATTACTAAATATTTTTAACATTTATAACCAACACTTACAATTTACAATAGAAGAGGAAGACAACTTATGTAGCGTTCCATTCCTTGATACTAAAATTATCAGAAACCAAGACAATGTTCTCACACTCGATTGGTATACTAAACCAAGTAATTCAGGACATTACTTAAATTTTTTATCCCATCATCCTATGAGGATGAAAATCAATTTAGTTTATTCAATGAAATCTAGAATTTGTAGAATCAGTCACCCCACCTTTAGAGATAAAAATTTAAAAATTCTTTATAACTTATTTATTAATAATTCATATCCCAGCAAATTACTCAACAAAATTATTTTTAATAATCCAATTATTTTGAGAGACAACAGAGTCATTACAACAATGACTAATCCACCTTATAGTACAATTCTTAACGATAACGATTCCACTAATAACACCGTTTCTTTTAGATATTTTTCTTTGCCATATATTGAAAACATCAGCCACAAAATCCAAAAAATTTTCTCTAATGAAGTTAATATCTGTTTTACACAAAAGTCCATTAAAACTGTCAGTTCTCTGTTTAGCAAAACCAAAGACAGGATTAGCAAAGATAGCATGTCTAATGTAGTCTATGAAATTGGTTGCAAAGATTGTACAGTGCATCCCATTTTGGTTGAGATTGCTAGGTTACTCGGTTGTTATTGAAGATAGAGTCTTGCGGTTTTCACATAGCTGTTCTACTTTTTTGTGAAACTCAGGATGGCCATATCAGATTTTGCATAAGTGTTTCCATTTATAAGATACAGGGCGATTTTGATAATTTATACTTTTTGGACCCCTTCTCTATCTACGAAGTTATTAGAAATACTCTTGCGCTAAGAACTACGTCTAATAGAAAATTTTGCATAGAATCCAGTGGAGTACTCTATTTTTTTTCCGAGTATGGTTTTGAAGATACTACACAACATTATATATTTTTAAATGGAACACCCTGTATTTTATTATTTCATTGAATTCGTTATTTTTTCCCTTTAAAATAATGTACAATACAATACACATGGTATTATTAGAAATGCTAAAAAACACTAAAAAGCTGAGTTTTTTGCTAGTAGGCCATGTATTTTCCATTTAAAAGGAGAATCAAACAAATAATTCCATTTGAGATTTTTTATAGGAGTTTATCAGCAAAGAAAAATAATGTTAACAATAATTCAATAACATGAAACACGAAATTTAGGTACCTAAAAGCAACTAATAAATAGTTATACATCGTTCATTATGTATAACAAACAGAACAAGTTTTACAAATCAAATATCTATCTTAAAATTAATTTTGGACATTATTTATTACCTTATTGATTTAACTGTTCAAATTGTTGTCCATTTTCCCTAACACATAATTGGCAAACCTTTTCAATATGCCTGAGTGCATTTAAAATTATAACAGGTCGCCTTTGTAAATCCCGAAAAGCTGCCTCCGTTGCGGCACGAAGTTCTTCGCGACTGTTGTGTCTGTTGGTATATATTTTATTTTTCAAATAACCCCACAAAAAAAGTCCAATATAGATAAATCGGGTGATCTTGGAGGCCACCTAATTGGTCCATGTGTTCCTATCCAACGTCCTTGAAAATTTTCTAAAAAGCGCCCAATTAATCTAGAATTGTGGGCAGGGGCGCCATCTTGTTGAAAGTGTATAGAATTGCGAAAGGCGATGGGAATATCTTCCAATATTTCGGCTAATAAGTCTTCTAGGATTGTCAAGTACCTATAGGCAGTAAGGGATCCTTCAAAAAAGCGGTACTTTATTTTTGTCCGCAGTATGAAACCGGCTACATTAAAACCAAATCCACCCTGCTTTTGTTGCTCAAAAATTAAGTGCGGGTTCTCATCATACCAGTATCTTGTATTCTGCCTGTTAAATATACCGGCACTGCTTATATGAGATTCGTCTGACCAAATAACTTTCCTTACAAAATCATTGTCCCTTCGGGTTTGGTCTAAAAACCAATTGCAAAAATTTAACCGTCTTGCTGCATCACCAGGATATAAGTGCTGGGCAATATTGACTTTGTAAGGTTTAAATTTATATTTTTCTAAAATTCATTGGACCCGTGATTGAGAAACTCCAGTGTAATTTTCTAATTTCGCACAAGAAGTCTGGGGATAGGCATGAACGCTAGCTAACACATTTATTTCATTCATTTCTCGATTTTCTTTTTTGTTATACACCTTTGATCGAGGTTTAGAATATGCACCAAAACTTAGTAAATTATTCTTTAGTCTAAATATAGTTGCTCGACTAGGTTGATGCCTCTCTGGATATCTGAAAGTTTTAAAAACGCGATTTCATGAAATATCTTATGGTAAAATACTCGTACTTTATACCTGTGGAAATATAGTTCTAAAGCTTCTTCAACATTCTCATAACATTGATTTAAACATTGTATCATATCGTATTTTTCGTTATTTTCGAATTCTCCTCCAGCCAGTATCAATTATCAACCAGCAAACTCACGAATAATTATTTATATAATGATTTTGTAAACTCAAACACGATAAAACACAATAGTTACTAACAGCTTGATCAGATTTGCGTTTTTCTCTCTAGCGCTCACTAGATAAAATATTGTTCCGAAAGGCGGAATTCTATAATAATTTTAAATGGATTCATGCGAGATGGAAAGGTTTGCCAATTATGTGTTAGGGAAAATGGACAACAATTTGAACAGTTAAATCAATAAGGTAATAAATAATGTCCAAAATTAATTTTAAGATAGATATTTGATTTGTAATACTTGTTCTGTTTGTTATACATAATGAACGATGTATAACTATTTATTAGTTGCTTTTAGGTACCTAAATTTCGTGTTTCATGTTATTGAATTATTGTTAACATTATTTTTCTTTGCTGATAAACTCCTACAAAAAATCTCAAATGGAATTATTTGTTTGATTCTCCTTTTAAATGGAAAATACATGGCCTACTAGCAAAAAACTCAGCTTTATAGTGTTTTTTAGCATTTCTAATAATACCATGTGTATTGTATTATAAAATATTTTAAAGGGAAAAAAAAATAACGAATTCAATGAAATAATAAAATACAGGGTGTTCCATTTAAAAATATATAATGTTTATGTTTAAAAATATATAATCTTCAAAACCATTTTCGGAAAAAAAATGAGTACTCCACTGGATTCTATGCAAAATTTTCTATTAGACGTGTTCTTAGCGCAAGAGTAATAACTTCGTAGATATAGAAGGGGTCCAAAAAGTATAAATCATCAAAATCGCCCTGTATCTTATAAATGGAAACACTTATGCAAAATCTGATATGGCCATCCTGAGTTTCACAAAAAAGTAGACCAGGTATGTGAAAACCGCAAGACTCTATCTTCAATAACAACCGAGTAACCTGGCAATCTCAACCAAAATGGGATGCACTGTACAGGGATATATATTGGTCAGACGTCAAGGAACCTCAAAGGAAGAATTACTTCCCATAGAAGTGACATTAGGTTAGGAAAGAACAGTTGTGCAATTGCTTTACATTGTTATGATAGTAATCACATAGCTGATTTTGAGAATGCACGCGTACTTATCAACGAACATAATACTTTCAAACGCTGTTTCCTTGAGATGGTCCATGTACACAACAACCCCAATAGTATCAACAAAAAGACAAATCTGCAAAACCTCAACATCATTTACAGTTATCTACTAGAGATTGATAACAATAACTCCTATAAACCTAACCAAACGATCTGTTCTGTTGATACTATTGATTGAAAATTGATATTTACACACTTCTCCTTCATTTTCTTCCATTCACTCAACTTTTTAAGAAATTGTATCAATTATAATTCTATTTATTTTAATGTTAGTTAACAAGATTAGGAGAAGATAAAAAAAATTAATTCAAATCTTAATTTCAAATATTCATACATTCTAAATCATTTCTGTCTATCACAGTATCATTTTCATAGCTTGGTCCGTATAAAAAACATATTTTGATCTTTCTAATTGACAGACAATTCTTGTCACTTCACATACTCACAAAGTATGAAAGTATTCCTATATTAACATTATGACCTCTAATTTTTTAAGTGATGTACCATCTTTTTATATTATAACCTCGATTATTGTAAGTAACTCTCTTATAATAATGTACATTGTATAATTTAGTTATTTTTAGTGACTGACGAAGGATAAAAGTATATCCGAAAGCTTTCATAATAAAAAGAGTTTCCTAAAACCTGTATTTTTACCAGGCTGCTTTCCCATTAACTGAAGTTTCTGTTTTGACTATTCAGCCGTTACAACACATTTTGTTTATATATATATATATATATATATATATATATATATATATTATATATATATATATATATATATATATATAGAGATATGTTATAGATGCTTATAACAAAATTCTAATTAATATTTAATGTTTAGTGACATATAGAAATAAAAATATTTTAAGCCAGAATTCGAAGCGTTAAATGAAATACATACCTCTAGGTATGGTAAACTTTAATAAAATAAATGTAATATAAAAAACTTAATTAATTCTAATCGTTTGACAAGTAGATAGTGTCATTAATATATTTTATTTACACCATACTTGTTTGTCACACCTGAAGCTGTGGCAACAGATGTTAATAATCTTAAGAAAACGTATGGAAATATCGTATTTATTTTATTTGTAAGAATTCTTTATAAAGTTACGACATGCTTGAACCATCGAGAAATCAAAATGGCTGCGAAACTTTAGAATGTTAATTAGTGTAGAGAGTATGAGAGAGAAGTTAACTGTAAAATTGAACAAATAGTTGCTATCAGCGATTTATGTAGGCATTCAATAGCCCTTAGCTTGATGATTAAATTCCTTTCATTGTTGAAGCCGAAGCATTTCCGCGGATAATAAAGTTGATTATGTAGCTCGAAATAAAGGTAGTCATTATATCAAACTATTTCTATTCACTATTTGTGTGTGCAGTAGGTACATATGTTCGAGAATAGAAATGAAGTTCATATGTACAAGTTTTTTGTCAATCGAATAAGAAAAAATACTGATTTCGTTATTGTGACATTCGTTGTAGTAATTTATATGCAACGGCAATTCGTTGAAAAAAGTTGTTTATGAAGTGATTTAATGGTTGGATATCAAACCAGTAACCAATTAAATCAGAAAAATTATATTGGCCAGAAGGGTGTACCTTGCGAACCACTAAATTTATGATTTAAAATCGGTGGACAACTAACATGAATTGTATTTATAAAAGATGTACAAACCTACATGACAATAATACATTTATTACCACAGTAAATATAAAAAACCATAATTGTTACACTGACGTCAAAATAAATAGATGCTGCTTATTGTAACATCATACTGAGTATAAATTTTCCACTTTCATATTAACTATTGCTCGCCACACGGGGCCTCGATAGTGTTTCATTTAGGCAGCTCTCTTCCAACTAAAAATTTATAAAAAAGAGCGGCAGTAATTCTAGACTGAATGAATGCTTTTTGTAAAATAATATAATGTATAATTTAGTTCTTAATTTAAATAGAATCGCAAAAGAACAGATGAGTTGTAAGTTTATAGATACATAACCTTTGTTGAAAAATAGACAAAACATTAATATTAACATTAATATTATTTTGTATTTAGCAATTCACGTCATACCCTTTTTCTACAATAGCGCCATTCTGACGACTTCTTGAACTTGTTATTTATTGCTTTCAGCTGGACACTTTGTCTGTTTAAATATTTGTCTCTATCATCTCAAAATTTTGACATTTTTTGTGGAGTGTTAGTTTGTCATCATTGCCTATACCATTCAAAAACTTGACTTTTTTGGCTGTTCTGACTTCTGACGTATGTCAGACCTCTAATATAAAATAACGCAAATGGAAAATTGGAATGTTTATTAGAACGAAAAGCAAATTTTGTGCAGATATTGTAAATTAACTGGGATGTTATATTTGCTTATTTATTTTAATTGATTATCTATAAACGAAGAGATTCTCAATATATGTTATTTCGCTTCAATTACCTACACTAAACGATGTTAGGATTCTGATGACTGAAAAAAATTCAGAACACCATGTTTACCAGAAGTAAAAGATGATGATGCAAGCAGCCCCACAAAGTAAGTAGGTACAGAGATCAGAGGCGCAAACAAAAGCAGAAATAGTAGAGATTAAGACGTTTATAAATAAAAAATGAGTAGGGTAGAATTAGAGGAAGTTATTGTAAAGGACTGGACAGAAAGTATGCCTCGGACACACATAAAAACTAATATTACAGAAGTAAACGAAAATAGAGTAACTATCGCAGATATAACTAACAGAAAGGATCGCAGATAGCTGAAAAGAATGAGCACTTAATTTTACTTGACTGGAAACGTATTAGAAAACAATAAGCTAATTACAATATGAAATTTATTAAGCAGAAATACCCAAAGATTAATAAATTTTGGGTCAACAGAACAAGAGGAAGAACAATACATATTATATGCAATACAAAAGAAAGCTTTGAAAATATGATACCAGTTAGGAGATTATATGAAGCGCATAAAATGAAATCTGTACTGAGAAGTGCTCAGACAATCTGCATATCGCGATGAATATTTACCATTAGACACACAGCAGTAGGTATGCGAGCGTGCATTCTATAACTTTCAGAGAAGGCTAATATTACACTGTGACAAACCGAAAATTCAAACCAAAAAAAATATAGCAAAGAAAAGAAAATTAAGCAGTACTTTAATTCTGATTAAAATACAAGTTCTATTGAAAAATGTAGTTTTCTTATTCTAGTGTGTGATATTCAGACCTTGTTTCAAAGTTTAGTGAAATCTCTCCTCCAGTTCGTCAGATTGTAGTTATAAAGATGTGGGTATATGCCTCAAGCCATTTATTAAAATACTCGCGTCCAGAATCTATTTGGTACCCCTGTAGGTCTCTTACATAAATAGCAATTCTTTCAAATGGGACAGCTACATTGTAATTTTGCTTCTAGTACGGGTCTTCGTAATGATGCTGGCTGTGCAGATGTCACATTTCCGACACCAAGCTCTGATCTCATCGAAGTAATTTACCCACTAAAATCGTTGACAAATTTTATTTAACAACTTATTCAAATCCATATGACGTCCGGGGTTTTCATTATGTAATTTGATTTGGACGGCGAGTACCTTTTTCTTTGGGTCTATCAGTTTCTCTGTCATCATTGCTCTCCAAATTATCCTCATGTCTCTATTCATAGAGAGTCCTATTGAGTCCACAATGACTTCAGGTTGTCCAAGAGGTTAGTTATCTCTTTTGTGATCACATTGATCCAATATCTGGGATAGGACGACCTCCAAACTGGTCGGGCTGGCGTCGGTGTCTAGAACGAACTTGCTATACCGTGTAGGAAACGCTGGTATTAAACCGGACCATAAGGCCGCTTTCAGTCTTCGAAATGTCGTTTCATATTCTGGATTCCAGTGAAAGGTCTCAGTTTTGGTGATCTGCCGATGTAGAGGTGCGGCAGTGAGAGCAACTCCCTCAACGAATATCCTGTTGTATGAACAGAGATCCAAAACGCTTCATAGTTCATATTTACTGAAATAACGTAGAACAAACTTTCTCTTTTTTTGAAACATGGACTAATTCCTAGGGTTGGGTCTCACGTTGTCATTCTCAATTTTTGAAAATAGTTCTTCAGGTGGTCAATAAATGTGACCCATTACACTAATATTCTCGAGGTGTTCCATGTCAAGACGCTTAATACATACTATGTTATGCTCACGAACGTAGCGGGAGCTTTATATAACCCAAACGGCATGACCCTGAAATAGAACAGCCCTTTAGTGGGGGAAAACACTGCTTTTTCTCTGTTCTTCGAAGTTCAACCAGTTAATATCCATTCTTTGTGTCTATGGTGGAGAACCAAGGCGAACCTGATAGATTGGTAAGCGTGGTCTTGTATTGTTCACCTGGTGTAAGGTGTCAAATGGTAGGTGAACTGTCTTAAAACTCTTTACGAGGCCCTATCTCCGTCCGTGTGGCCTTGTAAGATTATTCGTAATTGCTGATTTTCTCTTCTAGTTCGAAGTTAGCTATCTTTCTATTAACAATTCGGATGTGGTTTTTAGACACATTCAGTACTCTAATAGTTAGGTCACCTACTGTTTTACCTATAGCTAGTCCAAAAGTGTTCAGGAGTTGAGTTTCCAGGTTCCACCATTCCAACGAAGATCTCAGGATTTCTTTCTAGCTTCCCATTAATACTTAGTTCCGTTCGACCGAGAACTCTTGTTGAGGATTTTAGGGCAGTGGATTTGATGTTGACAGGTCGTGGCAATACAAATCCTCGGATTGACACTGTGTTGGGGGATGGTGGTGAGTTTGTTAGCCCTCTTAAACTATCTGGTGGTGTTATAGTTGGTTTGGCCACCCCTGGTTGGTGACTGATCTGGAAGCTTCACTTTGCAGTGACCCTGTAGGTCATAATGCTCCTCTAAGATGCTCCTCTGGTTTCAGTTCCTTGTGGTCGTTCATGAAGTTTGTTCATCCCAGACCGCAATGTCTGACGGGGTGTGTAAGGTTTTTCCTGGCTAAAAGATATGTTAATGACGGCCTTTATCTCCAGCCCGGAGCAAGGCTGCATTGCTCTTCATGATGCCACTAATTCTAGAATCTGATGTTCGAGTTCTTCATTTATGGGTTTCCAATTCTTCTGCAAATGGTTCAAGTTGTGGTTTCGTAGAAAATATTAAAGTTTGCTATTATCTGTCGGAACATTTTTTCTTCTTTTTCGAACTGGCTATTTCTTTGCGAGACCGTTGTTAAGATTATAGGGGGCAGAGAAATATATCATTTTGTGAGTTTTTCTGTAATGTTCTAAACTGAAGAAAATTGTTTTCCTTGTGGAGATGTTTTGGGGTTAATAGATGTTTAGTATGGCTTTCAGATAGTCATGCTCTCTTTTTATGCAATAATTAAGTGATGGATTTTCCATTGTTTATTAGAAAAATCGTTTTAATAGGAAATGTGATATGCTTTAAAGATACATCTTATCATTCAAAGATACTTTCTATAGTTCTGTCATAAGTATAGCGGTCGTAGTTAAAAAAATTGGAGGGTGTCGCGTATTCTTGTCAACTATTTTGAACACCTATTTTTGATTTCATTTTTATAATTTTTTATTTTAAGAGATTTTCAAGTTGACATTTTCGAGTTGGGTGAGGGGTTATGACCCCCCTTGAACTGCCGATGGACGGAAAAAAGTTTCTCTGATAATTTGTCCAACAGTGATCATTTTCGAAGTCTTTTTATATTATAATATGCCAAGAGAATCATTCGTCTTGAGCTTTCAACGAGATATTACCTTCTCCCGCGTCGCTGAAGATGTCTGCCGCAGTTGAAGATGAAACGTTTAGAAGTAATTCCAATAGAACACGGCAAAATAGCCCATGAAACCACAGTTTATCCATTCACATCGGCCGTGAAAGCCTCCAAACTTTGATGCAAGAAGTTTAATATAATGTACCCAGACAACGGATTAACACCAAATGACGACAACCGAAATCCAAAACATGGAACGGCGAGTTCTAATTACCAAATGCATTGATATGTATGTATGCACACTGATCTCTTGTATTGTTAACTTTTCAAACACGAAAATATTTCCACTCCAAAAATGTACAACTTATTGTGAAGCACATGCTCTGTGTTAAAAATAACAAAGGTATATAAACATCTACGAAACCCTTACCATAATTTTTTATATCCGACTATACACATATAAGGTGTCCGAAATAATATCAAGATAGTTGTGCGATAATTATCAGCATCAATTAGTACTTTTGGCTTGCATTTAAAACTGTATTCATGAACCTTGATAATATCTTCAAAATGTAAATTAATAGAAATCGGAGCATACATGTACGCGAAGAATTTTTCAAGTGCCAAATTGAGTGTAGGTAGATATTTTTTAGGCCGTTAAAATTATTTTTGACATTTATGTTTCTGTGAACCATTGTAAAATAGTTGTTAGAACTTCTATTTTTTTACGGAAGTGTCAGGTTATTGTTAAAAACAATAAGAGAATATTATTGAACCCGTTATTTGTGCTAATTTAAACCAAGAATATCTCACTATTTTAGTAGTTTTCCCACACTATTAATAATATATTATTACGACATTATTAGAGAAATTTTCAACATAAAGTTTATTCTAAACTTAGTTTTAAGGGTTCTATAACTAAAAAAATGGAACTTTTGTAGGCTCACTTTTTCAGTTTCACTGTGAAATCCCCGTTTTTTAGCACGTAAAAACTAGGGTACAAGGTCTTTTACAGATTTAAAAACTTTATTCATCAAAGTCAAAGCAACCAAACTCAATTAGGCTTATCTAAGTGAATAAGCAGCAAGATCTCAGCGGACAAGTAAAGCAGAATATCAAAGTTCTGAAAGTGTAGTTAGATCACTTAAAAACGTTTTTCTTGCGCTTGCAAACTCATATTTGTAGTCGAAGCCTTTTGTCTTATGACCGGATTGAAATATCAAGTTGGAATAGTTAGAAAAACCAAGGTCACGATCGGATGTAAAACGTTCCAAAGGTAGGTACAGTAATTTTTGTCACATATTTTGTAATTCTGTCATTCATCAAAACCTATAGTGTCATTTTCGGTTACCGGGAATTTTGAAATGTGGAAAAAAACCTATGGAACACATTACAAGAAAAGGAAAAATCCAGTGTCGTTAATTTCTTGTCATGGAACATAAAACCTTATTCACGTCCAAAATCTTAGTCCGTTTTTAAAACGGTTAGAATATTCAATCTCGTGGTACATACAAAAACAGAGCTATTATTAGTTATTATTTAACTCAGAGCAGAAGTAGTTGTTATGATTAAACAAAGAAATTACTGCTCGTTTTATTTCCACAAAATCAGCTGAATATTCCTTTTAAGTGATATTTAGTTGAATTCCAGGTTTGGTCAACGATTGTTCTCTTAACTTGATTGTGGTTACATTTAGATGATAGATACATTAGGATTAGATGTTCGGTTTGTTCAGTGGGGTATGTCATCTGGTTTTGCTTATTTCCAGATGTAAGTGGATTCGTAATATGACATGTTCTAAGTTTTGTATTCGTTTTATATCAATCAACACTTTCTTGGGAATTGAAAACAATTTGTAATATTGTGGACCGCGATGATTTTTTACATCATTATACCAGTAATTCTTGTGAAATTTGGGTACCTACTTTATTCGTTCAGTTACAATTTTTAATAACAAAACAGTGCTTTATCATCCAACTGACAATTTTTTCGTAGAGAAATGAGATTTAAATCCATTTTATTAAGCGTTAAAAAATTTACTTGTGCATTAGTTTTTAATAGAACAGATAACAGCCAAATACTTGAATCTTTAATAGTCACTAAAATTAATTCTCAGGAGAATTAAGCGTTTTACTCCCCGTTAATATACCGTAAGCACAGATTACGTCGAATGAGTCATACACATTTTCTTGAACACTAACTGTTACGTATCTGCACTGTATAATTACGAATTTACATACACAGCTTGGCAAAGACCACTTCAACCCTGCGATTTATAACACTACAGCTTTAGATATAGATTCGACATATTTCAATACTGCAAGTTCTCCATGATACCTAATCTTCGATTTGTTTTAAGTTACGCAATTCTCCACACTTTGCTGGTTTTATTAGGCCTTTTCATTTTCAGTGCGCATGCGTTCGCATCAGCCATTTTTTTCGTACTGTTATTTGTAAACAAACAGTGCCCACGTACTAAAACTTAAAATTAATAAATACTATTATAAATGTGTTTATGATTTAAAAAAGTAATAAAAGTAAAGTAGTAAGTGTCAGGATTAATACAGCAATTTTGCTGTAAACTATAATTATGTTTTCTGTACGAAAAGGTAAAAGCGGTGTTGTTATGGAGTATGCAAAAGTGATACACGCAATTTTTAAAACAAATACCTATTATTTTATAAACTTTCCAAAGCCTTGCCTGGAATATCGCAAGAAAGTATAAGTCATCCAAAAAAATACATATTAAAACATGTAAAAATTATCTAAATGTGATTCGTGGGTGAAAAAATGTGGCCGAAGTACAGAGGATTTAAATCTATTGTTGTTACAAGGACACTTATATTTGTTCATTCATTTTTCGGAGAAAGTGGTCCACAGTGAACAAAATCCTGATCCTTTATCAACATTTGGATCGACAGGTATATTATTTCTTATACCAATTTTTACCCTGAAAATAATATTTAATATTTTATATTCAAAACATACTTATTTTTTATTGAATACATTTCGATTTAATTAATTATAAGATATAACTAATGAAAATTGAATTTAGCTTGCATATATGAAAAATATATTTTAGCTTAAATTTTCAACTCCTTTTTAAATGTCTGTTGATTTTATAAATATTTTATTATGACTAGTTAATTTGTTAATTTTTATATTAATTAAGGTGCTTTTATCATGGTAAATTTATTTTTCTGATTTTTTACAAGTAAATACAAGTATTTTAACCTCTCAACCAGCACACTTTTTTTTCCTTGCTGTGAACGTCCGTGACATTTTAACCATCTTTTTATTGCTACAGTTTGCTTCCAAATTATAAATAAGTGAAGCACCATCAATTAATTCTTCAAGATTTATTATTTGCAGAGATATTATTGCATTCCCAGCCATTGTTAACTAAAACAGTACGAAACTTTTATTACGGCTATTTCAAAATGGCTGCGCGCTTGCGCAATCACCTATGAAAAGGCCTGCAAATGTTAAAGTAACTCCCCTTATTCACTGTTTTCTCTATGCACGCAATTTGAAATTATAAATTGTATTATACAAAGATATGTTCAAGCTTGATTCCGTACATTTTGTTAACGAAAACATACCATTTTTCTGAAAATCGAAAAATATATGCAAAAAAACTTAAACATATGGTCAAATTTTTATCATAAATATCTAGTTTAAATGTCATGTGCCATGAAAGTATATCGTACAGGGCGTTGTTAATGGTTTTCCATTTGATGCAGAAAATATACTGTTAGTTGATCGAAACGAAAATTTGTTAGATTTGTCGGCGAACTCTTTTATATGGTATACGGTTGTAGGTGTGTGCGTGAGTGTATGTGGTATTAGGTGGTACATAAGTATACATGTATACATAGATGGTTGAAATATAAATTGGAATTGAATTAGTTATACAGGGTGTTTCTAAAAATATTGTATTATATGGCACATAAGTAGTTGCGTATACAAAGGTGGTTGAAATAAGAGTGGAGCAAAACTAGAGTTATACAGAGCGGATATTTGCATTATAGGACGGAAAATAATTACAGTTATACAAAAGGTTTTAAAAATTGTCAGAAGTAGTTGAATATACAGGCTGGTTGAAATATAAGGTTGAGTATATTACAGTTATACAGGGCGGTTTAAAAAAGTTCTTTTTTAATATATCAGATCTCGCATGATAGACATGTTTTAGTTCTGGTTATTAGATAATTCGTGATTTGTACATTACTGGACAATAAATATTTTACAAAACAATTGCCATAAATTTTGGTGGATTCAAGGGTTTTTCAAACATATGTAACATGTTTTTTGGAAAAAATCATTTTTTATTACAACGTTCAAACATAAGATAATGTTATTGCGTAATTAATATATAGTTAAAGTAATAATTTCTTGGTTGTACACTGCATAATATATGAACACGTCCAAGAATTCATTTCTTTAACATTATATTAATTGTGCAATTTTACCTTCTTATGTATTCAACGTTATAATAAATAAATACATTTAAAAAAAAACGAAAACCGATTAACTAAAAAGGATGAAATAATTTTTTGCTACAACAATTAAATACGTTTTATGAAGTCGGTGCCAAGCTAAAGTGACACTATTTTGGGAAGTACATTTATAAGTTGTACTTCGCAACTTCGCTGTTCAAATTGGCACCGACTTCATAAAAAGTATTTAATTGTTGCACCAAAAAATTATTTCATCCTTTTTAGTTATTTTTTTTTGAAGTCGTTTTTTTTAAATGTATTTATTTTGCAATTTTTAGTGATGCAATGGCTTGGATGCAGTATTCAAATCTAATTAACGTTTTCGATATTGCCTTAAATAAGGTATTTTACTTTTAAGCATTATTTATTAGTTTGATCAACCTCGTTAACTGTTGAATAGAATAGCTTGTTTTCTAAATATGCGTATGTATTAAGAAAATTTTATAAATGATTCTAACTTAGGTGGATCCACTAGATTGTAGACGATCTGAGTATCATCATTCTTTAGGTCTGTAAAAATACTGATATTCATTTAATATCGGAATCTTATAACAAATCGTTATACAGTTTTAACTGATATAGCATAATAGCACGATACACTTATAACGGTATGCTGATTTCTCAACTCAAATTCGAACGATTGCGCGCATTACGTCACGTTGGAGTCAAAACATTATTAGTTTTATTAATATTACTAAGAAAAATGCCGAGTTGTGCTATAGCAACGAATAATAAATATTTTGGATTTCCAAAAAATGAGGATTTAGCGAAACAATGGATAAATGCTTGTTGTCGAAAAGATAAAATCAATTTAAAAAATGGTAAGTAAAGAGTTCACTGTTACTGTTTTAATACAAATGCTAACCTTATAGTTTTTTATTGTTGCTGTTTTTTTTAATTTTAGCCCGTATATGTTCTTTAATTAATTTTGACTCCAACGTAACGTCATACCAGATGCGCATCGGCATACCGTTATAAGTGTATCGTGCATAATACGATGTAGTTTTCATTTCTAATTAACTTTGTCTGATAACTATTCGAGTTATTATTTAAAATAAAGGCACTTAACTTAAACAAAATTTATATTCTTCAGCATATGTAGTACACAATTTGGAAAAAGTGATATATATATATATATATATATATATCATTCGTTGGTATTATTGCTTGGCGCCATCTTGTGACGTTTGCGGTAATAATGGGTGACGTCATCGGTATTGTGTGTTGCCGTTGGTATTGTTGTTTGGCTCCATCTTGTGACGTATGCGGTACTAACAAAAAAGTCGCTGCCGGGTTTAGAGCCCGGCATTGTTGATTCAAAGGCAAGGATTTAGCCTTGTGGGCTAATGAGACATATTGAAAAAATTGTCTAGAGGTTGTTGGGTATTTGATTTTTGGTGATAATCGTGTCTTAACTGTAAATGTCATGTGTTGTGTGATGTAAATTTCTTGTTGTGTGTAACTAGTGTGATTTGAGAGGTTATGGGGATAGAGTGTATATGTAATATACAGTGGTGTATGTTGGCAGGTGGTTCGTGGTGTCCGTTCTGGTTGTCAGTTTCGCATTCATGGTTGGCGTTATATGTTTTTTGGGGTGATAGGTTCTAACGTCGTCTGTCGTGTGTTTTGTGAGTTTCATGTCCCATGGATGACGTTATACGTTCTGTCAGTTTCCAAGTTGTAATGTCGTTTGTCGTGTGTTTTACGAGTTTCATGTTCCATGGATGACATTGTATTTTGTGGGTGATAAGGTGTATTGTCATTTGTAGTGTGTTTTGTCAGTCTCATGTTCCATGGATGATGTTGTATTTTGTGGAGGTGACAAGTTGTAATGTCGTTTGTCGGGTGTTTTGTGACTTTCATGTTCCATGGATGACATTGTATTTTGTGGGTGACAGGGTGTATTGTCATTTGTCGTGTGTTTTGTCAGTCTCATGTTGCATGGATGATGTTGTATTTTGTGGAGGTGACAAGTGGTAATGTCGTTTGTCGGGTGTTTTGTGAGTTTCATGTTCCATGGATGACATTGTGTTTTGTGGAGTGAGAGGATGTAATGTCATTTGTCGTTTGTTTTGTCAGTCTCATGTTCCATGGATGATGTTGTATTTTGTGAAGGTGACAACTTTAATGTGGTTTGTCGTGTGTTTTGTGAGTTTTGTGCTCCACGGATGACATTGGGTTTTGTGGAGGTGACAGGTTGTAATGTCTTTTGTCGTGTGTTTTGTCACTTTCATGTTTCATGTGTGCTGTTGTGTGTTGTGATTTTCATATTGTGTGTTTTGTCAGTTTCATGTTCCGTGGTTGACGTAGTGTTTTGTGTGGTTGTAATTCCGTTGTCTAATTTTGAGTTTCATGTTCCATGGATGACGTGTGTTTTGTCAGTTTGCCATTCTGTGGATGGTATTGTGTTGACGGTTCTGTGTTCGACAGTCCTTGTGCGTGAGATGGTGATAGTTAACATGTGTTTTTGTGGGGAAAGGAATAGTTATGTTGTTTATGAATATAGGTGTACAAATTTAATAAAAGTTTGGTATGAATAATAACAAAACTTTTAAAGTCTCACCTGTATATTGGTCTTTTATAAAAATCATTTAATTCTATCATTCTGGTTCTAGTTTTATAGCTGTTTCCGTGATACATAATAGTAAAATTTCTAAGGATTCGATGGTGGTAAAACACTTTTGTTAACAAAATATCGGTTCTCGTTTGAATATTTTACAGGGAGTCTGCTAAAAACACCAAAAATTTATAGTTGAAAACAAAATGAATCACGTGTTTAACAAAATGATTCGATGGTGGAAAGACAATTTTGTTAAAAAAAATATCAGTTCTCGTTGGAATATTTTACAGGGAGTCTGCTAAAAACGCCAAAAATTTATAGTTGAAAACAAAATGACTCACGTGTTTAACAAAATGTTTCGATGATGGTAATTTTTTAACAAAAATGGGTCTATCATATCAGTTCTCGTTTGAATGTTTTACAGGGATTCTGCTAAAAACACCGAAACTTTATCGTTGAAAAACAAAATGACTCACTTATTTAACAAAATGGGTCTATCATATCAGTTCTCGTTTGAATATTTTACAGGGATTCTCCTAAAAACACCGAAACTTTATCGTTGAAAAACAAAATGACTCACTTATTTAACAAAATGAGTAAATTCCACCAGTGTGGTCCTAGTTTTGGATATTTTAGAGTTCTGCTATTAAAATCAGTAAATTCCACCAATCTGGTGAATATTTTAGATCTATTTTTACTGAAAATGCCGAAACAAAAACAACAGGTTGTATTGAATTTATCATTCTTGCAAAGTGTTCAAATTCTTTAACTATATCGGAGTACACCTTTAGTAAATAAAAAAGACTCACATGTTTTTATAAAATCATTTAATTCAGCCATTCCGTTCTAGTTATACAGATGTTTCAGCTGTAGACGTCAAAATGGTGTTATTTCTGTGATAAATAAAAGCAAAATTTTAACAAAAATGGATAAATTCCACCATTCTGGTCCTAGTTTTTTGAAATTTCTAGAGGTATTTCTGTCAAAAACACTGAATGAAGCATTTTGCTAAAACAGCAAGGAGTTTATCACATTTCTCAATCCTGTTTGATCTTAAAAGAATATAATGTGTAGTGTTACGCAGTACTTTGTTATCAATTTTCCGATCATCATATATTTAGATTTAAGATATTTTGATGTTTGAATATGTTTCTCAGCAACGATGATTACGTCATAGAAAAGAGGTGAGGTTTGCTACAGCTAGCCTCTTACCCTTTTGTTATGAGATCACAACCTGACTATCAATGGCAATACAAAACTTCTAACGATGATGAAAAAATAATAATAATAAAAAATGAGTTAATCATTTCGCTTCTAGTTTGTATATTTTAGAGCCATTCTGCTGAAGATGTCAAAACTTAATCACTGAAAATCAAATAAGTTGACTTGAGAAAAAAATGGCTAAACTTCTAAGGATAATAGTAAAACAAAAATGAGTCCATCATTTCGGTTCTCGTTTGAATATTTTATAGGCATTCAACTGAAAACGCCAAATTTTAATCACTGAAAACATACCAAATGAAAAAAATAATCTTATCTAAAATATGTAGATTCACCAATCTGGTGGTATTTTGAATATTTTAGAGGCATTTCTGCTAATTACAGACATTGTGCTAGAACGCCAAAATGACGGAAAAACAAAAAACTCACTTAAGTAATAAAATGAACAAACTCTACCATTGTGGTCCTATTCTTTGAATTTATGTCCGCTGAAAACGCCTAATAAAGCATTGTGATAGAACGCTAAAAACTATTAAATTGAAGAAATTATGATTCACAAATATTTTATCAGGGAACAGGGAAGAATGGTGGATAGGGCCTTAAAAATAATATATAATATGTAGCTTTGTTTGAAATAAAATTTAAAAACAAGACTATGTTTCACTACCATAACAGGCAGTAGATAAGTACCCGAAATTAACTTCCGATTAGAACGAATGTTACAGCGAACTTTGTTATCTCTGTAGCTTCCAGTTCATATAGTCAAGACCTCTTAAACGGTACATATAATATTCCTAATCCAGGTCATGTATTGTTATTTGAGGAAAACATACGGCTTATGAAAAAGGGTGGGAGGCACTCCGTAGAGTGCCCCCCTCCCTTTTTCTGTGACATCATAAGTCGTGCTTTCATTGGTCGATTTAAACTTTAACTAGTATTATGCTTTTAAATTTGTCAACACAGCATACAAATGCATATATCCATATTCAATTAGCTATCATCATGATTCAAATGATGCTACATTGCCAAGAGAATCAATTCAATCGTGTGTTTTCCCTAGGTCTAGGGATTTTTTTCATCGCTGTTTAAAGAAACAATACGCACTAAGTTTATTTTTCCGGGATCTAGGGAAATATGGAAATCTGGCAATCATGGTCCCTCTTAGCGGGCCTCCCTCCCTTTTTCTGTGACGTGGTAAGCCGTGCTCTCATTGGTCGATTTAAACTTGAACTAGTATTTTGCTTTTAAATTTGTCAACACAGCATACAATGCATACATCCATATTCCATTAGCTATCATTATGATGCTACATTGTCAAGAGAATCGATTCAATCGTGTGTTTTCCCCTAGGTCTAGAGATTTTTCTCATCGCTGTTTAAAGAAAGTGAGATTTTTATGTTACGTCATTAGCTTCCTGTTTACATCATATATTCAAGAAAGACATCAGTATTCTGAAAACAAGGGGAAGTTAAGCGTGTATCAAAATTCCACAGTCAGTGTATTGAACCTAATAGTTGTCGGTGACATCTACCGTCTAGTGAGTAAATATGTGGATATATATCTGTATGTATATCGAAATGATCCACTCTTATTGGTTGGTGTGAACTCCAGCCCACCTGCTAACCATCAGTATTTTTAACTCATACGTTTACAAAGAATGGTCCTGAATAAAGATTTAAAGTTTCCTCAACAGGATTCCGGTACATACCCGGCAACAATGTCTTTATAACATACGATGTATATGCCACCGAAGGGTAAAGTCATAATTCCCAAGATCTATTCAGCAATCTGGCAACGCTGACCCTCAAACATTACCATTATATTCCCAAATATATATAATGGTCGGTAGATTGATAAAAAGACATACAGTACCTTGCTTCCGGTTCACTTCAACAAAAACACTCTAGTTATCAATGTACAGGAGTGTGTGTCAAGCAATGGCAATGCAAAACTTCTAAGGATGGTAGTAAAATAGTAAAAACAAGATGTGTCCATCATTTTGGTTCTAGTTTAAATATTTTACAGACATTGAAAACATACCAAATGATAAAAATAATCTTATCTAAAATAGGTAAATTCCACCAATCTGGTCGTACTTTGAAAACAGCTATTGTAATTAAATTTACCATTAGAATTATCTTGCCGGGATGTACCGTGTGAAAGTGTGGAAATTCTTTACCATCAAAAATGATGCTATGATGATGTTTTGTCACCGAGAATCTGTCATAGCTGAAACGAGCATGCTAAAGAATGAAAGGGCATATTGCAGTCATCAGCAAATGTTACTAGATTGTTAGAACAATATGACTAGAGACGAAATGTTGGAAAAGTTGTTAGAAATGCTGGGAATGGGGACTGGTGTTAACAGAAAGCTGATAATAGAATGCAGATATGGAGAATGAATGCGAATCTTATAGCAAAGGGTTTTCATTTTTCAGTAGACATGCTGTTAGGGACATCTCAAACTATTTTTATGCGAAACAATTCGGTTGTTATAAATAATTGTAATACATTAATGAGTATTTAATTGAAAGTTGTTAGCAATGTATGTATGATATCCTTGAAAAATTGTTAATGCAAAGATTAGTTGATGTTAATACTGCACGCTTTAAGATATTATGTTTATAACGTATGGTATGACTTAAGCAACTAGATGTTTTAGATAATAAATATTTTATGCAGACCATTTTGCACTGCCAAACCCATGAGGATCATGCGGCTATAGAATCTATATATAAATATCCATATAGAACGTTTACATATACATTTTATAGTCCCAGGGGCTGCATAACTGGCATCGTTGAGAGTCCCCATTAATAATTAGTGTATACCGTAATATATAAAAATTATTAACAGGCCTACTATTCGTTCAAAGAATCAATACACAAATCAAATGTTCTGCTGATACCATTATCACACGCACAATCCATAAATTAATATAGGGCGTCTTATTCAATGGTTCTGACAGGGTTTCAGAATTGTGTAGGTAACAGACTTTCAAGCTAAGCATATTGATTCAAAACGAATATCGTAATTTGTGGCATTCATTGAAATCTTCTGTTCTTCACCTAGTGACCATTTCAGAACGTCAAGAAGTAAGTCTCTCTTCTTGGGACTAGAATGCCTTCGTTTCTTCACCACTTCAGACTCTCTCTTTGATAATAGTCCTAGGGCATTTTCGTAGGATGTGAGACATGTGTACATTTACCGACATAATTTTTTAAAGCCAAAAGGCACAGATGAGAAATCTGACAAAAATTTTCTTTTAAGAGATTTTGGCTGGTATCGTTTTTCTGTTGTAACTGTCACTACATTGTGTTCAGCTGTTCTACGTATTTGTTTACTAATGATTGAAATGGGTTCTTCTTCACTCAAAACCATCCGCTTAATGGCATCAAAGTTCATTAATTCCGAAACAGCACAATTCAGAGTAATCCCTTTAACCTTACAAACGGTTATATACTCTTGTGCTTTCGTTGACCAAACCATATATGCATAGTTTTTGGGACCGCCTGAGACAAATTCCATGATATAACTCTCTGGCCCGCATGTTTCTAGTTCATCAGTCATATCCCCTATAAATGTACCGATAGGGACATCGAACTCTCTAGAACGTGAAACATATATACAACTGTCAGAATCGTAATACAGTACTCTATCACCGAGTTTCTCCAAATAGCTATAAAGTTTGAGGCGGGCTAGGACTGTTACATAGGATGCGATAACAACATTAACGGTAGACAGAGAATCGGAAGCCTCTTCTTTGTACTCGCAGTTTACAATAAGGGCATTCTCGTTAACAGATAGAACGGTATTGACATAAATGGCAGGATTTGACATCATATTGAAAAACTCATCTGGTTGATTCACAACAGAGGTTTTAGGTTGGTTTTCACGCTGTCCACACTTACCCCAAAATGAATTCAAAATCAGTTTTGCTAAGGATCTTAGACCTGGGTTATCGAGGATTTTAGAATAGTCTAGACGAACATCTTCCCTCTGCACAAACTCTTCAATATAGCGGTTCTTTTCCTCTTCAGATTTGGAATGAGATGCCAATTGGACGATTCCTGTTTAATTTTGATAAACTTGTTCATCATTTCGGTGAACAGACCAGCTACATTTTTCCCAAATTGAATTGTTTCATATGGCTATACCTCATACATGTTTAGAATTTTGTAGCCCATTTCCAGAGCCTTCGAGACCTCCTCAATCACCCAAGTGCCAGATAGGGCACGTTCCTCATCTGAATGATGACATTCATCAGTGTTGAATTGCTCCCCACAAGTGCGACACAGAAGAAACATTAGTTTGTTATTCATTTTTTGTGGCAGAACAGGATGGAAAAGGTCATGTGGAGGTAAAATGTTACACTTTACGAGGCCTGACATTGAAGAGAGATCAGTGGGACACTCTTGTCCAACATAAACCTTTGGATGACCTATAGGAAACTTTCCATATTTACACACCCAGGGATACAAAGAACACACATCGACGTACTTGATCTTCTCACCTTCTTTAGCTTTGTAGAGCTGTACAATATTGCCAGTCCTACCACCTGTGAAGGCATCTCTCGGTTCTAAAGGTGTGAGAGATACGAGTGGATGCTTTTCTGTAAATGTTTTCATCTCGTTGTTGACAGATAGCATTTTCTGGAACTCACATTCCCAGATCTCTACCACTTCATAACCGAGAGAACGAAGTCTAGCAAGTTTACACTGAGTGGCTTCATGTTTTAGGTTAAGAGTTTGTGAGGGATCTTCATACAATGGTTCATCTCTTTGGTATTTATAACAGGTTGTACACCCATGGTAATAACATCCTAGGAATTCAAATACCAAATTCAATTCTGGAGAATAATCATCAACTTTAACCCCAGCTACTACTGCCTCAGAACCTTTTGCAGCGTATTGGATATCAACACCTCGCTGCCTTTCCTCCCACACTAACCACTGAATTGCAATTTTCGACTGATTTTCTCTCCATCTATAACCATGCTTAGGAATAATGCCGATGGTCTCTGGCTTAAGAAAGTTCCTGCGGAAGACCTTATTGCAGGCTGAAGCTATGGTCGTTGCCTCGGAAAATGGGCAGACATTGGTTTCGTCCAGCATGAGTTGGCGGAATTTCAGGCATGATTGCGACAAAATATCGACATCCGAAATGCAGTAGTCAGTTATCTCTTTTTGAAAGTCAAACACGTACCCCTCTTTAACACGTTCATCATGCCATGACAAAAACTTTTCCCCTTCATCAGGTTTCATACCATCAGGATTGTAATATATAAGAGCCGGCATAGAACCGACATAATTTTGATTTTCTGTACGGTTAAAAAGATGAGGAAAGTAACCCTTCTTGAGTTCTTTTAAGTTAAAGGCTTTGGGAAGTTTGGAGAGTGCCATGGGAAAGTAATTGAGGCTATCGAGGAATGTTACCTTTCCGTATACTATTGAAATAAGTCTGGTCCCTCTCATTATAAGTTCTGGTTTCAAGTCGGTGTTCGTTAGAATGTAATTGAGTATAAACTGATGATCAAAACCACCTCCATTATGAGCTAAAACAATAACTTTTTTGAAATTCTTTCGGATGCCTAGAATATGTCTCATTAAATCGGAAATAACGTCATCCCCTTTGAAAATCTTTTGACGATATCCACACACCTGACAGAAATACAACCCGTTTTCATCAATACAATTATGACAACATTGTTTCATTACGAACAGATTGGGTACATGGAGTAGAGAACCGTTTGCTTGTACCGTTTCTTGGCGAGTTTCAAGATCATAGAAAATGAACAAAAAGTCTTTAGTGGGTGGTGTCTTTATATCGGGTTGTATATAACATAGATGATTTGAAGGCTGGTGACACTTGCAAATCTTGCAAAAATTTCTCCGCAAACGTGAGTCCTTTTACACTGAACGGTTTTAAAACATTTTTCACAACGACAAATCTGATGACAAATACTGAACTGGAAGATGTTTATGAAAACATGATGGTCCTCTGAAAGATCTCTTACACTTGTCACAATTTACCTTTACCTCATCGACAGAACAAGAGGGTGATTGCCTGCATCCAGAACAAATGCCGGCGCAACGATGTTTTTCCTTATGATCGTATGGTATATGACACTCCTCGCAATAATGTTCACAACAGAAAGATGATGTTAGAGAAGTTATAACATTGTAATGCCTCTCGTGATATAGTAAATTGATACTTGCACCATCAGAATTTCCCTTAAAGATGACATCGCGACCTTTTGAGCCAGAAGCATACATAGTGATCCTATAAGAAGAAAGATGCCTCTGAAATGATTGAAGCTCTGAAATTCCAGTCCCCACTTCAGGAATCACCACTCCAGCACCTTCATCTCTAGAGCTCTCTGCGTCTGTAGTTTCCCCGTATTCACCCGAATTTTTGGGTAAAGTGGATCCTTATCCACAAAAGCCTTTGCCACCACTAGAGCGCGTGGTAGACAAAGATTGTCTTTGTTATTAACGACCACAATCCCTCGACGTTTAGAACACTCCTCATTGAAACTGTTGTACGAGCGCCCGCGGCCAGTCCCTAACGGCATTCGTACGGTCGTTATACCTAGACAAAGGTTTCAGTGTTAAGCCCAGTTGAATTGGACTGATATATGGATGAGATCTTGTTCCATATATCATCGACCGTAATATCCGAGGCGTCTTTGAATCGCATCCAACCCTGGCCACGACAGAAATCTTTAGAGCAAAAAGGTAAACCCCACTTTATCTGTAGGTTCTAATCCCTCGGTTCCTTTCTGGACAATCTGAGTTATGGCGGATTTGACCCATCCCCTATTGTCCCATATGGAATTCTTTTGATTTTATAATTCTAAAACACGCCCCATGACCCCATAACGTCTAATATTCTTTGTAATATCTTTAATTATCGAATACTTCTTCATTTCGCGAGTGATGAAAGAATCTTTTCAAAATTAAAATGCGTATGTACTGCTCACAGCAACTGAACTGACCGGCAACGGAAACGTGAACTGTTTTATCAATATACAGCAGATATGTGTGGGTGAACTGTAGAGAATAGAGGGCATTGGGAAACAACCCAAAATAATGGTCTATTCAAATGACCTTACAACCATCGTGCACTTTTTAGAATAAAACGAGCTTAGTTTGCAGTTTGACAGACCTCGACAAGGGTGCAGCTGATCATTACTGAAATAAAAACCCTCTATTTAAAGCTTATACACCCAGTAAACTAAAAATGTATAGATTTGAGAGTATGCATTCACTGCAAATGATGGCGGTCAAGAGGCATAAATGTTTGAAAATACCTCTTTTAAAATACCACTAAATAATCCCTCCAATTAAAGTTTATTCAGAAAATTGTAAAATCGCAATATGCATAAATATGAGAAGTATACTTTCAGTTTAAATGGAAATATAAAAATTTAAGTAATGTTTGAAATCAGTCCCGTTGAATTACCAAAATTAGCAATTATTATAAACTAGAGTAGATGACTGTGACCTAATACGACTACTCCAGTCATAAGTTTTTGAAATAAAAATTCAATAGATTCAATGTTAAATATAGGTAAGATTTAAATATAAGTATGATGTTATGAAGTTCATAAATGTTTGAAAATAGATTATCAGATATGAATAATTATCCCTAACAACTTTATAAAATGTGAGTCAAGATGCCTTGTCAAACTACTAGGCAGTCATAATTTAAGCCTAACAGTAGAAAATTTAAAAAAATAAATACTTACATGTTTTAAAAATTCACACATTTAATTGTCCACTTTACACTTCACTTGTTCAGTTTGAGTTTCTAAAATAAATTTCGCAAAGTTACGTATTTATCGATAGCATTGTGTACGTCATCTCCGTTCCCAACAAAATTTTAATTAATAATGCTGATAAATCGCAGATTTGCGAAAACCACAACATCCTGTTCCACACCCTTATCGACTATCGCAACTCGAATGTTTTATTTTATAAATTAAACATAATTCCACAAGATCCGTTGCAAGAACGTTAAGCGGTTAGCTCCTATTCTTATCTCTAACCACAACGTCCTGCACTTTTGGTCGTGAAATTTGTAATCGTTAGTAAACCACAGAAAACTGTTATCTGCATGTGTTTAAATGAAACAAAAGTGATCGATCAATAACAATCAAATGTAACGGATAGACTCGACTGGATAGGTCAGCATCTAGCTTTCTCTTATGTAAAATATGTTTATAATGGTATGTATTCCCTAGTTTGCAATTTTCCCTGTCATTTTTGAAATACCTACGGGATCTAGGTTCAATGTGGTATGCACAGTACTGTATTTAAACCAATTTTTTTTTCATCGTATTTAGTGACGTTATGGAACTCATCTATGTCATCTTCAGCGATGTATTTCAATGGTTTCATCTCTATTTTGTCAGCATATTTAGCATTGTTTTGTTCCCTTGTTTTACTATTTTCGGTGTTTTATTTGAATTAAATTTTCGGTTGTATTTTTCTGAGCAATTCAGTTAGTTTGTGTGCTCAATGAAAAATTTTCAATTCACACCATATATCATTTTAGTAATGATTCATTTGTGTCCAAAACTTTTATGCAAATTTCACAGAATAACTATTAATTTTATGTTTATTTTCCATGTGACGATAAATATCTGGTCTATTCATAAATTTTCCACACCTTTCGCATAGTAATTTTTGTCGTTCATATTTAAACTGCCATTTTTTGAAATCTTCATAACTATCCCAGGAGTTCTTGTTGAAAGGTATCCAGTGTCAGTTGTTTTGACCACACAGAATGTAACATTTATCGCAAAGTGGGCGTTCTGTTTTTGGAAACCATTTGCTACAAAATTCACATTCATTTTCCATGTCTGCACACTATGAAAGTTTAGCGTAGAATGATGGGATTTCTGTTAATACCAGTCCCATTCCCGGCATTTCTAACAACAATCCAGTAACATTTGCTGATGACTGCAATATGCCCTTTCATTCTTTAGCATGCTTGTTTCAGCTATGACAGATCTCGGTGACAAAACATCATCACATCATCATTTTTGATGGTAAAGAATTTCCACACTTTCACGCGGTACATCCCGGCATGATAATTCTAATGGTAAATTTAATTACAACAGCTGATTTCAAAGTACCACAAGATTGCTGGAATTTACCTATTTTAGATAAGATTATTTTTATCATTTGGTACGTCTTCAATGATTTAATTTTGAGGTTTTCAGCTGAAAGCCTGTAAAATATTTAAACTAGAACCGAAATGATGGACTCATTTGGTTTTTACTATTTTACTACCATCCTTAGAAGCTTTGCATTGCCATTGGTTGTCACACACTCCTGTACATTGATAACTAGAGTGTTTTTTTTTGTTGAAGTGAACCGGAAGCACTGTACTGTATGTCTTTTTATCAATCTACCGACCATTATATATATTTGGGAATATAATGGTAATGTTTGAGGGTCAGCGTTGCCAGATTGCTGAATAGATCTTGGGAATTATGACTTTACCCTTCGGTGGCATATACTTCGTATGTTATAAAGACATTGTTGCCGGGTATGTATCGGAATCCTGTTGGGGAAACTTTAAATCTTTATTCAGGACCATTCTTTGTAAACGTATGAGTTAAACATACTGATGGTTAGCAGGTGGGCTGGAGTTCACACCAACCAATAAGAGTGGATCATTTTGATATACGCTCAACTTTCCCTTGTTTTCAGAATACCGATGTCTTTCTTGAATATATGATGTAAACAAGAAGCTAATGACGTAACAGAAAAATCACATTTAGGGCGGATTTTTTCTTTAAACAGCGATGAGAAAAAATCCTAGACCTAAAGAAAACACACGATTGAATTGATTCTCTTGGCAATGTAGCATCATTTGAATCATGATGATAGCTAATGGAATATGGATGTATGCATTGTATGCTGTGTTGACAAATTTAAGAGCAAAATACTAGTTCAAGCTTAAATCGACCAATGAGAGCACGGCTTATGACGTCAGAGAAAAAGGGAGGGACGCCCGCTAAGAGGGACCATGATTGCCAGAAATCCATATTTCCCTAGATCCCGGAAAAACAAACTTAGTGCGTATTGTTTCTTAAACAGCGATGAGAAAAATCCCTATACCTAGGGAAAACACACGATTGAATTGATTATCTTGGCAATGTAGCATCATGATGATAGCTAATGGAATGTGGAATATGCATTGTATGCTGTGTTAACAAATTTAAAGGAAAATGCAAGTTCAAGTTTAAATCGACCAATGAGAGCACAGCTTATGACGTCACGCAAAAGGGGAAGAGGCACTGCGTAGCGTACCTTGAAGATAGAGAAATTACAAAGTTCGCTGTAGCATTCGTTCTAATCGGAAATAAATTTCGGGTATTTATCTACTGTCTGTTATGGTAGTAAAACATAGTCTTGTTTTTAAATTTTATATACATATAATATATTATTTTGAAGGCCCTATCCACCATTCTTCCCTGTTCCCTGATAAAATATTTGTGAATCATAATTTCTTCAATTTAATTGTTTTTAGCGTTTTATCACAATGCTTTATTCAATTCAAAAAAATAGGACCACAATGGTAGAGTTTGCTCATTTTATTACTTAAGTGAGTTTTTTGTTTTTCAATCATTAAATTTTGTCGTTCTAGCACAATGTCTGTACTTAGCAGAAATGCCTCTAAAATATTCAAAATACCACCAGATTGGTGGATTTACATGTTTTAGATAAGATTATTTTTATCATTTGGTATGTTTTCAGTGATTAAATTTTGACGTTTTCAGCTGAATGCCTGTAAAATATTCAAACTAAACCGAAATGATGGACTCATTTTTGTTTTACTATCATCCTTAGAAGTTTGGCCATTTTTTTCTCAAGTCATTTATTTGATTTTCAACTATTAAGTTTTGACATCTTCAGCAGATAGGCTGTAAAATATTCAAACTAGAAGCGAAATGATTAACTCATTTTTTTATTATTATTATTTTTCCATCATCGTTAGAAGTTTTGTATTGCCATTGATAGTCAGGTTGTGATCTCATAACAAAAGGGTAAGAGGCTAGCTGTAGCAAATCTCCCTCTCTTTTCTACGACGTAATCATCGTTGCTGAGAAACATATTCAAACATCAAAATACCTTAAATCTAAATATAAGATTGATAACAAAGTACTGCGTAACACTACACATTATATTCTTTTAAAATCAAATAGGATTGTGATAAACTCCTTGCTGTTTTAGAAATTCCTCTAGAAAATTGAAAACTAGGACCAGAATGGTGGAATTTACCCATTTTAGTTAAAATTTTGCTTTTATTTATCACAGAAATAACACGATTTTGACGTCTACAGCTGAAACATCTGTATAACTAGAACGGAATGGCTGAATTAAATGATTTTATAAAAACAGGTGAATCTTTTTTATTTACTAAAGGTGTACTCAGATATAGTTAAAGAATTTGAACACTTTGTAAGAATGATAAATTCAACACAACCTGTTGTTTTTGTTTCGGCATTTTCAGTAGAAATACCTCTAAAATATTCACCAGATTGGTGGAATTTACTGATTTTAATAGCAGAACTCTAAAATATCCAAAACTAGGTTCAGAATGGTCAATAAGATTATTTTCATCATAAGGGGGTTATTAATCATTTTCATGGTAAAATGTACACTTTAATTGTTTTTGGCGTTTTATTACAAAGCTTTATTCATCGTTTTCACCAGAAATATATTCAAAACTAGGACTGCAATGGTAGAGTTTACTCATTCTGTTAAATAAGTGAGTCTTTTTGTTTTTGAACGATTAAGTTTGACGTTCTTAGCACAATGCCCGTAGCCAGCAGAAGTGCCTCTAAAAATATCCAAAACTAGGATCACACTGGTGGAATTTAGTCATTTTGTTAAATAAGTGAGTCATTTTGTTTTTCAACGATAAAGTTTCGGTGTTTTTAGCAGAATCCCTGTAAAACATTCAAACGAGAACTGATATGATAGACCCATTTTGTTAAAAATTACCATCATCGAATCATTTTGTTAAACACGTGAGTCATTTTGTTTTCAACTATAAATTTTTGGCTTTTTAGCATACTCCCTGTAAAATATTCCAACGAGAACTGATATTTTTTTTAACAAAATTGTTTTACCACCATCGAATCATTTTGTTAAACACGTGATTCATTTTGTTTTCAACTATAAATTTTTGGTGTTTTTAGCAGACTCCCTGTAAAATATTCAAACGAGAACCGACATTTTGTTAACAAAAGTGTTTTAACACCATCGAATCCTTAGAAATTTTACTATTATGTATCACGGAAACAGCTATAAAACTAGAATCAGAATGATAGAATTAAATGATTTTATAAAAGACCAATATACAGGTGAGACTTTAAAAGTTTTGTTATCATTCATACCAAACTTTTATTAAATTTGTACACCGATATTCATAAACAACATAACTATTCTTTCCCCACAAAAACACATGTTAACTATCACCATCTCACGCACAAGGACTGTCGAACACAGAACCGTCAACACAATACCATCCACAGAATGGCAAACTGACAAAACACACGTCATCCATGGAACATGAAACTCAAAATTAGACAACGGAATTACAACCACACAAAACACTACGTCAACCACGGAACATGAAACTGACAAAACAAACAATATGAAAATCACAACACACAACAGCACGCATGAAACATGAAAGTGACAAAACACACGACATAAGACATTACAACCTGTCACCTCCACAAAACCCAATGTCATCCGTGGAGCACAAAACTCACAAAACACACGACAAACGACATTACAACTTGTCACCTCCACAAAATACAACATCATCCATGGAACAAGAGACTGACAAAACACATGACAAATGACATTACATCCTCTCACTCCACAAAACACAATGTCATCCATGGAACATGAAACTCACAAAACACCCGACAAACGACATTACAACTTGTCACCTCCACAAAATACAACATCATCCATGGAACATGAGACTGACAAAACACACGACAAACGACATTACAACTTGGAAACTGACAGAACGTATAACGTCAGCCATGGGACATGAAACTCACAAAACACACGACAGACGACGTTAGAACCTGTCACCCCAAAAAACATATAACGCCAACCATGAATGCGAAACTGACAACCAGAACGGACACCACGAACCACCTGCCAACATACACCACTGTATATTACATATACACTCTATCCCCATAACCTCTCAAATCACACTAGTTACACACAACAATAAATTTACAGCACACAACACATTACATTTACAGTTAAGACACGATTATCACCAAAAATCAAATACCCAACAACCCCTAGACAATTTTTTCAATATGTCTCATTAGCCCACAAGGCTAAATCCTTGCCTTTGAATCAACAATGCCGGGCTCTAAACCCGGCAGCGACTTTTTTTCTTAGTACCGCATACGTCACAAGATGGAGCCAAACAACAATACCAACGGCAACACACAATACCGATGACGTCACCCATTATTACCGCAAACGTCACAGATGGCGCCAAGCAATAATACCAACGAATGATCTACAACACACAATACCGATGACGTCACCCATCAGCTCTCCACCCGACGGCTCCCCACCTTCAAGCCGAAGGGAGATTCCCAAACACCCACGACCACTAATTACACCCACGCAACCACAGCCACCAAACCACAAGGCCAACGACCCACGCAACCACAAGGCCACCCACGCAACCACAAGGTTGACTCTTATCTCTTGCGGTTGATAAGGGGCGACCTTGAAAATTTTCCCACGCTCAAGTCCGGCCACCTCTTCTTATATATATTATTTTTAAGCAAATATTATTAAATAATTAAAATATATTAGTTCTTATATATAATATATAATATAAAAAAATAATAAAATATTACTTTTATACAATTGAAAAAGTGACATGTAATGATTACAGTATTCGTTTCCAACCATACAAATATTTTTATGAAGAATAATGATTTCTCTAAATAGTATTCATAAGAACGTTTTTCTTTTGAATTCAACCTATAAAGACACATTGTATCAATTGTAATGTTTTTATTTTCACACTCGGGTTCAGTTCAGTTCTTGGATTTATTTAAAAACACGGTCCAACTCACTCTAATTTATTTCCACTACTTTTACACAAATTTATATTCACAGAAACTACTATTTACATTTTATCTTAACTGTACAATACGTCCGACGAAAACTGAATGCCTCCTATCGCC
The DNA here is from genome assembly GCA_034190945.1 of Octodonta nipae. NCBI lineage: Eukaryota > Metazoa > Arthropoda > Insecta > Coleoptera > Chrysomelidae > Octodonta > Octodonta nipae. The sequence goes on from CM067216.1 coordinate 123,078,781, forward strand.
AGCTATTCCTTTTATATATTAATCTCGGAATTGTCTGGTACGTCCACGAACCATCGGGAAATTCCATCATGTTCTGGAAGCTTTAAGGGAATTCCCAGTAACGGAAGCGGTCCGCCGGTTGAGAGACAAACATTTCGGGTTCCACAAATTTATCGGAATAATGTCCCTTCCATGAATTGGTTGATGGCCGATTGCACCAGCGGTCGGATGAATTCTCGTAACATTGCCCCCTCCTTAAGACCATTACGTTCCGGAATGTCCCAGAATCCTTCCTGGTGTGACGATATTTGCAGGACTCTCCATTTCGACAACGGGAAGTTTGGTGGAAGTAACAATCAACGGTCTTCGAATCCGGGCTGCTTGTTTCCATCATACTTCTCACCAGCCTCCAATTCAGTCCATCCAACCCGCAGGATATCTTTGGGACCGCCAATTTCATCAGATTCTTCTCCATCATTACATTCCTCAATTCTACCAGAGTCTTCCAAAGATCGCTGTATGTTGGCTAGTCCTGCGGGAATGTTTTCGTCACCAAATAAAAGATGTCTCTGGTACCCACTGGTTGTTTATCTTCGAGATGAAGGTGCTTCCCTACCGCTGGATCTTGCTCCCGCAGCTTCTGGAACTGGCCGTACTTTTTGGAAAACACCTTGGCTATTCCTCTGGACATCCGGAGATCTCGAGCAACACAATGAGCCAGAGCATATTCTATGGGCACCTCAAACAGGTCTCGGGGTTCCTCTGTGGTCACGTGGTGCTGCACTTTCTGCCCATTAGAGTACAGTGCCATAAACTGTTCGAAGGTCATTTCGTCATCGGGTGGTTGGATGCTGCGGACTTGGGCTTGGTCACCTTCGCCGTCATGACTTCCGGCATAAGGGGCTAACCTGTTGAAATGTACGACCTTTGGTTTTCCCCGAGGTAGCTTCTTTATTCTGTAGACGACATCGTTGATTTACTTCACAATTTGGTACGGCCCCTCCCAAGATCTCTGTAGCTTGGGCGAATATCCACGACGACGTTGCGGGTTATACAACCAAACAAGATCATCAACTTGGAATTCTCCGCTCTCGGCTTTGATGTGGTAGGCTTCCTTCATTCGGGCACTGGCATTCTCGATGTTTAACCCGACTCGTTCATGGATGTCGTTCATCTTTTGACGTAGCTGGCTGACAAAGTCTTCATCTGCGATCTCTTCTCCTATGGGACATCAAAACTTTAAATCGCATGGTAGTCTTAATTTTCGTCCCATGATAATACTGGCCGGGGTCTGACCCGTGGACTCGTGCACAGACGAACGATATGCCATTAGAAACAAGTGCAGATACTGGTCCCAGTCTCTTTGGTGGTCAGAGACTACCTTTGACAAATGGCGGTTAATGGTTCTATTCATCCGTTCTACCATTCCATCGGATTGCGGGTGTAATGCCGTCGTCCGTGTTTTATTGATCTTCAAGAGTTTGCAGACGTCTTGAAAAGAGTAGACTCGAAGTTTCTACCTTGGTCTGAGTGCAACTCCAAGGGAACACCAAAACGACTGATCCATTCCTTGACAAGGACATCAGCAACGGTCAAGGCTTCTTGATTCGGCAAGGCATACGCTTCGGCCCATTTACTAAAATAGTCCATCACCACCACAATGTACTTGTTTCCAGAGTCGGATTCAGGAAATGGGCCGGCAACATCAATGGCTACTCTTTCGAAGGGACTGCCGACGTTATATTACTTCATGGGAGCTTTTGGACGCTTCTGAGGCCCATTACTTGCTGCACAAACAGTACATTTCCGGCACCAGTCTCTCCTATTTCTGGGAACTACAATCTGTTTTCTGCCGTTTCCCTCCTCTGGAGTTTCTAGGACGCGCTTGAGAAGTCAATTTTCCAGGATGAGGGAGTTCCACTGAGCTCAGTACGACTTTATGGTTGGTGAGTATCGGGAAATCTTCTGCCACGTAGGTTTGCGGTCTTCTTCCTTCCACCGGATAACCTCTTTCAAATCTGTATCTAATTTCTGGTCTTTTTGGATCTCCGCAGATTGCCTATGGTCATCGATGGCGGTAGTTCTACAGAGAACAGCCCCTTTTTCTTCTGCTCGCTGACAATGTTTGCAATCATTAGGGCATGGTCTCCTCGATAAGGCATCAGCATTCTTATGGCTTGTTCCAGCTCGATGTTCAGTCTCGAAGTCGAATTCTTGCAATCGCTCAATCCACCTGGCCACTTGTCCTTCAGGATTTTTAAACTGCAAGAGCCACTTCAGTGCTGCATGATCAGTCCTCAGGAGAAATCTTTTACCATAGAGGTACTTGTAGAAATGTTCTACCCCCTTTACCACAGCCAAGAGTTCCCTGCGAGTAACGCAGTAATTCCGTTCAGGCTTGCTCAAGGTCTTCCTGAAATAGCCGATGACTTTCTCCTGACCGTCTTGTATCTGCGAAAGCACCGCACCAATTCCGACATTGCTTGCGTCGGTATCCAAAACGAAGTTCCCATTTGGCAAAGGATAACTTAAGACGGGGGCACTCGTCAATGCTCTTTTCAGTGTCTCGAATAATCGTTGGCATTCCTCGTCCTACTGGTACTGTACCTTCCCCTCTGTGAGTCTAGTAAGTGGCTTGGCGATGTTGGCAAATCCCGCGACGTACCGACGATAGTACGTGCATAACCCCAGGAAACTTCTCAACTGGTGGATATCTGTAGGTATCGGCTATTCCTGGACAGCTTTGACTTTCTGTTTATCAACAGCTACACCCTCTGCGGAAACCACATGTCCAAGATATTGCACCTCTTCTTGGAACAGCTGACACTGCTTCGAGCTCAACTTTAGTCCGGAACTCCGAAGTCGCCGAAACACCTCCTCCAGGTTCTTGACGTGGCCTTCAAATGATCTTCCAACCACGATAATGTCGTCAAGATACACCAGGCACGTTTTCCATGAAAGCCCTTTTAACACTGTTTCCATCAATCTTTCAAACGTCGCTGGAGCATTACACAACCCAAACGGCATCACCGTGAATTGATAAAGTCCTGAGCCGATGGTAAAAGCAGTCTTTTCTCGGTCTTTTTTAGCAAGTTCCACCTGCCAATAACCGCTCTTCAAGTCCAGGGTGGAAAACATCTTCGATCCAGCCAACGTATCTAGGGTATCGTCTATTCTTGGAAAAGGATAGCTACATAGAAAGACTTTTTTGTAGCGTGGTTTAATTGCCGATAGTCCACGCAAAATCGGGTCGAACCATCTTTCTTTTTAACCAAGACAACTGGAGAAGCCCAAGGGCTATTGGATGGTTCAATAACACCTTCTTCCTCCATCTCGCGGACTATCCTGTCGGCTTCTTCTCTTTTAGCTAGGGGTAGTCTTCTCGCCGACTGTCGAATAGGTTGAGCGTCCCCAGTATTAATTTTATATTTCACCAGATCAGTTCGTCCTCTTTTGCCATTCCCTACATCGAAGATATCCTGGTAGTTTCTAACAATGTCCCTCAATTTTTCTTTCTGGTTTGGTTTCAAATTCTTCGACGAATCTGTTATGAGTCTTTCCAGTTCCTCAGATAGTTTACCTGGTGGTATTTCTGCATGCTGTGTGCTTCTGACTACAGAGGAAACTGTTGAACAATGGCCCAAAATTGTTCCTTTCTTTAGCACAACCGAGTAATGATTCAGGTTCAGTACTCTTACTGGTACAATCTCCTTGACCCGAAACAGAATCTTCCCCAGTGCGACTCCTCTGCCTACATATCCGTCGTTAAGTTCGGGATCAAACATCATTACTGTTCCCGTTTTAGCTTTCCCATCTAAGCAAGCATCTATAATGATTTCAGCTCTTTCCGGAACATTGACATCCTCTGCTAAGATGGCTCGCAGCATTATGTCATCTTTTTCATGAAGCACCACTTCTTCGTCATTCACTCGCAGAATTCCATCTTTGAAGTTTAACTGGAATCCCTTGGAACTCATGACATCCATTCCAATGACTACTTCGTCTTCGATGTCTGCCACTAATGCTCGATGTAGGAAGGTTGTGTTTCCCAAGGTCATTTCAACCTCTATTTCACCATGGACTTTCGCTGCTTCTCCTGTCGCTGTTCGCAGTTGCCATTTTGCATTGTCTCCAAAATAATGTTGGGCCTTATTACTGTTTTCGTCGCACCAGTATCCAGCAGCATTGCAAATTGCTTCCTATTAATATGGCCATCTACGAAGACACTGTTAACGTGGTTGCGTAGCGAAGCGACATATGCGTTGGTTGTTGACGCTTGTTTGCTACAGGTTGACGATGGTCCCTTTACATTGGCCTTCTTTAGTTTCCCCGGCGAGGAAGTCTGGACTCCGTTGCTCTCCTTGCAACGACTATGGACATGTCCTACCTTACGACACTTCCGACATCTCACTAGTCTTTTTTCGGTAAGGACTTTTTCTATTATCTTTCTTACAGAGGCTTCATCGTTTCCGCCATCTTCGGATTCTCCATCAACGATTCGGACTCTGGCTTGACCTCTGCAGGTATTTTTCGCAGCCTCGAATTCTAAAGCTCGTGCCAGTACATCTACTAATTGAGTCAGGTCGAGCTAGGGTCAATGCTTTTCTGGCTTCGTGGTCCCGAAGACCATCCAAAAATGCTTGCACTGCTAACTTTCTATTACATTTTCTGGTGTGGCTGGATAGGCAAGGCGAACCAGACGGGCAATGTCAGCTTCATACTCTTGTAGAGATTCATTTGATCTCTGGTGGCGATTTTTCAATTGGGAGTGATAAACGTGCTCCAAATGGATTTGTCCATACTGCAGTTCTAAATATTTGACCAGTTGTTCGTAGTCTTGTTGCTCCGAGGTATTCAACGTTTGTAAGATATCTGCAGCATCCCCTCTTAAGGCTAGGCTTAATGCTATTGCCTTCTCCTTTGCCGACCATCCGTTTAACTTTGTTGCAGCCTCAAATTGGCGCCTATAATTAGTCCATGACGATTTCCCATCAAATTTTGGAGGTTTCATTTTGTGTCTTGCTCCTTCGAGGCCAATTTTGGAATCCACTACTTCTGGACTGTTTCTGCTTACAGTTTTTGATTGAGTTTCTCCCTTTTGTATAATCACTACCTATTCTTTTATTTTGCTGATCTCACCCTCCATTATATGCTTTAGCTCTTCTATCCGCGTTTCATTTTTGTCTGACTCTTCGACCATAGTTTGCCTTAGCTCTTCCATCCGAGCCTCATTCTCGAATATTTTCTCTTCCAGCATTTCTGAGTTTTTCTGTACCATGCTTTCCAAATTTTCTTCTAGGGATTTAGAATTTTCTGCTAATTTATCTTCTATAGTTTTAGAGTTTTCTTGTAACATTTGTAGCTTATCTTCTAAGGATTTAGAATTTTCTACCAATTTGTCCTCTAGTGTTTTAGAATTTTCTAGCAATTTATCCTCTAAAGACTTAGAATTGTCTTGTAAGGTTTCTTTTAAATTTTCCATTTGCTTTAATAGCATACTCATGTCACCATTGCCAGAAACTTCAAACAAATAAGTATCGGGATCGTTACCTTCATTTATTAGAGCATCTCGTAACCGTTGTATTAATTCACTTTTCTTCCCACTAATTTCTAAATCCCTTTCCTCAAGTTCTTTTTTTAAGTCCGCCACTTTCAATTGGTCCAAACTCACTGTTTTATACATTGTTAGTTTATTTATTTTCCACTTCTAAAAGTTCCACAAATTCACTTCACACCTGACACCACTGTAATGTTTTTATTTTCACACTCGGGTTCAGTTCAGTTCTTGGATTTATTTAAATAACACGGTCCAACTCACTCTAATTTATTTCCACTACTTTTACACAAATTTATATTCACAGAAAGTACTATTTACATTTTATCTTAACTGTACAATACGTCCGACGAAAACTGAATGCCTCCTATCGCCAGCTACTCCTTTTATATATTAATCTCGGAATTGTCTTGTACGTCCATGAACCATCGGGAAATTCCATCATGTTCTGGAAGCTTTAAGGAATTCCCAGTAACGGCAGCGGTCCGCCGGTTGAGAGACAAACATTTCGGGTTCCACGAATTTATCAGAATAATGTCCCTTCCATGAATTGGTTGATGGCCGATTGCACCAGCGGTCGGATGAATTCTCGTAACACTATATAGAAACCATCTGAGAACCTCCACCTTAAAGTTGATTAACTGACATTTATTTCAAATTATTTCCCATTAACTTTCAATTTATTACAATTTTTAATAATACTGCACAACTGAATGCAATTTTCAATTCTAGTAAACTTTGTTTGATTACTATTTGAGATATTCTAAAAAAAACAGACTCCAGGTCACTTTTAAACAAAATTGATATACTTTTTGAAACCTAGTATATTGTTGGAAAAGTTACATAAATACTTATTATTACACAATTTTTAGTGCAATGGCAAAAGTAGCTGGAGTTTTTAATTCTAAATACTTTTATTTGATATCAATTTTAGATATTAACAAAAATAATCAAAATTTCTATATGATGACAAACCTCGTCTACAGGTAACAAAGTGACATGGAATCATTACTGTTTATGTTTTAGACCACCCAAATCTGTTTATGAAGAATAACTTTTTCTCTTAAAATTATTAATAAAAAGAAATTGTTTGATTTATGAATACACACTGTATATACATATTAACTAACATTTATATTGATTAATTCCATTTATTTAAAATTTACTGCAAGTTCCGAACAGTTAATACCAGCAACTCCACCACCAAAGCTTACTGCTTAAGAATGTCGTTAATTTTTTTTCCCCGATTTTCTAAAAAAGGTATAGACGCTATGTTATTAAAAAAAATAGACCACTTCGGGATCCCCCGGAACTTACTCTATTTCTTTTTAATTTATTATACCCCATGTTCCGAACAGAAAAATTTGCCATAATTTTAATCCAGCGACTCCACCAAAGTCTACTGTAGAAGAAAGTCGGTAAAAAAGTTTTTCCCGATTTTCGAAGAAATAGTACGAGCTGTGTTATTGAAAAAAATATTGGTCCCATCGACTTGACCGTTCTTTTGATTAGTCAGCTTTCTTAATGTTATAAATCAGAGCGACGCGGTCCCACGGTCGTCATTTATCGTTAGTATACTTGTACCATTTAGTTAGTTAATTTTAATTTTCAATTTAATGTTTTATTCTAAAGTTTTAATTTTTATATTTCAATAAATAATTTTTTTTAAAAACTCAAAAGTGATTTACAAGATATAAAATTGGCGCAGTCAGTAGGATTGTCCAACACAGCTAGAACACGTGTACACTCACTAGTTGTGTCGATTTCCAAATCCTTGTGGACAACAACTTCCAGACCGAGACAACAACTGTAGCAGCGAGAACCCGGAACACGCAACCTTACAGCCAACCAGTCCTCAGCTTCTCCAGAACAGTCTCATGCCAGGAGTATTAACGTATGTACTATTACAATCATCACGTTATTGATTTTTATTATTTTATTGATTTATTCGATACGAGTTTTATGTTTCTTGAACATACAGTTCTATCATTTAATATTCACCTACATTCATCTCTATTATTTTAAAAACAATTCTTGAAACATATACTTAAACACATAGAGGCCTTCTGTGCTTTTGTGTTCGATATTATTTTAATTGTTTCTAATACTGCAATTATTTACTTTATTGCATTTACCTTTACCTTCATGTTTTTACATTTATATTGACCTGTTTATTAATTGCTGTAACAAATTTACCTACAAAAATACCCCTACACTGATTTTTTCCTTTTAATATTTAATTTGATATATTTGTTTTTATAAACTATTTCATAATATTTCTAAATATGGTTGAAACACGCCAAGGTACGGTAGAACCTTACAAACTTGCGGAAATTTTCGCTATCATCCCTGAATACGACGGCAATCCAATTTTCTTAAATACTTTCATCAGCTCCTGTTCGACAGCACAAAATATGGCTGTCGCAAATCAAATAACTCTTTTAGTTTTGCACATTAAAAACAAGCTAAGAGGCCGTGCAGCCGAGCTTGTTAATTCAAGAAATGCGTCGACTTGGGATGAAATAAAAACACTGTTAGAAAACCATTTCGGTGACTCACGCGACTTGTCCGCTTTAATTCAGGATTTACAAAGAATGCGACAACTACCAACTGAATCCCCACTAACTTTCTCAGCGAGACTACAAAGCCACGAGGCAAAAATGCACGCGGCTGTTAACAAACAGAATCTAACAACCAAAGAAAAAGACGCGCAAATTTGTCTTATAGATTCCATGGCTCTAAATAGTCTTTTGACCGGACTTGAACCAAAAATAGGCCAAATTATTCGCGCTAGTAACCCTCCCGATATAATTACCGCGGTTTCCCGAATAAAAAGAGAACTCCAACTTTGTCACTTGGAAAATCAAAAATTCTCAAATGTACGGAACCCTCAACAACATCAACCACAAAGACGACCACCTCCTCAAACTTTTGTAAAACAGTGTTCGTTTAAACGCACCGGGCATTTGTATAACGAATGTCTAACACGACAACGACAACAACAACAAAACCAACAACCACACCAAAACTTCAACAATAACAACCCGCAACAATTTAGACCGAATCCTCCTTATCAATCGGCTAATCAAACTAGGCCCAATACTGATCCCAATAGGTATCCCGCACAACAAAACCGACCTTCTGCCAGTGGACAATATCAAAGTCCTAATCAATCTCGACCAAATCCCAATTTTTACAGAAACCAACAACAAAGAACCCACCACTTCAACCAAGATGAGTTCTACAACCCTTTAAGCAATTTAACAAACGATGACCCTTATACAAATTCATACTACCAAGACGATTGTTCTTATTCAGACCCCCAAAATACAGATTTCGAATACTCTCAAAATGACTATACTGAAACTTTTAATGCAATTACCCAGAATTCCCTTCTGAATTACCCGAAGACCGACGACAAAATTTTCAAGAGGTACTTACAGTGGACAAACCACCCGATACACAGATCTGCAATCTTCAAACTCAGTTCGAAACAATGAGTTTACTCGACGACTTCAACCCCAACCTGAATTTTCCGGAACAAGCTTTCCTATAAGCCCCTCACTTTCGGTAAATTCTAAGAACCTTTTCTACATCAACGACGCCACTAATACATATAAACTTTTAATAGACACAGGTGCCGGTTTATCAATTTTTAAACCAAACACTTGTAAACAATTTCGACACCGATACCCAGAAAACGTTGTGATACAAGGTATCACTAATCAAAAAATCCTGATTAACGAATCGACCTTAGTCCCATTTAATCTTAACGATCCACACAAAGTTTACATCTGTAACTTAGACATCGAATTCGATGGTCTACTAGGTTCTGACTTTTTAGAACATTATAATTGTGTGATTGACTTTAACAAAAAACTTCTTATAACCAACTTCAAAACTATTCCGCTTATGAAAGTAACAGACGAAATAATATCTTAAAACAGGCAATCTCCAACAATTAACCCAACAATTTCAAACACAATTACTATTGAGCCGCGAACAGAAAGGATTTGCAAACTCAAATGTGACTTACGTAACACAGAAGCTATACTAACCACTACCGTCCTAGAAAATGTGAGACTTCCGAATGCTTTAGTCCAAGTCAACGACAAAGGCGAGTTTTTGACATCCATCTTAAACGCTAACGCCTGCCCAAAAACTGTAAATTTCGACACTATCAAATTAGAACCCATTCAAAATTACTCTGTAAATCACTGTGAAGAAATTTCGGTTGCAACTAATCCTAACTTCGACAGACAAACGGAGATTAACAATCAACTCCGACTCGAACACCTTAACGAGGAAGAGGCCGAACTAATACAACAACTTTGTCTTGACTTTTCCGACATTTTCTACTTAGAAGGTGACCATCTTAGTTTCACGAATGAAATTAAACATTCCATCGACACAAACAACGCCAAACCCATATACACTAAATCGTACCGCTATCCCCAAATTCACAAAGAGGAAGTCCGTAACCAAGTTTCGAAAATGTTAGAACAGGGCATCATTCGTCCCTCAAATTCTCCCTGGTCTTCCCCTGTATGGGTTGTCCCGAAAAAACTCGACGCCTCCGGGAAACAGAAATGGCGCGTAGTCGTGGACTATAGAAAACTAAACGAACTGACAATAAATGACAAATATCCGTTACCCAACATATCCGATCTGTTAGACCAACTTGGCAAGTGCCAGTATTTTACCACCCTAGATCTAGCTTCTGGTTTCCACCAGATTGAAATTGAGTCCAAGGACATTCAAAAAACCGCTTTCACTGTAGAGAACGGTCATTTTGAATTTGTTCGCATGCCTTTCGGGTTGAAAAATGCCCCTTCAACATTCCAAAGGGTGATGGACAATATTCTGATAGGAATCCAGAATGAAAGATGTTTGGTGTACATGGACGATATAATCGTTTATTCGCCCACCATTCACGAACACTTAGCAAGACTAACTGACGTTTTTAAAAGACTTAGGAAGGCAAACCTCAAAATACAGCCTGACAAATGCGAGTTTCTCCGCAAGGAGGTCGCTTATTTGGGACACTTAATAACTAAAGACGGTGTAAAACCCAACCCGTCGAAAGTCGACTGTATCTTAAACTTTCCTCAACCGCAGAACCCCAAAGATATTAAGTCATTTTTGGGACTTGCTGGTTATTATCGGAGGTTTATTCCAAACTTCGCGAGAATATCGAAACCCCTAACTAAACTTTTACAAAAGGATGAACCGTTTAATTTCAACGCTGAATGCGTCACGTCCTTTAACGAACTCAAACGTGCTTTAACTTCGACACCAATACTGATCTATCCGAACTTCGAGGAACCATTCATACTAACCACTGACGCCAGTGCTTTTGCAATCGGCGCTGTACTATCCCAAGGGCCAATAGGTAAAGATTTACCCATTGGATATGCTTCCAGGACACTTTGTCAAGCCGAGACAAGGTATTCGACTTTTGAGAGAGAACTGTTGGCTATTGTTTGGGCAGTGAAACACTGGAGACCGATAATCTATGGCCGAAAGTTCCAACTTTGTACCGATCACCGTCCGTTGACGTGGCTGTTCTCGATAAAAGACCCCGGAAGTCGATTAGCCCGATGGAGACTTAAACTCGAAGAATATGACTACGAGATCATTTACAAACCGGGTAAAATTAACAAAAACGCCGACGCCTTATCACGCATTAAAATCAACCACCTTGATGAGTGCGTACTATTCCAGGCTAAAACTAAACTAACACCCCACAAAATCTTACCCCTAAATGACGAAGACGATGACAATACCTCCGAACCTGAACAAAACGAAATAACTACCGAAACGATATCCCAAGAATTCAAAACTTTTGTTGAACGTTACAAAACTGTTTCCTTAATTGACTATAGTAAGATCGAATTTTCTAATTGCCAACTCCTAGACAAGGCAAAAATATCCTAATCTTTCCCCAATCATCCAACCTTCAGGAATTCCATCACGACATATTCGAAGATATTTTCGAAGAAGTCGCTGATTTTGAAACATTTAAAATCAACGTATTCGCTAGCAAAACTGTTAGCAGGAGACAATACTTCATAGTCCCGCTTCCAAACGATCCCGAAATCGTAAATGAAGTCCTTTTCGCATCTATTTTCAAAAATCAAGACGTTCTCTCCCCATCGAAAACATATTGTGTAGAAAAACAACCTTGATCTTCCAATTCTGGAAATGCTATCCTTTATTTTCTCTGAAAAAGACATTAAGTGGAAGATTTGCCAAAACATCACAAAAACTCCTAACAAAGACGAAATTCCACTAATACTCGAGCAATATCATAACGGAAAAAACAACTTGCATCGCGGCATCAACGAAACCATACGCCGTGTCAAAGAGAGGTTCAACTGGCCGGGATTTACTAAAGACATTGAGAACTTCATAAAGAACTGCGTAATCTGTCAACAAACCAAAGCTTGTCGAAAAAACTTAGATAATCCCCTCGTCATAACTGAGACACCTAAAACACCCTTTGAAAGAATTAACATCGACATCTTAGAAATTCCTAATAGAAATCACATTTTGACGATAAGAGACGAACTGACTAAATTCTCACAAGCCTATGCTTTGGCAGATAAATCCGCCAAATCTGTCGTTAGTACTATTATGTTGTACTTTCAACATTTCGGTACACCATTACGTATCCACTGCGACTATGGCAGAGAATTTGACAATGCCATACTAAAAGATCTATGCAAACTTTATGACATCAAACTTACCTACTCTAGCGTGGGACACCCGCAAAAAACGGCTCCGTGGAACGATTTCATTCTACTCTACTAGAAATGATTCGCATTCACAAAGCTGAAAATCCCGACGAACACCCCTTAAACGTACTTCCGTATGCTATTATTGCCTATAACAATTCAACCAATAAGACCCATGGCTTCATCCCGTCTGAACTCGTTTTCGGACATACCTCCAGCAGACCCCCAGAGACTCTTTATAATCAAAAAGAACTAATTAGCAAATACGTACGAGACCTAAATAACCGAATTTCTTACTATTACAAAATTGCACGCGAAAAGACCAACTTACAAAAACAAAAAGCGAAGGAAAGATTTGACCAACACGTTTCGAAAAACCCTCCTGAATACAAAATCGGTGACAAGGTATACGTTAAAGAGTCACAAATAAAAGACAAACTCCAGAACAAATTTAATGGCCCATTCCAAATTATTGAGATCCACAATAACTCTGCTACACTTCTAAACCTAAGAACTAACCAACGAACGAAAGTGAACTTTGACAGAATGAAACCATATTCTGAAAACTAACTTTCTTTTCAGGTTTCTTCTGCTGCTCGGATCAGCAGTTTCACAGTACGACGTCAAACCGATTAACAACACTCTCGGTATCTACTACCATGACGAAAGTCGAATCATTGTATCAAACTATAAATGGACTCTATTAGTTTACCGGAACTTAACAACCCTTAATCAACTATTTGACTCCTCAATAGAACGAACTGTCGATCCTATGCCTGGCTTCAAATTTCACGATACAGGTGCCTTTCGTGTGGACGTCCAAACACACATTAGCCTTTTAACACAAATCTCCGACTCCATCAAAACAAAATTTTCAGAAGTATTTCTAGTCACTAAAAGACCAAAACGCGGATTAATAGACGGTGCGGGAACCATCTATAAAGCAATAACCGGTAACCTAGACGCATCCGATGGCGAATTTTATACTAGCAGCATAAACAGACTTAACCAAGGACAACTACAAGTCGAAAATCTTTTAAAGAATCAAATGAGCGTTACAACCACTATTATTAAAAACTTTAATGAAACTATTCAGAAACTTCAAATAGACGAGAAAATCTTTAACGAAGACATTAACGAAATCAACCTCACGATACATGAACTAAATGACCGGATAGCCACTATTCAAGCCAAACAATCATTTCTTGAAATTTGTGAAAAACTAATGGCTAGTTATTTGTTTCTTGAAGATAACCTTAACGATATTTTAAATTCAATAACTTTTGCACGTTTGAAAATTATTCACTCATCTATTATTACACCGGATCATTTGATTGCCGCATTACAGGAGATTTCTCAAAACCTTGTTAAAAATAATTTACCGTTACCAGTCAGATTTTCAAGTGTTGCACAGTATTTAGAAGTAATTGAACTACAAGCTTTTCAAACTCACTCAGATCTAGTATTCATCTTAAAAATCCCTCTAGTAGAGCAACAGCTTTATACAGCTTACCATTTATACCCTATTCCGATTTTAGATGATAGAACTGGTTTTCATCACATCCTTTCTTTTACTCAAAAATATGTAGCGCGAAATGATGATTCTCTTATGTACATACCAATCAAGGACTTGAGTGCGTGCAAACAGCTGACTCCACTCCGAAAACTGTGCTCCGATTTATACGCGTATCCCATAGACTCAAATGCACCCTGTGAGGCGCAGCTCCTGAAAAACATTCGTAGTGTCCCCGAAACTTGTAAAAGTGCCATCGTTTTCAGTGAAGGGTACAATGTTCAAAAACTTGAAACAAATGCGTGGATTGTAATCATATCGGAACCTATACATGTGACCATTAATTGTCCAGGAATTGACGCTAAAACTTTAGTGCTAACGAACAATTCTATCATTCGGTTACAAACGGAATGTAGTGCTTTTGTTGGTATTACGAAAATCCAGGCCGAACCACAAAAATTCATGAACATTTCGGACAATTCTCATCCAGTTTTAATTCCATTCAATTGCTGCAATTCTCATCCTGAGAAACTTGCAATTCCGGACCTTAAGCCCCTGAAGCTGGACGACTTAAACATGGAAGAACTGTCCATAGCCAACCACAAGCTGGACCAGTATTCAAGGGATCTCGACGATCTCATCAACCAACCCTTTGTTAATAAAAACATTTCCTGGTTCACGTATGCTACAATAATTATCATTGTAACAATTGTTGTTGTATACAGCTCATTGAAAATCATAAGGCACGTTAAGAGACCCCCGAAAAACGACAGCTCCAATCCAGAGAGTCTGAGTACCCTGACAAAACCGTTCTCCAGGCTGATACCAAAACTGAGGCCCCAAATCGAAGAGGAACCTGAACATCCAGACTTATAGAATTGAGAACCTTTTTGATACATTTCCATTCTTATTTGACTTTTATGTTTTGTATATTTTTCATATTTTATGTAACCTATTTAAACTTAATCATTATGTTCACTTTAACTTTATTTCATTTCCATATTTGTATTGTTTTTGCTTATTTAGCTAGCATCCAGTAAATTCCAAAAGTTGATGTTACAGCATCAACTTTTCTTGGTAAAGGGGAGCTGTTAGGCGTAAATATCATGCACGTGTATGATACGAAGTATCATATTTCGCTGACCAGTTTCCTGCTTCATAATGTAAACGTGGGAACGCATCGACTTGACCGTTCTTTTGATTAGTCAGCTTTCTTAATGTTATAAATCAGAGCGACGCGGTCCCACGGTCGTCATTTATCGTTAGTATACTTGTACCATTTAGTTAGTTAATTTTAATTTTCAATTTAATGTTTTATTCAAAGTTTTAATTTTTATATTTCAATAAATAATTTTTTTTAAAAACTCAAAAGTGATTTACAAGATATAAAATATATATACAGGTGAAAAATAATATAGTTTAATGACCTTTAATTTTCCACTGCTAAAAAATGAAGGCTTGTAAAGACATTTCCAGAGTTCAACGTAATGTTGTTGTTAACAAACCAGTCGAACTAAAAATTTTGAAGTGAAGTCAAGTATGTCTTTGTCTATGCACAGCTAAAATAATATTGATCATTGATCAACAAATAAACATTTTCTAATAAATCAAAACTTCTGCTCCTGATTTTATGAACTTTAGCAATAAAATTGTTAATGCAAATTGAAACACATACATAGTGTAATGTTAGTAGTATATTTTTTTTGACGAACATATTTCTTATTTTTACGTAATGACTCTATATATTCACAAAGGAAACATTAAGCAAACAAATTGTATCCATTAATCCTGAACTTCAAGTACAAATTAGGAACTGCAATCTTGCCAGCCCCAGAAATCCCTTCTCATCCAAATCACACAAAGCCCACAACATCCCTTTCGCTGCATATTCATTTGTCTTTTTTAACGGTCTCAAATTACATCACGAATTACAAGGCCCCGCTTGATTGAATTACACAAAAGAAGGGATAAATGGCTAGCCGGAGATTTTTATTGTCACGCACATTTTTGACTGGCTAATTATTTTATTTCCTTCAGAAAAAAGAAGAAATGATCTTATCGGATATCCGTGCTCAATGCCAATTTATTTCAATACATTGACAACGAGAATCAAAGAAAAGGGACATAAGGAAAGAGATATGAGTCCGATTAAGATCGGATATTTTACACTTCAGTGCACATGACTGAAATATAATGGGATACAGAAGTTGAACTAGCTGCATTTAAAGCTGCTCAAAATTTTCATTTATTTCTGGAGACTAGAATTAGATTGTGTTATTTATATTGTTTACAAAAATAGTGTTTTGGTTTTAATTATCTAAAGACTTTGTAGTTAGTTAAACTATTAAGGTATCTAGAATATTTGCCAGACTAAAACATAATACACGTGCTAATAAACAATATGGTCTTCACCAATTTGTAGGCTCGTCATAGATTTACAAAATAATAGTTAGAAATTACAGAAACTTCCAATGAACAAAATAAGGAGAGGAGTAATACCATATACATTTTAAAATTTCATCGCTAATCGAATTTCGCCACCTAAGAGTTTCAGGAAAAACTAGCTTACAGAAACTCCACATCGGGAGACGTACCAAGTGTAATGCCATTTCCCTGTGATTCCTAGAAAAGAAGTAACACGAAAGAATTCGTAGGTTAACTAAAACCTATCAAAGAAATTATGATACTCTCTTTTCGAGATTCTTCAATCCATGAACGCAAAACGATAGGTTGTTTCTATTCGAGAACCTTTATCAGTTGAGTTTCCCTCAACTTCTCAACTGATTGATATCTCGAATAAATGAATAGATATTTTAATATTGTATTTTATACGAAATGTGTAGTGTTTTTTAGATGACGTGTATAATTTCCTGTCAGGGGAGTAATACTTTTTAAAATTTATTTTCTTACAAAAACATAAAATAATTTAAATGAGTAATTTTAAATGATTTTTGGACCTAAATTATAAAGCTGCCTATCTGAAAACGCGTTTCATTTTATTTATGCTAGGCAAAATTAAAAATTCAACTGCAGTATTTCATGGAGAGGGCTTTAGTAAGCCTCATTATTAACCAAAACATGAACGGGCAACATAAATTGGATGATTTGTTTTGTACTAATTATAGTTATTGTGAGGCAAAACGTCCGTCTGTCTATTAGATTAAAGGGGTTTAGTTTCGAGAGTGACTTGAATGCATATCAAGGTATCAAATATTCTTCAGAATACAAATTCGATTATAAACGTAATTACATCATAAATGTAGTTTGATGCTAAACAAAATGTGCAATAAATAGTCCTTTAGAATTGGTCATAGTAAATATCTATCCCGAAACGGCCAAAAGGAATGTAGATAAAATTGTTGCAAAATACAATCTTCATTTAAGAAGAAACAACTCACACAAACTCTATTAAAATCAAATTAAAACCACCTATAAGGAACATGGAAACTAAATTTATTATAAACAAGCATATTTTATTGTTGGTTGTTGTTATTAGGCTAAAAATTGTGATATTTTGATTAGGTACATAAAATATTGAATCAGTGAAATTTGGCTATACAATGACAATATGTATAATATTTTTGAGACTTCAATAAGATTTAATGAGTTATGTCCTGATTTACAACCCATGCGAGAATAAAATAATTTATATTTAAAAAAGAGAAAAGCCGACTTCAGCTGACTTAAAATAAAAACTGTTTAGAAACGTGTGCAATCAATCACTATTTTCATACCCGTCTTCTTTTTTATCTGATTTAAGGTACAATTCAATTGAAAATTTTAGCGTATTCCTACCTCTCTCTTTCTTCATCTCTAATTTGTATTCTTTGTCTATATTCTATATTTTCCAAATGTATTTTAACTTTTTTATTGTTTTAATATATATATATATATATATATATATATATATATATATATGTTTTAGGTGGTTTCCGGGAATTCATCCGCGTAGTTGATAACTGATCCCTGCCGGGATCGATGGTAAAATTACGACGTTTCGGCAGAGTCACATCGTCGTCATTTTACCATCGATCCCGGCAGGGATCAGTTATCAACTACGCGGAATGAATTCCCGGAAACCACCTAAAACATTTAGTGCCCGCGAAAACTTAAAAACAAATATATATATATATATATATATATATATATATATATATATATATATATATATATATATATATATATATATATATATATATATATATATATATAACTTATCGGTCTATCATTTTCTGAGTCACCCTGTACAACCATAATTCAACTAAATACAATATCACAACGGTCCCGAAATCTTTAAAACCACCCTGTATAAGTATAAATCCTCTCCACACTATTGACTCTTTCTATTTTCCTATTGTTTAAATTATTCCTGTATACCAATGATTTTATTTCGCCCCGTATGTCTAGTATTCATATATTCAACTGCTCATGATCTACCGTATATAACAAAATTCACCTTTTTGAGTCACATTCTACGACTATAATTTTACTCTACCATTTATTTCAACCACCCGGTATATGCAACTGCTTCTAAAATTTGTTGAACCCATGTCTATAAGTATACTTTGTCCTACCTTCTATAATTCAAATATCCTAACTGCTTATACTTATATAACAAATTTTTGATAGTATACTTCGTCCTACCTTATATAATTCAAATATCCTAACTGCTTATACTTATATAACAAATTTTTGATAGACCCTGAATAGAATTAATTTTACCCTTACTTCAAACACTACTTATGTTCCAAACTATATAACTATTTTAAACCGCTCTTTATAATTGTAATTCTAGTCAAATTTATATTTGTACCATCCTGTATATTCAACTAGTTCTGACAATTTTTAAAGCCTTTTGCATAACTGTAATTATTTTCCGTCCTACAATGCAAATATCCGCTCTGTATAACTCTAGCTTTGCTCCACTCTTAATCAACCACCTTGTATATGCAACTACTTATGTGCCACCCAATACAATATTTTTAGAAACACCCCGTATAACTAATTCAATTCCAACTTATATTTCAGCCATCATATGTAAACAACGGCTTATGTACCACCTAATATCACATGCACGCATGCACACACTTACAACCGCATACCATATAGAAGAGTTCGCCGATATAACAAGTTTTCGTTTCGATAAACTAACGGAATATTTTCTGCCATTTCACGCGACTATAACTTCGTCTCTAACAGAAAGTGACTTTCAAATGCATCAAATTGAAAACCATTAAAAACACCCTGTACCATATACTTTCATGGCATTTAAACTAGATATTTATGAAGATGCGAGATGTAAAGACCGACATCTAGGATTTTCGGTGAAACTAGCACATAGAGGTTCCGAATCTGGAGCCGTTCCATGTAATTGCTGTTACCGTAAATGTAACGATGAAAATTTCATCGTAACATTCTAACCTAGGAGTTACAGCAATTACATGGAACGGATCCAGGTTCTGAACCTCTATGTGCTAGTTTCCCCGAAAATCCTAGATGTCGGTCTTTACATCTCGCGTCTTCAAATTTAACCATATGTATCAAATACATAAAGAGGGATGCGCAACTGATGAAGGTTCCCTAACCAGAAACAATATATATATTATATATATTGTCTTGCGTACAAAAGAATGACACCTCGAAGAGAGTAGATATTTATGATGAAAATTGATGAAGTTTACAGTTTTTTGCACATATTTTTCCGATTTTCAGAAAAATGGTATGATTTGTTTTGCGTTATAGAAAAATGTACGGGTCAAGGCTGGAACATATCTTTGTATAATACAATTTATAATATTCAAATTGCGTGAGCACTTTTAGAGAAAACAGTGAAGATTCATTGAAAATCGCTGAAATCTAGTCCCTTATTTACTTTTTTTTTGATTTTCTAGAAAACCGTAAATCTCATGTTATAGACAATTACATGGGACCTTTCGGTAATGTTCCTTAATATAATGCTGTTTAAATCATCAAAATTGCCCAAGCCGTTTTTGAATAATCGCCCCACATACCTCATAATACACATAACCTCCTCCTTTTTGGAAGTCTGTTAAATAGCAGAATACATATATTCTCTTAAAATCATATATCTGTTTGCTTTCCAAATTTTAATAAAACGCGGAACATTCTCGCAAATACAAACTGGATGTGACTATTACTACTCGAGCAAATTGGATCAAATTCAGCTACTTTTTGCTCATTAGGCCTAGATCTCTTTTTGCAGAAATGTGATTTGAAGAATGTGTATAAGTTTATCATCCCCCGAACTAATGTAATTCGGTACACTACCAGAGCAACAATTAATTTTTCAGTTAAAAACAAAACCGAAAATTGCTGCCAAATGAATGTATAATAACATTTGAAATTTTCGTGCATATAACGGTAAAATAACTTTGTCAAGATATCTCACAAATATCCTACCAACTACTTTAATTATCTTAATAAAAATAATAATAATAATAAATTTTAATATTTTATAGTTCAACAAAACGAAAGAAAGAATGTCTTTTACTATAAATTTACACATTAAACAAATCTTCTACTCTGAAACAAAAAAGTTACAGATTTTTAACTTTGCAAGTTGACACTTCATCAGCTATTACTCATCAACAAAAAAATGTGAGGGTATCAACAAAAAAAATTACCTACTTATTAACTTATTATTAACCTGGGAGTGATAAAATGTAACATCAGTGATGCTTCAGTGGTGGTAAGTGTGTTACTCCAAAATTTCAAATGCAAAGTCTTCTTCCTATCAAATCATCTACCTAGCTATCACTTGCAATTGCAATAAGTATTTTTGCAAATTGAAAGTTTCTTTGGGAAAGCAATAAATGCACAAAATAACTGGACGTATATTTCGTTCCGATCCGATAGCTGCCGAGCATTGAGTCCAATGTGTATTGGAATCATCAGATCGGGAAACTCGCTCTAGGGTAGGCACCTACATTGAGATCAACATGTTTTTTTATGGATGTTGCCCGACATCTGCTCGGATGGGATCGGGTGAATTACGTATCTAATGTAGGTGCAGCCTAAAGTAGAATCATCTGTCGTTTGACCATAATTTCAAATTACACACCAAATATACTAAATAATTTATATTTAAAAAAGAACCGACTTCAGCTGATAAAAAAATAAAACTCTTTTAGAAACCGTGTGCAATCAATCACTATTTTCAGACATTCTTCTTTTTATCTGATTTAAGGTACATATTTGTTAAATATTTTAGCGTATTCTTATATCTCTCTCTCTTTCTCCGTCTCCAATTTGTAATCTATTTCTATATCTTCCAAATATTTTTTAACTTTTTTTAATTTGTTTTATTATTTAGACCACTTTTTATAAGTGTAACTCTAATTCACTCAATATTCATCCACTGTGGATGGATGAGCAAATACAGTGGATGATCCACTGTATTTGCTTCTGTGTATTGGTCACCCCTACATAACTTATTTTTCTACCATTTTTTGAACCACCCTGTACAACTATAATTTAACTCCACACATTATTGCAATGGTCCTAATATCTTTAAAACCTCCCTGTATATGTATAAATCCTCTTCATACTATTGACTCTTTTTATTTTTCTATGGTTTAAATGATTCCTGTATACCTATGATTTTACTTCCATCTATGCAACTGCTCATGGTCTATCCTATATAACAAAATTCACAGTTTTGAACCACTTTTAATGACTATATGTTTACTCTACCATTTATTTCAACCATTCGGTATATGCATCTGCAATATTTTTGAACCCATGTCTACAATTAAATTATACCCCGTCCTATAATTCAAATATCATAACTGCTTATGCTTATATAACAAATTTTTGATACACCCTGATTAACAATAATTTTACTCCATTCTTACTTCAACCACCTTGTATAACCAACTTATTATGTTTCACACTATATAACTTTTTTAACCGCCCTTTATAACTGTAATTCTACTCCACCTTATATTTCAACCATCCTGTAAATTGATTGTAAACCATACAAAAGAGATGGCCCGCATAACAAATTTTCGTTTCAATAAAGTAATGGAATATTTTGTGCCATTTTACGCGTTTTTACGTTAACTTCGTATCTAAAGGAAACTGACTCCTTCAAATTAATGAAAATGAAAACCATTACGATATACTTTCATTGCATATCTTGACATTTAAACTAGATATTTATGATGAAAATTTCACATTTTTGGTTAAAAATTGAATATAATGTTATTGTTACGGTACTCTGAAGTTTGCGGAACTGACGAAGGTAGCGATGAACTGGACACTGAGTTGAATTAAATAAGAATGAGCATCATAGTCGTCACCATCACAAAAACAAACAGAAATTATATTTTCTTTTTCTATTATAGAAAAATGGTTAGAAGAAGAAGTGTCAATGAACAGCAGAATAAATATATATATTTTTTATTTTATATTTGTATATCATTAAAAATTATTACAACTTCTTAAACCTAACACAAACAGTAAATAAAAATGTCTAATTCTCTCACTTCATATAAATATAAAGTTTTAAAGGGTTATGAAATTGAGATTTACTATATAACTATATACTTTTACTTTTAAGTAATACTTTTAAGGTAATATTTACTGTTATTTTAAACCAATTTCCCGGCATTATAGGCAAATCCAAGGTAAACAAATTGAAGTAGAATTTATGAACTTTCAAAATATCTTTATTATATTCCAATCGGACTAGTCTCATTAATACGATGAGGTGGGCAAAATATATATCTAAATTTTTTAAATTTATTTTCTTCAAAAACTACTTATTTAATAGTATCCATCGTGAGCCCATATAAACTTAATATCATAAACTGTTGTTTTGACGATGATTAATATTCCAGTGTTAGTTACCAGAAAGTTATCAATTTTTGAAAAAAAAATACAATTTTCTCTATGAACAATGATCCAATCAGAATGCATAAATGCTCATTAAGAACGATTTCTGATTCTCTACAACTTTTCTGTGGACGGCATTACGATTCCTTCATTACCATTTCATTATATAAGCAGAAATCAAAAGAAATTCGTATTTGTGCTGGTTTTTATTATTTAAATAGTTTGTTGTTAAAATCTTAGCAATTATTCTCTATAAACACTTACTGACATGATGAATTACTGTTGAATTTTATGTCCGAAAGAGTTAAATTTTTCTCTGTAAACTGGTGAAATTTGAATTAAGAAATAAGTGATAAGTGTTTTGGCAGTAGTCGGTTCCTTCTTGGAATCGGCTACTGGCATCAAACAACAAACCTAATGGAGCTATTCATAAATAATATCAAGGGATTCGCCTTTTTGCAATGTCTGTGTTGCCATGCTAAACAAACAATCAACAACAACAACAAAAAAAGAAATTGGTAGTATGGTAGAATATTCGATTATTATCCATTATTCAAATTGTAATCGATTGCAGAATATGACAAGATAGAATGTGGGGACTTGCGTCTGGATATATTTTTAAATTCCCTCTATTCAGAGACGCGGTATTATTCATCGCCAAATATGCATGAAGGTATTGGTTATTTTAAGGCTATTTTTATTTACATTTTTTTCAAAAATAATAAGAAATAGTATATGCAAATAGTAACAAAAGTTACTCATTATTTTCAAATTTGGGTAGAACTGGCAACACTGTTCTCATAACCTAGACACCAAATTTGTCAATTTTCCTGTTTACTATATTATATTTATATCAAGTGCTCACTTTATAATATGAGAATCAGTAAGGAAGACAAAAACGAATCATTAAGAGAAAAGTAGTCTTTAGTATAGTCCTGAAGTTATATACAGAAACAGAGAATTATATTTTCCTTGTGTTGCGTCTACAAATTTTATTTCTCAAAAAAATAGATAATAAAAACATCTTAAAATAACAGGAAATCAAGACTTTAATGCAACGTTTCGTTTCTTATCCATCTTAAGTACCTGAATCTGATATTAAATCTGATCTGTGGTATCACGCTAAAATATTGATAAAGTACTGAATATTTCTAACCGACTACTGGTTGCACTTTGCGGAAAGTCTTCCTCGCGGATGTTCTCAGATAAATAAATCTTTACGATATGACCAACAATAAATGATTAGTTCATCGATATTTCATACTGATCAAACATAAAAACTTCCTTTTTTTGTCTTTGATCATCCTGATTGATTAAGAGAATTACTACTTTATGTTTTATACCATAGTGACAGAACGAAGAAAATAGTTAATACTACAATGACATAAATATTTATAACCTTAACGAAAGTAAATATTCAAGTTCTGCTGTCCAATCGAGTTGAAATTTTGCACATATTATATAAGCTTTTTATGTTCCATCATGTAATGCTTGAAAGCAAACAATAATTTTGCTAAAAGATAACTAAAAAGTTAATAATTGTGTTAATTAAAAATGAAATATCTCAGTCATTTAAATCAGTTTTATTCTTGGTAGTAAACTTCTTTCCGGTTTATCAAACCTGTAGATTTGTCTTTTTATTAAACTTAAAAATTCAATTTATATATTATATTTAATCTGTGTTTATCAAAGTATTAAGTTTTTAAACAAAAGCACTATTCACTAAAAAAGAGAGAAAAAAAATATTTTTATTTGTAGTATTATATTGAAGTAAATAAGTTTTTTGTTTATGATTATTATTTATTTTTATTTTATTTTATTTGTTTGTCTTGACATAGGCATTTCTTCAATTACACTTCAACTTTATGCAGCAAATAGAATTTCTTCAATTACATTTAAAACGAAATAAACATCTGCAACAGACAAAAAATAGTAATAAGTGATTATATAGAAGGCATGGCCTATTTCTTTATTCAGAAGAAAACAATTAGTCTTTGGACACTATAATTACGATAAAACAAATTATCCTTTTACACCTAAAAAGTGGCACTAATGAGATCGTAATAACCCCTAATGTCAGATTAACCACACAGCAATTCCCATTAAACCAGTTGTAGTGGCTTTGTTATTAAATTCTCGAAATTTAAAAGTTCTCTGCCATGAGACACCTTCGAAACCTGAAACAAACATTGATGGGTGGAGCAAGATAAATAGGTGGCGGTTATTTGTTCCTGGAATTTGTATTTGTACTTTATTTTTGTATATAAAAAGTATTCCATATCACTAAATATGCATATATAACTTATATATTTATTTCAAGGCCGTATACAGCGCTATATTTGAAATTAAAAACTCAATTTTAATGAAGTAACAACTATTATCATAGAAATATTTTTTTATTCTATACAATTCTTATATACAGGAAATACATGAATAGAAAAACAAGTAATCATTTCATCCATCATCGAAAAAAATTGTGTAAAAGTCCTAATCTGAATCGTGACCCGTAAACTGTAAAAATACGCATTTTTCAATCGTCCATAGTTATTGTATAAGAACGTTGAAATTTTGAAACTCGACAGTATCTTCCACTTCTACGAGATAAATAACTGGTAGGAATCTCAAATTTACAGCTCCGAAGGTTTCCTTGCAAATCTGATTTTTTTCCAGGGCTTTTGATTTTACGTGAAGTTTACAATGCTCGCATCTTACACTAAATTAATATTTTAACCATCTGAAAGGAACAAACATATTAACTATTAGATCTTTTAGTACAATCCCTCATAAATTAATTTTGTTTTGGTTTTCTTTGAAAGCCTGCATTTTGGTATTCGGAATTAAACAAAATGTAGTGGTGAGGGAAGCACCTTCCCCTCATTTTACCATTGCGTTCGAACTGACATTTATTTCAAATCGGTTTGTTTCTTTCTTTTTGTTTTTTTCTTTTTTAATACAAATACCTTGCCAACTGTCAAACTGTCTGCTGATAGCCCAGGGACGAGAAACGGTGGCATATCATAATTAGTCCATTGAAATGTTATATTTTTTTGGGCTTAGGGTGCATTTGTCAGAGGACGCATTTTTATTTTTTAGATATTAAGGGGGGTTAGTGTTAAGTTAAATTCAAGTTTGTGGGGTTGCAACCCCAAGGCCGTCATCTTGGAAAAAGTGGTCCAAATGATATTTATGGTTTATCTGACAAATTTTAGATCTTACAAAAAAATTATTTAACATATTTTGTTGCAAATAATGTCTAGAACATTTGTCAAGTAACTTTTAGTCGTACCACCATAAGTAAAAGAGTTATTACCGAAAATCAATGAAAATTTGAGAAACAAATCTATTTGTCGATATAACTTTTTTTCTAATCATTTTACAAAAAAAATGACATCAGACCATTTTTATAGATGGCGTTTAGAGGAATAATTTTCATTATAATTTTTTTAAATTTATTCATTAGTTAACTAAATTCATAGTTCATAACTATACATTAATATAAATGATTTGCCGTAATTATACCGTTGACTTTGATTTTCTATTTTCTGACTTATTATTTCCTTTCATAAGTTTTTTCCTTTTAAAGTCGTCGAATAAATAAATTGTGATATTGCGATCGACTTTGTTTAAAAAATCTGACAATTAAAGTCAGAAAAACAATTTCGACGGTAAATCGTATCTATATCAACTGAAATATTTTTATACATTTATTGAATAACATTATGAAATGATTAATTTAGCATTTTCCAATATACCCTCCTGCCTGATCTACCCCTTTTTCCACCGAGAGTTGGGAGTTTCAGTATTCTCTGTTCATAGAATGTTTGAGGTCGAGTTGCAAGCCAACTGCGCATGTGCTCCTCGACTTCTTCATGTATTCCAAATGGTTTTCCTCCCGGTGATTCCGTCAAAGGCACGAACAAAAAAAAGCTACAAGAGAACAAGTCAGGGCTATATGGAGGGTGGTCGAGAACTTCTCAGCCCATTTCTTGCATGTGTATTCCTTGTTTTTTGTTTCAAATACGCGGCTTTAGCCAACCGTAACAACTGTCAATAGTAATCGACATTCACTGTACGTTGGGCATGTAGAAAATTGTCAGTAATTTTCCTATCATAAAAAAGTGGCAGGACTTTTCCAGTAAGGCTTTTAACTTTTATTCTTTTATCGTCTTTAGACTGCGCTTCAAGAAGGCCTCCCCTTCTCGCGAAATCTATTTAGATCTTTCAACGATGGTTATCGGCACCCATTCTGAAACGTACACCTATAGCTTAAATTTTCACGGTCACGGCGGTCATGTTCATAAGCTCTCGAACACTATTGTCATGATTCTGTGCGTCGAGACGTTCTCGTACACCCTTAAATTTTCTCACTCACATATATACATGATTCTGAGACAGTGTAATATCCCCAAACTGTGCCATCAAATGAGAATTTCTGAGGCTTTAACGCTTTTAGTGGTTAAAAACTTTATGAAAATCTGTTGCACAACAGACGAAGGTACCTCTAGCTTAGTAATGGCTGTTCTCTGTACTGACCACACATCATACAATTATATTTATATATATATATATATATATATATATATATATATATATATATATATTTTTGATTTACTCTCGTATATAATGTAATTTGCTTGGAAAAAGCATTTTAAATGAAGGGAGGAGAAATCAGGATCCCCCTTTTACTAATATTTATGCGTTGCCGAATACCAAAATGCAGAATTTAAAATTAAATTTACAGACAACAGAACAAACCCAAAAGAATATTAATATTTGATGAGTTGTACCGATAGATTTGATAATTACCATGTTCCATTCAGATTTATAATAAAGTCATTTGATACAGAATGGAACATTGTAAAGATCACCAAAAATAAAGAGCTCTCGATAAAAAATAACATTTGTGAGAAAACCTTCAAAGCCATAAAGTAAAAATTTTGAACAGTTATTTTCGATAGGCAAATGAAACTTTTTGCTAAGTTTTATCGTTCTACATTTTTTTAGATGAAAGTTACGAGTGATTGAAAAATGCGCCTTTTTTTTAATTAACCAATCCTATCGATCAACATCTTATTTAGTAGGTTCTAAAAATGCGCATACAACACACTTACCCTTGATAGTTTAAATTTTTATTCTGTTGCTGAGAATTCACAAAAACTGCCAAAATTAGGGTTTTTGCAATTTTAAACATCTAGAATAATTAACTAAGAAGAAACAATGTGTTAACAAAACTTTTTTGTGTTATGGGGTGTACCTGCTTCAAGAAAAACCATTCAAACACCTGTGGAATATTTCCTAAAATACTCATTATTTTGAAAATCGCAAAAAAACTTGGTCATACTAACCGTTAATTAAATTGCACCCTTATCACCGCAGCGCTAACTACTCAATGTTTTTAAATGGAACCCTATAATAAGTGACACCTTGTTTTAAAGCCTGTTTAAAAAGGAGCATTTAATGAATTTGCTAATTAAAACGTGATTCCTGGATATTTTTCTGATCTCTTATGTTATTACCGAATAATAATTACAATAGATAATTGGCTTATAATTTTAAAGAATTCTTGCTATTACGGAAAGGAAAATGAAACTTACAATGGATTTTAAATCATTTTATTATAACCGATGTTCGAAATGGTCTCCATCCCCTGCATGGCAGTGATATAATTGTGCTTCAAATTCATTGTTCACATCTGGAGTAAGCCAGCCACAATGTTCTTGGATACGATGTCTCAGATCATCCAGTAACTCTGGAGGAGTTGCATTTCCGCGGGCTTTTAATTGCCCCCTAGAAAAAATCCAGGGGGTTATATGTGGCTACATCTGCCTCTGAAATTTCAGTTATTCTTGGATCTACATCGTTTGCAAGTAAGTCTAAATACTTATTTAAAGCGCCATCTATGATAAAGGGTCCAAGGATATGATTACATAGGATTCTTGTCCAAACATTTAGCTTTAAATGTCGCTGAGTACGAGTCTCCCTAAATAACTGTGGGTAAATATTACTCCAGTATTGGCAGTTATGACGATTTACCGCACCATTTAAATACAAGGAGGCTTCATCAGAGAAGCAAGTGTTGTCTAAAATTATTATTACATTTGGATTGTTGTTTATGTGACCGGACCATGTTTCACAGATTTCTATTCTTCTGTGAAAGTCGTCTTCATTTCAGTTTTTAACACAACACCTTCGGAAGATTGTTATAATATGTAATTTAGTAAAATAACTAAATTCACAACAAAAACAGAACATTTAGTATGAAAGTTACTGCAACTTGTGCGAAAAATCAATACTGATATACTACATTGACTATTTTACCACTAAACAATAACAGCGCTTTATGCTGAACTATCAGAGATAGTCTTCGCATGATGGTCTAAGAGAGCCTTAGAGCTGGTCCACACACTACTACTAATTCTACGACATGTCGAATCAGACAAAACGAATCAAGTAAAATGGAATGTGTGGACCACAAAACGTACGTTTTGTCGAAACGGAATCAGGTTGGACATTAAATCGAAAGACTGAAGATCGGGGCATCATTTTACGCGAAGTGATGAGACAAGTTGGCGAAACAATTTATCATTGAAATTTTTCACATTAGTAGGTAGTTTGTTCTTTTCCAAAATTACAACATGTCTGATATCCGTCAATGCTCTCACGAATTTTTGGAAAAGTTTATAGGCTTGTATCATAGTTTTCATCTGAATAAAAAAATCAGGTATACGATATTCTTTTACAACAATTCAAAGAAATTAACTTAATAGCTAATAAGTTAAACAAAAAGCGAACGGTTTACAAAAAAGAAGTAGTCAAAGTTAAAGGCTTCCACTAAAAGTGGTACTCGTGAAAACGGTATATATAAACCAAGCCTGTGGTGTTTCGATAAGCTAGCGTTTTTAAGTGATATCGACTGGGGATGTTATAGTACATAATACGAAGCTCACTGTTTGTCTATTCCACCTCGTTATATCCTATACAGAAAAACTACATGTTCAAATAGTAATTTTCCTGGACTATTATTACAGCTCATTAGATAATTAGGTTAGAAAATGTATAACTTGTACGTCAATTGAATCATTAGCAAAAAAATTCCATGTGGGTGACGTAGATTATATTTATAATCCATCAGTGTCTTTGATACAATTAAAGTATTTATAAATACGGTTATTTATGATAAAATATAAAATATAAAATTGATACAATTAGCTTGCTTTCTAATCTTCAGGTATGCCTTCGCGTCATTTTCATCTAGAATTATGTGTCACACAGGTGTTCGAGTCTTTGCTAGGTTCGAATAGAACTAATCGCCGAGAAGTTGTTTTATTACATAAATTTGCAATATTCTCCCGCTACGGTATCACAAATAGCATCTGAAACAGCCTGCATTTCTACCGACAGTACCATACATTACATTATTTGCTTAGAGCCAATTGATTTGTTGATTTGTAATTCTGAATTGATGATTTGATAATTATTGTGATATTTACGAGTTAGCAAAATGCCCGTCTAAATTTATGATGACGTACTTTACCTATAGTTGGACATGTAGATAAGTTGGTAAAGTATGCTGCGAATGTAATTTTTTTAATAGGTTGATTCTTATTACCAATTAGAGAAGGGAAACGTTTGTGAAGACGTTTACAGAGATTCATTTGAAATATTACACTATTTATTAAAGACATTAAATACAGAGCTGTTTGTTTGCATTTTCTTGTAATGACCATAGAGAGTTGAAAACCTTTAACAGGTTTTCTATTTTAAGTAGAAATTAAACAGATATTTATAAGCTGCAGACATTCTATTTCGCGTTGCGTTTTAGATAACAGACAAAATGACAGTTTGTTAAACAGCTCGAACCTAAGAGTTAGCATATTCATATCTAAGAAACTTTTCTATTCATTATTATCATCGGAAGAAACGTTAGGCAAACATGGATATAACTTAGTGTTTTCGACGAAATTGACGAAAAAGTTGTCCAGAGGATCAAATTATTATACATTTTAAATTGTAAAAATTATTCAAAAATGGGATATATATCCAAAATATTTGGTTGAGTTACATATTATTATTATTACATATGCACTAATCAATTACTTATATTAGACATAATAATGCTTTAAACAAGCGTATATTAATTATGCATAATGTTTCTAATGCATTTATTAGTATGTATAGTATTCAATCAATAAATTTATATATGTTTCGGAACAGGTACATACATTTTTCTTATAAAAATGACATCTATTTATTTAACAATATTTTGAGCACCACCGACTTTCTCAGTTTGTATTAAATTCTTTACTAGACTAGTAACAATGTCTTCATACGTATTTACTAATATTACAATTTCTAATTCATTTGTAACTATTGAGATAATTTCTTCTTTAGTAGGTTTAGAAGGGGTAGGTCATTCCCTTTTCTGGGATACTTCTTTGAGGGACCCTGAGTAAAACACAAAAACTCTTTTTTACTTATTTATTCAATCTTCGAATTTATCAATTTTGCCCTGGTGTTGAACTTGAAACTAATAACACAAATTCTTTCTGCTTTGAGTCGAATGAAGTTTGAAACATTAAGTACTCGTTATTGCGACCTACTGTCATTGTTTCGATCATAAATAACTTCAACGATTAGTCGAACACTACTTGTACACAATAATTGTTTGCAATGCAAGTTATATCTTTTATCACAATTGACCTCGCACAATGCACTACGTAAGCCATGTCTTTCTTGAACGCCGTTCGAATCAATACTATTTCTTCTTCTTCTTTAGCCCCCTGGTTTTGAGATGAAAAGTTATGGGTTCGATATTAAAGTTTTGCCTTCGTTGCCAAGCTAGGCTGTTAACTAACTTCTGCCTCTGTGAGCCAGAAGTACCTCTAAGTTATTTTAGCCCTTTCAAAAAGGAAATGTTTGTTTTCGAACAAGTAGCATTATGCTGCTCCATTTCCAATAAAGAACAAGTACGCTCTCGATTGTAGATGATGCATATCATTACCCAACATGGCCAATTAATTATTATCAATGACAGAATGACAATGGTCAATGGTCACAAGCCAACCACACAACTGTCACGATCACTTTGTGTGGTCAGCTGTTTTGTAAATTGTAATTCATTTTGACACCGTGTAATATCCAAAACGAAATCTAGTGTCATTAATCGGTAAATCCACTGCCACTTTTATACATTACCGCAAATAACGCAATAGACAAAAATGAATTAAATTACTGCCTTGGCTTACTAAAACTCTTAGGCATAAGATTTATGTTGAAAAATTTATCAATTTCACATTAAAATGATTATACAGTAATAACTTTTTTTACAATTGAATATATGTTTTAAATAATCTTTAAAATCATATTTTATGAATTGAATTTATTTAAATACTCTTTTAGGTCCATTTTATTCTATAATAAAAATAAGAAAGGGAAGAATAAAATTATAAAGTATTATAAAAAGTGCAGTTTTCATATGAAAATATATTACTTAACAAAAGTGTTTTTTGTAATTATGGAAGGTAAATAAAGTTTAAGCAGTGGAGTATGTTATTTTTTTCAAAGTTATATTATATAGCAAAGTGCAAAAGTACTTCCTAGATATATTTTTTGTTCAATAATCAAAAATACCAAAAGAATTGATTTGTAATTTTCATAAAACACAATATATTAAAAGTTACAAAGAATGATATTTATTTATTAGCATGGTCTTGATCTTATCTGTCGTTGTAGATTTACCGGTGGTAATAATGAACAAAATCAAACACATGATTGGGAAATATGGTAAATTCTTTACTGCTGTTTCACCTTTTCTACGTGAATTTTAACTTCATTCACAGTTCCAGTCTCTTGAGTTTTTTTGTGATAATTCCGCTTTGTTCCAAAAATTGTGGCATAGTCCTTTTTTACATTCTGGAAATCTTCAATTTGATAGCAATAAATCGCCATCTTCTAGCTTATCATTGAAATCTGATGCAAATGTTATTTGAAGATCACTTTTAATCCTATTTAAATACAAAAAATAATTTTTTCAAACTACTTGTGTGACATCAAAATGAATGCACTATTTAGGTTAAGGCATTTTTGCTTTCTAACGATGCAAATCCACTTTTATTTTTGATTCTGCTCAGGCCGATACTTGGGTAAGCTGTAGACTTGAAAATTACTACTTTTTGATGTATTTTATCAACTAATAACGCGCTACATTTGCAAATACTCATATTTCACTATTGACATTATAGTATTGACATACCGTGAAAGTTCACGTTGTACACGTACACCTTAATTTATCGTTTCCCCTCCAAGCAGTTGCCCCGGCCGAATAAGTGTCGACTTTGGATGGGACAAGACGAATTGCACAAGATATTGGATAGTCTATTACTGAAGGATTAATTATGAGAAATAAATCTGTAGTCCTGTCAATCAGTCTTATATTTAATGTATGTTTGTTATGCAATATTTTTCTGTATGTGACGTTTAGACTATACAAACCTGGAGCCTTCGTCAAACTCCTCTTTAATACCACACTTTTTCTGATTTAGAATTGTCATAAAATACGTGGTTATGACTATTTTGTAGCATACTTTTTGATGCCAGGAAACGTATAGAGATGGTGTTTAAAAGCAGTTTTTCGGAAATAACACCACGATTCAGGAAACTACTGTATTTTTACAAACGTTTCGGGGTCTAGGTTAGACCCCGTTGTCAACGGTAAAGAAACTATAAAAAAATGGAGCAATTCTAAAATATAAAATTACAATTTCGGAAATAACACCACAAGTCACAAAAAATTGCTGAATATTCCAAAGGTTTCGGGGTCTAGGTCAGAACCCGTGGTCAATGGTTAACAAACTACGTATAGAAAAGGCACAATTCTAAAATGTAAATTTAAAATTATATTTGGCTTCTGACATAACTAGTTTAATCTATATATAAATAGGCAAAGACAAAACGATTAGGTACCATTTTCAAAATTCTATATATAATTATATAGAGGGACCAATGCTGTTATTTACTTAGAGCATGTACTTCTGGAAGTGGCATGCAAAGGTTGTTATTGTTTAGTGGTAAAGTAATCGTTGTATAGTATACAGGGTGATTCCAGATATGTTAGAAATCATTTTTTTCGTGGGTGGCACCTAAGCAGTTGCATATATAGGGTGTTTAAAATATAGAATAGAGTGCAACTATAACTAATAAAATAATTATATAGGGAAGCCCATTAGCGGTTGAATTTACAGGGTTCTTCGAATAGAACGTTCAGTAGAATTAAAGTTATACAGGGTGGTGCAAAAAATATTATACAGAGATGCATATGCAGGGTGGCGGAAATGGAAATGCAACATTTCGTAACCCATAAGCAGTATATATAGGGAAGATGAAATATAGGGTGAGAGGAATTATAGATATACAGGATGATGATAAAAAATGTTAGAAAAGGAAATGATTTATAGAGTAGCCCACGAAGAGTTCCATATATATGATGATTGAAATATAGGTCGGAGTAGAATTATAGTTACAGAAGATAGTTAAAAATTTCAAAAACAAAAAGAATAAATACGGTGGCTTATAGGCAGTAACATATATAGAATGGTTTACCGTGTCGTTCAAAAATGTTAAAAAATGTGCGTGGTCCATGAGCAGTTGCATATACAGGGTGGTGGAAATATATAATGAGATGGAATTATTATAATGAGGATTTTAATAAATGTTAGAGAGTTGAGTGCAATTATAGCAATACAGGGAGGTTAGAAAAAATAAATATGTAGGGTAGCCCATTAGCGGTTGAATTGTTGTCATATTAAATTTAGAATTACGAATATGAACACAAATAAATTCCTATGAATTATATCTGAAAAAAACTTGAATTTCGTTACTTATTTGTAGAAGCGAGATGTAAGACCGACATCTAGGATTTTCGAGGAAACTATCACACAAAGGTTCCGAATCTGGATCCGTTCCGTGTAATTGCTGTTCTCCGTTAAGTCCTAGGATAGAATATCACTATAAAATTTTCGGGGTACTTCACCTGCCACAGATATTGACACAATTTGTCGAATTTCGACCACTGGGCGACAGCTAGTACTAATAAATTGCCCACTGATTAGTCAAGAAAAAATATATTGAACCAACCCCTTTCAAAAACAATGTCCGATGTGTTTTAAGGCACATTGGACATAGCTATATGCCAGCAAGTAATATGGGTTCCAAGCAGTATTTTATTGCTAATTTGTTGGCCAAAATAATTTTTGCTACTCTATTCCTCCCAAAAAAAAACAGGCGACGATGTTGTTTAGGCCTAAGTTGCAACTAACAGAGCCTGCAAAGAAGATTTTAAACTATTCGTAATGAACAATTTCATTGCTAATTAGTTTCCCAAAAAAAAAATAGAGCCACTACCCATTTCCAGAAACATTTTCGGATGTGACTTAAAACTTAACTCAAATCTTACACTGTGCCGTGGAAAGAGAAATGTTGAAGCAATTTTTTTTGGTGCTACAAATTGGCCGATGTGGCTTAATAGACCTACAAATTTTCCTAGGTCAGACTTCATCAGGCAGTACCTAAGAGGTGGCCTATTTATTTGAAGATGTTAAGATAGTATATTTTTTAACATTTCAGAAGAAACATCAATATTTTAGAAATTCTGGAGATTAAAGTAGTCCTTGCTTCTCTCAAGAAATAACAAAGCTGTGTTAAGTATGAAAATCGAAATTTAAGTTTGCTATTAAGGTACAAAACATTACATCCAAGAATTTCACAGCAGTGTTTTCAGTACAATCCCTGTAGGTATTTAGTATAGAATTTTTACCCATTCACTCATCTTCCTTTCCGAATGTTCATTAAATCTTTCATCAAATTGAGTAATTGTTAATTTAGTACACGTGAAAATGCAAATCTAAGATTTAGTCTAGTTAATTATTTAGTTACTTTTCTATTAAATAATTAAAGTGTGTTTTAACTTGCAGCAGGCTGTAAACTTACTAACCAACTTTTCTAATTAAACAATATTTGCCTATGGAAAACAATGATTCAGAATCAAGTTCGTCATATCTCCGATCTATTATTCAAATAAAATACATGCGTAGTTTACTGTACATTTGCTCTATTCGTATTACATTAGTTTTTGAGTTCATTGGACCACAATGAGTGTTCTTTTCCTCGACCCCTTTTTTAGTGGATTCATTGATGGTAGGGGGTCCATTCATGCCTTCGCTGTAATTCTATGCACAATATTTTATTTTCAAATTAGCCATGGTGTATTGTTGAAGGTCCTAATCATCAAACCCCTTAAATCGTTGCCTTCGGGGCATTAATTTCAATCTACGGAGTTACATGATAAAGTGCCTGTTTGTAAGTATAAGCTGTACCCGAATACGTCTTTTATTTTTCTGATGAATGGGGCGACTTGTCATCGTGTGGATGTTATATATTGTGATTTTTGTCATCGTCCACAATTTGAATTGTGTTAAGGCTGAAAGAGGGTATTAGGGTATACAATTTATTATAAGAAACATTATAATTTTGAATAATTCAGTTGGAACCAGAAATTATGAAAATAACTACTGAAATGTCTCTAGCTCTTAAATAGGATTCGAAACGTTTCGAAATATTTTAGCACTATTTTAAAGACCATTGTAGCTTTGCGTTGCAAATTAATTAAAATGATAAATTTAGTACTAATTATATAGAAAAAATCAGTAGTTTACAAATTCTCTTCAGGTTCATTTCATATCACCAATATTTGCGAAAATATGTTTTTTGAAATGAGAGTTTACAATATAATTTAATTAAAACTTTTAATATTATTTTTTAGTTAAACATTTTGTTAGGCAACTATCGTTTGTCGAAAAATTTACCACATTGTCCATAGATGGCATTTATTTATTTATTGTTATTGTATATATACCTAGTTGTTTATATAATAATACAATGACCTAATCTGAACGTTTTAGTATAACTGGAGTCTACCAGGTTACCGTCATAAACGACAAAGGCAAAGAATATGGTTTTGACCACATATAACAATAGAACATTGATGACCGACGCAAAACTTGTGGAACTTGATGATAAGCGGAAGCATATAAAGGGGGAAATACTTGAGTTATTAGAAGTAGGGCGAGAGGGCGAAGTGTAAATGGTACTATCACCTATTGTGTGATAGAGAATATTCTTCTAATGGCGTGTAATCATGGAAAATGAGAAGCAAACAAAGACCTATTATTATTCTTCTTCTTGGTCCATTTTTCATCTGCAGTTATGTCTTTATGTTAGGTCCTAACTACTCAATGTCTGTCATTCTGTGTCTATGGATGTTCTCATTTTCTAAGTGTTTATTCATTTATTGTGTCCAGATTGATGTTAGCTCACTCCATATTCCATATGTCAACGTAATATTAGTTATTCCTCTTAGTATTCTCATCTTCGCGGTTTCCTACATTCTTTGTGTCGTAAATATTGATCTTATTGTTGCTTTATACATTCTTGACTGTGCTTATAATTTGTGTGTTTGTTTCTCCGTATTGTACTGCTTAAACATCCTACTACTTTTATTTTTACGGTGTCTTGGTTAAATAGCACCACACGGCTTGTTTTTCTGAAGTGTGATGTTATTTAGCAAGAAACTATAAGAATAATCTAGAAGATGCTACAAATATGCTTCAGAAAAAAAAACCTGTTACTTTGTTCAGTTTTTAAATCCGTATGGTTCTACGACGAGGTCATATCTGCGACACAAGAAGTATCCATCTAACTGTACCATACAGATAGTGATCCAAACGCCACAATATGCCACACTTAAGAAGAATTGGAGTTTATAGTGAAACCTCACGGATATGGAGATAGGACCGACGGGAAATTCTTGTAGAATTCCTTCTGGGCAATAGAGGCTAAATGTGTTTAAAAAAGCCCGGAATAA
Source organism: Octodonta nipae (assembly GCA_034190945.1). Classification (NCBI taxonomy): domain Eukaryota; kingdom Metazoa; phylum Arthropoda; class Insecta; order Coleoptera; family Chrysomelidae; genus Octodonta; species Octodonta nipae. Next base: position 123,116,337 of record CM067216.1, read on the forward strand.
CATGAACTTGGCAGTCTCCAATTGGCATAAACAATATTGAATATCTTAATGGGAGGGTAGTGAACTAACTGACACAAGGAACGTAATGCCAAGAATAAGGAAAAATATATAAATATAAATAAAAGATAAACACACATAACACAGCACAGATGAGTTTAAACAAAAACATTCCAAACACATTACGAAAGATATACCGAATATTAAAACCCAGTAATACAAAATCAGAGGCCAGAATAACTCCCAGCAATAACCTAAAACGAAATTGAATCTGTCATAAAATAAAGAATAACAAAATAGGTGGACAAGATGGCATTCTTGAAATTATGAAACAGGGAGGTGAATGTGTGATAAAATAATATGCTTTGGATAAAAAATGCCATGACAATGGAATAATTCTGTTAAGATAATTTTGCCTTAAAGAGACAGAAATTGAAAACTACCGTACTATCAGCGAGTTATCTAATTAATATAAGCTCCTTGATAAAATAATTACTAATAGGCAGGCTAAGCTAGATTTTCACCAGACACTAGAGCAAGCCGAATTTAGAAGTGGCATAATATTTATATTTGTAGATTTTCAGAAAACATTTGACATTTCCCAGAATACATATAATAGTGCAACAGACACATTCAGAATGTAAGATTGCGACGCCAGCAAAATTCTCCTTGGAAAAAGCGACTAGACCAGGAGACTCCATCTCTCCTAAACTATTCACAGCTTTTTTGCAAAGCCCCATGAAGAACAACAATTGAGGAAATATTGGAAATTAACTGAGTAACCTGAGAGTTACAGATGACATAATACTTATCCCAGACTGGGTAGATTACGCATGTCAACTATTTCAAGACCTTCAATGTTCTTGTGCACGAACTGACCTGATGACACATGGTGCTATGAATAATTGAATTAGTTTAAATATAAGACGTAGGAATACAAAGGAATTAAAATCATAATTTTTACAATGGTTTGCAGACTAGTCTTAACATATGTTTAAGTCAAACAAAAAGTAAAGTACCAATAATCGAGCTTTATAATTAAATTAATTAAATACATACGGTATTACAATTTGTAATGCAGCCCCAGTACTTGTTGGTTAGAGAGAACTAGTGCTTAATAATTCACCCGTTGAGCAAGCTCTCGTCAGTGTCTATGACTATCCGGCTTCAAGTCCTCATCAGCTGGATTTTGTATGGTTTAAGAACGAAATCTTTTCTCAAAATTCGTCATGTTGATATTCTCGTAAAAGACACGACGATGTATAGACTAAAAATAAGATTTAATATTTAAACTTAATTATAAGTTGAGAAGAAATATATTCCTGCAAAACATAGAGATAACTGTTTTAAAATTTATATTCCAAATTTTCGTGCCAAAGATGTTTGTTATGTACAAATTATGAAATGTGGATTTACATCTCACACTTATTGCATGATATTACATCAGAGAGTCTTGTTCTTCTATCTTTTTAAGTAGGTCGTCCAGTTCCTATGTTGGGTTGTGTCTTTATATTATACTCTAACTTTATCTTTTCTGGGGTTGGCCGACACCCCTTCTACCTGCCGGCAATTTGCCTCTTTCAATTCTTACTAGCCTAATTTTGACATTCTGCGTATGTGATTGCTTCACTCCCTTTTCCTTTTCAATATCCAGTTGTTGATCCTTTTCACGCCGCTTGTTATTCTGATTTCATCACTTCTACTCGATCTTTTAGTGTTTTCTCCATGATTCTTCCTTCCTCATTTCTGTAGTATCTAGCATATTCCTCATCCTGTCTAATGTTTATTACGCTTCATAATGCAACTCCTTCTATCACTTTACTTTGTGATTTTGTTTGCTATAACTTGTATAAACGAACCAAATAACAGTTTAGAATTTGACATGTGGTGTCACTGAATTTTCTATTAGGCCGGGAGAATGTGACAACCAACAGCACCGTCTTCGCAAAATAGAAAAATTTTCATTTAAATTGGTATTTGCCTGGTATACAAACAAAACGAGCTTGGTACTCATTGATTTAAGGAGCCGAAAACACTATGCTTTACTACCTATATGTTTGAGATGTACATGAAAACTTTTCAAATTCGCAATTAAAACTTCCAGTGCCTACCATTCCCGCAATATTACGTTGGAATTAAAATATTTATGAAAAAATGTGTGTTATGTCCTTTCTATGAAATTTTTTATAAGAGTTTTGGAATTTTCGGCGATTTTCTGCAAAACTGCAAGTTGTACGTCGCAGAAAAGTATATGAGATCACCAAGGGATCTTCTTTAATAGATTAAACGTTAAAAAACTATACACGTCCATAAGGAATTTTCGAAAAATGGACCAATATGTTAGGGATATTGGTCGATTTCCATGAACGCATGTTTTCATTCCCAAATTTCATCACTTTATCAATAGAGTTCTTTTCCGAAATTTGAATTTTCACCAATCCGAATATATACTCTGTTATACAAGACCATATTCATTCAAAACGGTTCACCACAGGAGAAGAAAGACGCGAGATGTATCAAATACATAAAGAAGTGTTCGATAGGACATTCAATTGTGGGAAGCGCAACTGATGAAGGTTCCCTGACCAGAAACAATATATGTTATATATAATATATATTGTCTTGCGTACAAAGGAATGACACCTTGAAGAGAGTATTCAATATCTCTGACAGGTGAAGTAACCTGAAAATTTTACCGTGACATTCTGTCCTAGGAGTTAAGGGAGAACAGCAATTACACGGAACGGCTCCAGATTCGGAACCTCTGTGTGCTAATTCTCTCGAAAATCCTAGATGTCAATCTTACATCTCGCGTCTTCAAACAATATCGATCTTCAGCGTTTTTAATCTCAACGTTATAAGCTATCACTAGAAGGCAGATTAAGGTTCGAGCTGTTATTACAATCAAGTTATGAATGTTTTTAAATCACTCACCATTCATCGATTTTTTCAGGTTTTATAATTTATAAACATTCATTTTGAAGATTTTCTGAATATTTACAATTTTTCTAATGACGGCGTTATGAACAGATAATTAATTTTTACACTATAAGCAAAAAACGAAAGTACCCCATATTATGGGGTTTTTAAGGCTCAAATAATTTACTTCTACGAGTTGGCTGTTAAAATTATGTCAGTTATGACTTATAACCTATTATTTAGGTGATGGCTTATGCGGTTTGCTGTTGAATTTTATGTCACCTGAAGATCTATATTGACTGGTATATTACGAAAACACCCTTTTTCATAAAAAGCTTAAATAATGTTAATATATTCCTACAAAGTAAATCGTACTTGCTCTAAATTTTTGTATTTAAATTACGAGTTCTATAAATAGTTTTTCATATGTCCCTCGTAAAAAAGATAAAAAATAACACATAGTAAGTTATATCGTGAAAGTGTGAAGATTTATTTGAAAGATTAGGGCCCATTAATAACACATATTGACATTGCCAGTCAAAATCACCTGGGTGCTTGAACTTGAAACTATATTAATAAAATATCACCCCATTCAACCCCACGTTTCCGTTGTTTGTAGGGGAATTAGCATCTGGCCATATCTCTCCACTCTTCCGAAACTAAAGTTGTGTCGGTAGTAGTAGGTATCACTCTTTCATCCATGCATTCACCATTCAGTCTTGCAGTCTTGGACCGCAGTCGCGGATGAAAGCAGTAGACAGAACGGCTGGCTTGGCGGCTCGTGTACAGCATCCCTTTGATCCTCCGTGGTGTAACATCATCTGTGCGGCGCAATGTTAGATATCCGAAGATATAGTTTTCTTGTTGTTTCGGTGGTCGTTTGCTCCAAGAAGAACCAGACAATTAAAATGCCTTAGAGTACGGTTTTTCGTGGTCTCTTTCGATCTTCTTTTATTCTCGCGTGTTCTGCTCGAGTTACTTTTCAAATTACTCTTTGTGTTTTGGTGTGGAGTAGAGTATGTGTTTGTAGAAAGGATTCGTGATCCATTAACGGAGATGAGTTTGCTTGATGTTAGTGTGAGTCTCTTTAACAGTCATTATATTTCACGGTTTAGATTTTCCATCACCTTGGCGATTTCAATATAATTTAGAAATGGGTTTTTTAATTTGGTGGTGGGTATTGGTAGCGTGAATTGGCGTTCAATTTAAAAGCTATTTAGTAGAAAATTTGAAATCGTTTAATTTTCATTTAATTGTTATAATTCTATCTTAACTACTTTTAAATATGTTTCGTTATAGAAAGAAATATTAAAAGTTACTTAACGAAATACTTGAGTAATCCTGTAAAAAAGTTACCCCCTTTTTAAAATCATTGGTGTTTATGGAGAAAATACTTAATTAAGAGTTAATGTAACGAGCTCAACTGATTCAGCCCGTTTCTAGAATTATCTTTTCACCTTAAACAGTATTGCCTAAATAAAATTATTTGGGCACCATAAATATTAATAGAAAATCTTAATATAAAATTATTTCAAGTTGTAATTAGAATATAGATTTTTTCTATTAATTGCTAGTAACTAGAAAATCGTTTTTTCTTTGACATATTTATCAGATATTTTGACTTTTATTATAACAATAATAAGAGACATAAAATTTTGATTCTTCTAAGCTTAATTTTGAACATGTAAGTTATTAACAGCATTCATTTCAATCGCAATCTGATATAAAACATGAGTGTTATCAATTGTCACAAATTTTCTTCATAAACCAACCTTCAATGTCATTATGTATTAAAAATTAATTATTGACAGGTGATCATTTCAGAACTTTTTAAATTTTTATAACATGTCGAATTGATTCTAGAGCAGCTGCAGCTGAGGACAGGTATTAATTAATTTTACAAATATTATTATTAATTATATATATTATATTACGTTTCATTTTATCTCACTGGAAAAGACCAATTTTTGGAATTTCAATAATGATTTGAATTGTAAAAGGAGAGTTTCGAAAATTTCTATAGTTATCTGATCAAATTGATTGATATGAATATAAGGACTTCTATTAAAACATGGAAGATGTACATATAACATTCAATTGTTTTTTTAGAAATTAATTTTCCTAATTATTTAATAGTTGTATATTTAATTTAAAGGTGGTTCTCTGATATCTCGTATTTGTACTCGTACGTTATCGATTTTTTTAAAAATTAGGTGCACTACCGAATTTCAGGAGTCTTTCGCTTCTTTGATTATGTCCTTGCTGATTTATTGGAAGAAGTTCTCCCGATTTTTAGGTGGTTTGCCTAATAGTCGTTCCTGTGCGGGTTTTCTGTGATTTCACATTCTTTCAATGTATTCTTGCCAATCTATCATTGGGATAATCTATACCATGTATGATGATCGGAAGGTGTTAGAATACAAAACAGATATAATAGTTGTGTTTATTTATTTTTTATGTTTTATTGTTAAGATGTTCAAAGATGTAGATGGCGTTAAATAAAATCAAATCAAGGAAGTTCTAAAAATCGTTCGACTCGTAATTTGGGAGTGGTTTCATTCTGATATTTTGCTTGGTTGTAGTTATTCAGTTTCATGAGCGTTTAAAGTAGGTACGTGTAAAAGCAAGTCCTTCTTAAATTTGCTCGTCCGATTCTGCTATTAGATGCTGAGTATGTATATCACTTTTGCTGTCATTTTGTGAACTGACTTTTATTGAAAAAATAAACAATCATTTATTTTTCCCTTCTGATTGCTACAACAATACCAGACTCGGAGTTGAAACGTCTCCATACACAGATAAGTATTACACAATATACAATACATTACTTATATACAGGAATACTGGTTGATTATTTTATAGACATCTCTTTCTCTCAGAAAAACTGTGAGGAAGAATCTTTGTACAGACAGCCAGTAATCCGGGCAATTGTACGAAATTGCCTTACTACACTTTGTTCTACATATACAATTTTTAAGTACTTATCTGTTACAGGAAAAAATTTGGAGGAGAGAAAACCCAATGAATAGACAAAATAACAATACCAAGTTATGACCCCATTTTGATAGGCACTCTCGTTCTTTTTCTCTCTCTTTTTTTTCACCTCATTATGTCTTTGCCAATAGCAGTTTTGCCCAAACCTAGTGTTAATCATTAACTGATAAAAGCGCTTCAGGCTAGCCTGAGAACGGCAACTTTTTAGTTTCAATGATTAAATAATTTGTAAGTTGTCCATTGCTATTCTACTCGTACACTGGCAACTTAATAGTGCCTAATATCAGTTTCAAAACAAATTTCGTTGAGACTATGCGCTTGTACTATTGTTTTAAGCAAGTGAAAAATTTACAAAAAAATTTGGGTCTGTATAAATTTGTTAGCACCACGGCATGGACAATTTTATGTATTTCTTCACAGCTTAAAAAATATGAGCAACTTTTTAATCGTCAGTGTCTGGAGACACACATGAACATCTGCGTTCTATTTGTCAGCAAAAATTGAATCGCCAGGAAAATCGAGTGTTAGAATTTTTAGTGTCCGCCACTAAATAGTCACATATGTACTGGTTCTTATAAGAAATAATGTGTTCTATTTTGGTGATTAAAAAGTTAATGTGCTGGGTACTGAAATAATTTAAAAAAACAACCAACGTCCAAAACAAGTTTACGGTAACTACCAGTAGTTAAACAAAGCGGTTTCTGGAGCGGAAGTGGGCATAAAGGTAACCAGTCATCGAGTTCTCGCCGGGAGCTGCTGCCGAGCTGTTGGTAGTTGTTGTTTGGATAAGAAGAAGACATTGGGAAGAAGAAGAAGACATTGGGGGTGGTCGTGGTCGTAGGGGTGCGCGAAAGACATTTGGGTGTGTGCTACGACCCCAACAGTTCAAAGGACCTATTCATAGCCGGGTGGAATTTTCCACATAAAGCGTATATGAATGCCGCCGATAAAACTTTTCACATGTACATTCCATTGGGGCATTTGTTTTCCATCTTCAACGACTACAAGCAAGTGATGTGTGGTAAACAAACAATTCGTCTGGTGCGAAGTCGTAGCGATGATGATTGCCTTATAATCACGGATGCTGCTACCAAGGGTAAAGTGACAATAAACAACATCGAACTCAAAGTCCGTCACATTTTTCCAAACGATGACGTTAAATTGGATTTACTGCAAGCCGTCAAAGCGGATTCCAGTATAATTTTACCGTTTCGTAAATGGGAGCTAAATGAGTTGCCTGCTCTCAAAACAGGTGCTACTCGTGAAATTTGGGCTGTGAAGACGTGTGCCGCACTGGAAAGCACGTTATCTTAGCCTTTCAAACGGATCGCCACAGCAACATCAAAGAAGATCCCACGGAATTTGACAATATTCACATTAATATTCGTCTAAATTTAAACAGCGAATTTTGGCCTATGGAGAGATTTGATTTAGATTTTTCAAAGAGTGAGTACGGTGAGGCGTATAAAAGGTATACGGACTTTTATCCCAGCTTTGGCGGCGGCAAACACCCTCTACTGGATTATGTTGCATTCAAGACGCACACCCTATTCGTCATCGATTGCTCCCGACGTGAGGACACCATGAAATCCTCGACTGTAGATATTCGCTTGGATATTGAAAGCCAGACGGGATTTCCCGATAAGACCCGAGCCTTCTGCATAATTATCCACGATTGCCTAATGGAATTTCTCCCACTCAGTGAAATTGTCCGAAGCTTATATTAGATCACTCAGCTGTTTAGAAAATCAGTTTCGTTATAGCTTTTCAACGGTCACAATGGAAATTGCAATTGTCGACATTCAAGTTTCGAAATCGAGGGAAGATTTGTTCCCAAGGAATTGGTTATCAAGACACGTAAACGCACAGGAGTGTTTTTGTTTAAACCACCTAAACCGTTTAACTATCTATCAGCAGCAGACAAAAGGCAAGTACGATATTTGGAACAACGGCTACATGGACTCCACTACTCTGATGGCCACTATGATTTGAATACTATGAACGACATTTTGAGAATTTACCTAACCAAATGCACGCACATATATGTACGAGGCCATCAGAAATATGACTTTTTATTTAACAAGTTATTTGAAGAGCTGAAAATCAACAATTTGAGAAAACTGCTTAACGAAGATGAGGAATCACACTATCACCTAATCAATCTGGAACTTCAATGGCGCTGTTGAACTGAAACCTTCTGACTCTCCATGCATTTTTCACTGCCGCTGCAATGATCCAGTACGATGTGCAAAAGAAAATGTTGATTTAGTTTATTATTGGCTTCTGAATAGTGTTTTACATAAATAAAACATTGTATATAACTATGTGTTTTAATTATTCATTATTTTCCTAATACATTTCACAATTAATTTAAGTAATAATATTGTAATTGTAGAGAGTGTTACACAAATAAGAATTAGCACTTTGTGGAGCTCCTCTTGTAGGTTAGCATCACGTATAGTCATTGAGCTGTTGGATAGTAAAGTTTTTTCATCTTGGCATGAAGCTGCTGAAATCCAGTCAGTGTCACCTTCAGTGTCATCAGAAAATATCAGCTTCAGTTTGAAATTTTTTGTTGTGTTTGACAGGCGAGCAAAATATACAGGCAGCCGTCCATCGTTTAATCTATCTCGAGCCATCAATGTGTAGTTGGAGCGGTTCAAACAGTTCCCTGAAGGGCATACAGCCATGTCCTTGGTTCCATAAGGTATATTAACATACAAGACATTTTTCAAAATTAATGTGAATATTATAAAACTTGATTTAAGTAAAGTCATTTTTATCGATCTGCATTCAACAGTAGTTGGTGAGACACTATGCTCATCTTGCACCTCTTTCGTTACTTTATACTAAAAATTATTAGCAGACTACTAGAAACCATAACATCAAATTCTTGATTCATCATTAAAAATTTTTCCAAGTCTCAAAATTATTACGCTCGGCCTTGAATCATCCGACAAAATCAGAGACTCGAAGGAGTTGCCGTTCTTGCGCAGGTAGGCGCTCGCTTAGGAAAACTATAGACTCGAAGGAGTGGACGTTCTTGCGCCTGCAGGCGTTCAATGCCTTGAATCATCCGACAAAATCAGAGTCTCGAAGGAGTTGCCGTTCTTGCGCAGGTAGGCGGTCGCTTACGATAACTATAGACTCGAAGGAGTGGACGTTCTCGCGCATGCAGGCTTAAGCAAAAGATTTTAAATTTTTTTACAGACAACAAAATACCAAGATTTTAAATTTTTTTACAGACAACAAAATATCATATCCCCCCATCCAGCCCCCAAATATCTAACCGAACAACGCCCAAAAACCCGCGCCCACCCAACGGGCATGTACTATACCTTTTCAAATAAACATTTCTCGATTAACCGCATTAGCGCAGCTCGCTGGGTACCTGACTTTGTAATCAGGCAAGCCGCGTTCGATACCCGGCCAAGTATTTAGCTTTTTTTCTTTGTAACCACCACAACCATCAACAGATGGCGTGCACTCTGCAACCCACGCAACCCACAATACAATTGCTTTCATTTATTAACAACAGATGGCACGCACCTCTGCGACACACCCAAATGTCTTTCGCGCACCCCTACGACCACCCCCAATGTCTTCTTCTTCTTCCCAATGTCTTCTTCTTATCCAAACAACAACTACCAACAGCTCGGCAGCAGCTCCCGGCGAGAACTCGATGACTGGTTACCTTTATGCCCACTTCCGCTCCAGAAACCGCTTTGTTTAACTACTACTACCCAAAATGCAATACAACTAATATTTATATATGTAGTTACAAATTAAGTATATACAAATGACTGCAAAAAATATTCGAGTCATATAAGTATTAATTGTTTTGTGTTCTGTTTGTGTTAATTATGTCCAACTATATATTTCAATTAATTATCTTATTCACATTATTTACTGAGTTTGATTTGATTGTGCGGTAAAACAAAAGGAAATAATTAATTTATTTGTAGTATTCGACGACAGAATTATTGGAGATAATGAAATATTTATTCCTCTTCTTCAGTATCAGATTTAATAGTGTTGACAACATGCCATTAAATTTTTATGGTAATTAATATTTAAATTTTCATCACAATATTTGATTGACAGCGTATCTCGTTTGAACGGTGCAAACCATGGGTCATATTACTTTTTCTTTACACGCAACTTTAATAAAATAAATATTCTTAAAAATTAAGCCAGTTAATTTAAGTTGAACACTTTTGTGTAGAAGTCTGTTGGATTCCTGAATAAGCTTCAAGAATATAATTTATTGTCACTATTTAAATTGCATTCCATTATTTGTTAAAATATATTCTGTGGAAATAAATTTCTGGGTCTTGCAAAGAATTGTGGTGGTAACGGAATAAAGAAAAGCAGGTGTTTATTCTATTAATGTCACTATTATATTTGACATTTAGAATCTAAAAATATAGCGTGTTGTTCTACAGTCTATGTCAGTAATAACATTTTTAATAAGTATTAACACTCACTTTTTTCCGCTCACAGAATTTTGTGTATGAGAAGTGGGAAATGTGGAAAAACTGCTTTACTTACCTTATAACATTCGACTGTTCGATTATAATTATCGATATCTCTAACTTTTTTTTTTGGTATTTTAACATTTTTAAAAATTATTCGTTTATTAATCATTTGATTTGTGTAGTAATTTAATCACAAAGTGACAAATAGAATAGCATAAAGAATACTAAGTTAATTGAGTGTTTATAAGGATTCAGTCAAGGAATCTATTTAGATTATTTAAACAACATCGTTTTTTAGTTTAGTTATTTTTAATTGTGGTTAATCATAATATAAATTATATTGATTGTATTTTATTTGTAGTATATTAATATAACCAGACAATTCAACAAGAAATATAACAAAATTTGAATCTTCAAATGGATTTTTTTATTCTATTTCTTTTTCGTTTTCGGCTTCGTATTTGGCCGAAAATGATACTAAAGCCAATATTTCTTTTTCTTTTTCGGCTGAAAACCCATTTTTGGTTAGATACTAATTTTAATATTGCCTATAAAGATGTATGTGAATGTTCATGCATGCTTGACAAATGTACTTGCATAAGTGCATTTGTACAAATATGCTTGATAGTCTGTATACTATACACTTTTGTAAGTGGCATAGGCTTGTACGAATTTCTCTCATGCACAAGTACGCAAATACATGAACGTGTGTGTATGCCAGTTGTGCATGTTGGGTCTGGTTTTTAAAAAGTTTACTTATATTTAAAGAATCGCCTTATTTATTGCAAGTAATAACAAATGACTATTATAACGGAAACAAAGTAGAGATTGCAAACAAAAGAGAATTATAAGAATTCAACATAAATGGGATTGCAAAAACTTTAAAAAATCAAAGGGTCACAGCCCTTACCGATGACGTTTACATTTCTAATCTATGGTTGCCACAAAGTAGGCGATAGGTACAATAGTGCGGAGTCGATGCAAGTTTGTACAAGTACATTTACATTTGCACGTATGCATGAACGTCTGTAACAGCTTAGAAGGTTTTCAAGGAGGCAGTGTCATTGGCGACACAATTAGAGGGGCTTGTATAAATCTGACACTATAATTTTGACTATGGAATTTGATCTATAAGCAGCTGGTTTATATTTCGGTAGAGTCGCATCTATGCTCTGCAGATCTCTTCGCGTTGTCCTCGCATTCGTCTGCTTCTAGTCGGTATGTAATTCGGTCCTATCACATTATACAAACATGTCTCGCCCTTGAGATTTTGCAATTTCTGTTATACCTGGTTACTTACACAGCTCATTAACTTTTCGGTTTGTTTATCTCTCGCTTCTGCCCTCAACTATTTTGCAGCTAAATATTATTCGTAATGCCATTCTCTTCAACACCTCGAATAGTTTCTTTCGTGCTAAACATTTTCTCTTTTGTTATTTTTATGTTCCAATTTAAATTCCAAATAATGGTTAATAAATCCTGGGTTTTTCGTACTCTTTAATCCTTTTATGCCATAAATAATTTCACTTTCATGTCAGTAAACTTCATTTCATTTATCACATCTCCAAACTTACACACATCTTTCCTTAAGTATTTTCTGTCCGTCACTTATTTCCATTTATCCTAGCTTATTCTCTTGTACATGGTGTTTGGTAATTATAGCATATTTTTTGTCATGATTTCGAAATCTTCAGCTAAACATTCTTGCAGTGTGTTTCTTAACATACCCGGTGTGTTTTTTACTTTCCTAATCCCAAACGGAACGGTATGACCTTGCCTTAATCCCTCTTTAACTATAAAATTCTCCAATGGGATTGCTTCCTTTTGTCAGGATTATGAAACGATATTATCTGAAATATTTTAAGTGTTCTTAATAAGCTAGGTTTTGACTTTTTGAAAATGTTTAATATCACTTATGTTTATACATAAAAAACTAATAAAGGGGTACTATAATATCAAGCACATTAAGTATAATCATCCTTCTTCATAAAAATCTACTAAATCCATTTTTTATAAGTAAACCTTCTCACGAAACAGGCAAATGGGAAAATCAACTTAGTATAACTCAACATCACTTGTAATAATATATCCACATAATTCCTTCAAATTACATCGTAAAGCTTAACTCAACAGGTTGAGAATATCACAAACTCGAAAACAAATGATACTCTCTAAAACAACCCACAAATTTCGTTTGACTCGATTATTGGATCGACAATTTGATCTTATGTTGATATCGTATAATCAGCATTACTTCTTGGTTGTATCAGATTGGAATATGTCTCGCGAGTTAAACATTTATCCTTTACACATTATCTAGAATTGTTTTCAGAATCCTATATAAATTTAATAATAAATAGGAATTGTTCAAGATTTAAAGATAAGTATATCCGAGTTCAATAAACATTTTTTGTGTACCAGTTGACTTTCATTTGTGCACATGGATTTACTTTTCAAACATTCTTTACTTTTATTATCAACTCCCACTTTTAATCAACAGAAATCGTTCAAAATATATGTATGTATCAGTGGCCTATTATATTGTAGATATGCTGGAATATAATTAACCATTAAAAAAACAATACCTATTAGTCTAAGATCCGTACTAAGATCCACTTTCACCATTGTTTCGATCGGATGAAAATAATATTTTATTAAATAAAATAAGTTTCTGAACTTGACTTAATATGCCAACTCCAATAATTTCTTTGGGAATAACACCACATAAACTTGAAAGTCTGTATATTTTAAAGGTCCAAACGTTTCAAGGTCTAAATCAGACCTCGTTTTCAATGGTACTAACACAAATTAAAGAAAAAATTAAAAAAAAATAAAAACAACAAATATGTTGCAAGTGACGGCATCTTGATTCTTATTCTCGCCTTATCTAATAGTATAGACGTGTTGGAGTACAATTACCAATTAAAAAACAATACGTATAAACTAAATAATGTCTAACTACCCATTAACATTTGTTAACACATTGTAATAAACACAGTTGGGTTGGTCCCAAGCAGATGTCAATTCAAAAATATAATTTGAAATATAACCAATTTCAAGTTTGATAGGAATAAGGAATAGGACTGATTTTCTGGGAGATATTTAAGCAATCAAGGGATTTATTTGTTTGCTGCTTACTTCAAAAATGGATGAAATATCTAGATAATTCATATGTATATAATAATCATGAGTTCAGGGTTTGTAATTTTATGTTAGTTACCAAACAATTGTGAATTTGCGATTAATTATTGTAGTTGTCTTGTACAAAAGTACTAACTAGGTGTAAGAACTCCAGTAAATTAAGAAATTATGCTGATGAATTTTCAAAATGAAATGAGGTTCAAAAATAAATACCCTAGGCAATGTTTCCACAAAAATTGAATTATAATAATCTCTTTGCAACATAGAAATCCTAATTTTTACTGTTGAATATATATATATATATATATATATATATATATATATATATATATATATATATATACACTTAGTTATATAAGTAATACTAATTGATCGTATTGCAGTCCCCTGTCCAGCGCAGAGTAATTTAAATACGTCAAGTAAATATATATAATCTATATAATATCAGTGGCATTATATATATATATATATATATATATATATATATATATATATATATATATATATATATACCAAGTGTTTTTAACTTTGAAAGGTTGTTTATGGAAAACAACGGACTTTCATACTTCCTGCTCATTCCCTCCTTGCCACTTTTGATCCACTTGTTAATTATTAAATAATAGAATTCAGAGTTATACATATGGAAACCACGCGTTCAGAGCTATAAATTTCATCAAATACCAGACTACCAGAGTTTCATTGAAATTAGCCGAGACTCATGTTCTTGCCATGCAAGGTAATAACTACTAAATATCAGAGTTTCATAAAATTTATTCAAAAGTTAATGTCTATAAGGGTCCTGCGTAGTCTTTTCTCAACAACTGTGGCCACCCTAAACCCTTTTCTGATATTTTCCTAAAACTCGATTTAAATTTCCTATGAACAAAATTAATGCTGCACTAAAGAAATGTTTCTTATTTTCATAATGTTAAAAGCTGCACAAATAAGAAAAATACCTTTTCGGGTTTTAGGCGCACTGATTTTTTTTAAGATTATGTCATCAGCCCTTATTTCAGCTTGAATTGATAGAATTGGTAACGCAGATCATTTCTATGGATTCATTGTACTTGCCAAGTACGTCTTAACCAATTTTAACGTTGATAAGTTTTTCTCAGCAGAAACTATACTCATCGGACCTGTGAGCATGGTTCTGACTATTATGTAAACTTCTGTCAATTTTGATAATTTTTTTGTTCATGTATTTTCAGGATATATAAAATTGTAAAAATATAAAACTTATTGTTATGAAAAAGATGATTAATTGGTAAAAATCATGAAACCCAAAATTCCAAATTTCAAGGGAGGTTTTAACATCGGTCCCCCTCACCGCTGGATGGCCTTGATGTTAGGTTAGAAAGTTAATAAATGTATAAGCTAGTCATTATTTTTTAATCAACTGAAATTAATGTTTCTAAACTATCTTCGATGAATAAAACTAATATTTTAAAACCAATTATTAACGGACGGTTGAATCAAGTATCATGTTATCAGGTTTCTAAGTAGCAAAATGACTTGAAGAAACTGTTACAGCTAGTTCTAATAGTCTGAATAACTTACAAAGCTTTACGTCATTATGGCAGATTAGATATATTGATACTGACACCGACCTTTTGCAAAAACTAAACATCTTGGTATATTATGAAGCACTATGTCGAGATTACAAATTTTTCATAAAGTATCAGTTACTAACTCTGGGATTCCCGGAGTGTTGCACACGAAACTTTCAACGAGTTTCCAAACGACAGAGGAATACTAGTCACGCGTCTATGGAAATTCGAATAACTAAACTTTGGACAACTTGTGAAACTTTTTTTCGAGGCCCTCACAGGTGTCTAACGCCGCCACTGATCTTGGTGATTATTTTCCCTGTAGATTAGGATTTTCTATCCAAAAATTTCTCCTGCAACAGTTAAAAACTTGAGCTTCGTATTTAAATTACTGGTTGTCTGCGCTGAAAATCTTGTTCACAGAAAAGGGGATGCCTGCAATACGATCAATTAGTATTACTGTATATAACTAAGTGTTTTATATACTGTGTAACACTTGTCTGCGTTTGGAAACGTTTCAACTCCAAGTTAGGACTCATTATCAACCACTCTATGTTTTAACTGGTGGATTATTCGTAAATGTTCCCTTTGGTACGTTTTTTCTTGTGTGTAGAAAAGAAACTTTAAATTTTCGTTGTTATATATTTTTTATAAAACACATTATGTAGTCAATACTTTTTGGATGGACAGTCGTTATTACAACAGACTGTTTTGCCTTTGGACGATGCGAATGTAATATATTCTATTCCGATGAGTTGATAAAGTAGGTATTTTTGACTGGGAGTAGTACACTAATAGTATCATTTGTAATGATTAGTCTAAATGGGCTTCCAAACTGTAAAGATTCATTCTTTAGAGAAATTTAATTGAGAACTTTAATAGTACGATCCAGAATAATCTGTATTTTTAAGCATCCTCATACATCACTGACGTGCAAGCTTTTAAAAACGTCCCATATCTGAATGCTTCTACGACACAGTAACACTGATAAAAATATTATAAATTATCATTAGCGGTTTTTACCGAATAGTGAGATTAATAAGCTTGGTGAGTAACTTTCCTTTTACGGCGAACAGAACAAAATAAAGCATTGTTAAAATAAACAGGTGTTCGCTGTTTTTGTAGCCATTATTATAAACCAGTAGTTTAAATAGCTAAATTTTGAATATATTGAATTAGTGTCTTAATTATATGATTTTGTAGCATAAACCGATCTTCAAACGGAATGCTTGAAGAAGCACATAAGATTGCATGTATTCTGCCGTTAAAAGGTTGTATCTGTTTTCAGTAGTTATACTAAATGTGGTTATAAGACCTCTTATTTATTTTATTTGCAATGGTTCAAGAATCCCGATCCCGCAACATTTTTTTGGTTAGGTACGTTACTTAAATAACACTTTTCCACCAAAATGAACGGCATGAAATTTACAGTACTCTGCAATTGCTTAGACGGTGTGACTTTTAAAGTTAAATTTATATATAGAAATAGGAATCAAAATGATCCTTGCCAAACTGCAGAAATAGTTTTGTTAGTGGAGCATTAATTTCGTTCAATGGAAATTGTAATCAAAAATATCCGCTATGGGTTTAGATTGCCCACAATTCTTGATAAAAGACCACGCAGAATCCTTATAGAGATTAGCTTTCGACTAAATTTTTGTCGAATTCTGATATTTTATAGTTCTGAATAGATGAACCAAACGTCCCCATGGGCACAAACTTTGAGAGCTGGTTTTCAGAGTACAGTCTCTCAAATTTCATATTTTTGAATGGCAGTCGGATAATTTAATTAATAGGTAATTGTTAATAAGTGAAGCTCAATGGGCCCAATTCTGAAAGTCCTTTGTTTTCGATGTACAGCTTTTCCGAGTTATATTGTT
The DNA here is from genome assembly GCA_034190945.1 of Octodonta nipae. Classification (NCBI taxonomy): domain Eukaryota; kingdom Metazoa; phylum Arthropoda; class Insecta; order Coleoptera; family Chrysomelidae; genus Octodonta; species Octodonta nipae. The sequence goes on from CM067216.1 coordinate 123,133,293, forward strand.
TATTATTTGCACTGCATAGACAAAATCAAAATACTTTTAGGCTTAATGCTTGTTGATTAACATATACATCTTACGATGTCACATTTTCAATGTGAACACAGCATTGAAATAAACATATATATTTACATTTAGTTTTCTTTTTGACTCAAGTGTTATGTGTTGTCATGCCTTCTTGTTTTTAGTCGTATTCTCATAATTGCGAAATCGTGCTCTCATGAAATCTGGTACCTATATTTACTTTAGTTTTCCATGTTTGTCACTCCATTGTTTCACTTAGTAGGGTTTGTATTGATGTATTTGTGATTTTCTTTACTTGGTATACCCTTCTAACAGGTGACCTGCCTCTCGGTAGATTACCTTTCTACCTTACTTGAACTATCAATTTTTCTAGGTTGCCTCCCTTTCGTTTTGTTGTGTTGTAGACAATCTGTCTTTGACTTTCACCCCTTTAATATAGATGGATTGGCACGTTTCCCTTTTCCATGAAATTCGTAACTTACGTCGCCAGCACCACATTTCAAACTAATCTATTCTTGGTATGTCTGATGTTTTCATCGTCCAGGATTCTACTCCGTACAGGAAGATTGAGGAGACGAGAGATTTACTAGCATGATCTTCGTGTTTTCTGTAATGTGACGATCTTTCCATACTTCTGTCTATTGACATAAGTTTAGTCTTGCTGAGATTTATTTATAATTGACAGTCCTCCCCCAAAACCGTCTAGAGCTCATCTTATTATGTATTCGCCGAATGCGTTATACAGCCGAGGCGATATAAAATGTCTGTTATCATGTCAACGTCTGTCAATTATATCAAACATCAACAGTTGAGGTTTTATATAGCGCTGTAAGTTGTTATAAAATTATTGTAAATTCTATTTAAAATCACTTTAAAACCGAAACGTTTGTTTGTGTCTGAAACCCATGGATCACTGAGCTCTTTAGTGCTCATTGAAATATTTGATCTAACACCAGAGTGTGAACAAAAATGGCAGAGTGCCATTTTCTTGTTGTGCAACGGAAGGTGCAAAAAACAACCTTGAGGGCCTGTTCACTCCAAAAGAAAGATTATCAGTGTTAGTGCCCATGGAGATTTTCTAGTTCAGAACTGTCAAATACTATAACTACCAAAAAATTATATATTATATTAACATCCACTCTCTTTAAGAATGACACCTATATTGAATTTGGGTGTAAAGTTTACCAGTCTACGTTCAAATCTATTTTACGTTTTTTTTATAATAAACTACCCGTTACCCGCGGTTTCACGCACATATGGAATGTAGAATTCTTTACAAGAAGAAATAACTTATGAAACATATGGGGTATCCAATATAAAATTTTTTTCTAACTTTGTTGAACCACTTTACATAACTATAAGTACAACTACTTATGGGCCACCCACTATAACATTTTTTGTACAACTCTGTTAACTCTGTGTAACTATAGATCCACGAATCAATTGTTAACCCAAGCCGCAAATATTTATAGCCTCCCTATATAACAGTTTTATTCAATATTTTTTTAACTGCCTTGTATGGATGTAACTCTACTTTCAACTAAATTTATATCATTTTGTATATACTGCTACCAATTAGTTAAACATTATAACTTAACTGTGTAACAGTTTTTGAACCATCCTGTATACCTCTAATTTTATTCTACAAATTATTTCAACTACGCCGTATATGCATCTGCTTAGGGACCACCAAATATAATTTTTTGAAGCGCTTAACTATAACTCTGCTCCGCTCTATATTTCAATTATCTTATCTATGCAACTGCTTACATACTACGTTAACTAACAATTTTTTTGATATTTTTTAACCACCCTGGAAAGTATAATTTGTCTCCGCCTTATATGTCAACCACCTCTTATATGCAACTTTTTCTAACATATTTTAAATCACATACTATAATTTAACTTCGCCCCATGTTTCAAATATTGCGTATATTCAACAGCTCATGTTCTATCCTAGAAAATATGTCGAACAACGTTTTATCCGAACTGTTTCATTATAATTCTGCTCCACCCTCTATTCCTGCCACCTTGTATGTGCAACTACTTATTGGCATCTCAGTATAACATTTTTTGTACCACCCTATATAAATATAAGTCAATTTCCAATAAATTTGACCAAAAGTGCAACTGCTTATGTGGCACCCTATGTAACAATTTTTAAATATTTAACTACTTAACTCCACTCCTCCCTATATTTCAAATATCCTATCTGTGCAACTGATAATGAGCTACGCTATTTCACAATTCCTCAAATTTTTTGAACCACAGTATAAAATATAATATCTCTCCACACTTTATTTAAAGCACCCTTCATTTGCAACTTTTTCTAAAGTTGTTTGAATCACACTGTGTAACTATAACTTGACTTCACCCCATATGTCAGGTACTCCATATATTCAACTACTCATGCTCTACTCTATGCAACAAAAATTTTCTAACACTTTTTTACCCACACTGTATAATTATACTCCACCCTATATTTCAACAACCTTGTGTATGCAACTACTTATGAGCCACTCAATAAAACCTTTTTGCACCACCCTATATACTTAAAATTCTAGTACACCATATATTTGATCTATCCGGTATATAGAACAGCTTGTAGATCATAACATTCCTTTATAATATTTTTTAAACCCACCTGTTTAGCTGTAATTATACTCGACTACATATTTGAACCATCCTATATCTGCTAGTTGTGAACTTGTGAACTACTTGTGGATATAGTCTTTTTAACCACACTACATACTATAATTCCACTCCATTTTAAAGTTCCACCACCCTGTATAAACAACAGCTTCAAAGAATTTTTCAACCCATTTCATAATAGCTGAAGAAAATCATTCAAATATTCTGCTTTGCATAACACATTTTTCTATAAATATAAATTCTATTCTACCCTTATTTCATATTGTATATGCAACTACTTATGAACCTAACAATATATTTTGTTATCCACTCTGTATAAATATAATTTAACTCCACCCGTTTTTCAACCACCTGGTGCATGCAACTATTTATGGTCCACTCAATATACCTGTTTTGAACCACCCCGTATAACTTTTCCCCTTAATTTAACCAAATTCTATATATGCATCTGCTTACGGGTCACCTAATATACATTTTTTGAAAGATTTTTTAAATCCATGTATATCTACTCCACCTAAAATTACAGTTGATATATCAGTTGAATTTTTTTAAAATCTATACATGTAACATTGCCATATTCCAAATTTTGAATAAAAGCTAAGCTGATGCAAGTATCTAATATTTGGTGCATGCGGTGGAAGCAATTGACTAATTGTGTGTTACCGAAAGTGGTAGTAGTTTTTTCGCTATATCTACCGTTTCTATCAATAGGGGTGATATAATATACTAGAATCGCCTGTGGTCGAAATTCGACCAATTGGTTCAATAAGTAATGAAATTCAACTTCTTTTTCATATATAATTAATAGGTTTATTTGTGTTCAAATTCGCAATACTTAATTTAATATGGCAGATGCAGTAAGTGGAAATTAAATACAAAAATTTAGTTTACAGGAAACTTCTTAAAATTAAATAATTAAACTATTAACCAGTAGAATAATATAGAAAATAGAATAAAGCTAAATGACAATTCATTCATAACTATTCAATTCCATTTGAAAGAATTGAATAGTTATGAAGTAGAAATCATATATCTAGAAATTGCAAAATAATCGGTTTTAATTGATTACCAATCGTTAATCAATTTCCATTTTACTCGTAAATTCAAAGATTCATCAAAAATGTTGATACATATAACCATAAAATCGGAATTTTGCTGTATAAACCAATTTTTCTCAAAGTGAAATGATTCAGTTTAATTTCATTTCTCTAACATTTAATAAAATAATCATTTAATAATTCCGCTTCATAATATATTTCCACTATCCTTTATATGTAAATGCTAATGGACTACCCAATATAAAATTTTTTTCTAACATTTTTTGAGCCCCCGGTAAAACTATAATTCCAGTCTAACCATTCTATATATGCGACTGCCTAAGAACCACCCTATTTAATCTTTTTGTTTCTAAATTCTTTTTAAATATTTTCTGTAACTATTCTACTCCGCCTTATATTTTCAATTATCATATATATACATATATACAGGGTGAGTTTTTTTTATGATCAGTATGGGGATCTCGGAAACTAGTGGAGATAGAGCAATGGTTAAATTGGGAAAGATTTGCAGTTTTACTGGCCCAATTTAATGACACTTTGGGATTTTTGTAAAAAGTCATGGCTTACTAAATATTTTGAAAAATCGAAATTCTGTCGATTTAGTCAATCCCTCTAGCTCCTTTCTTTTGATTTTATAAAAAAAGTGTAAATATCAAAATTGAAGGGAATTGTATCTCGAATATGATTGTCATGTCCTCGTTTACGTGACAGCTCTCGTTTTCGAGATATGACACAAACTTATCTTTTTTTGAATGGATACCATAGTTGGCTATGACCTCAGTTTTTTAACGATATAATACTCGATATAGTTATTCATAAAAATAACGGAGTTATGGATGCTTTTCTCTCTTATTTTCACTTTTAACGTAGTTAGCCATGAAATAGATCGATTTATTAATGACTATTCCAAAAAACATTGAACGGTTTTTTTATTAGGTATATCAGATATAACGAAAAAAAAAAAAAAAATAAGTAGGTACTTACTAAAAACTTAAGAAATTAAAGTACATAATAATGGTTACAATTTATGTTCGGAAAGTCCACCATTGTTATTTAGACAAAAAATGAATCTTTTTAAGATTGACATTACCGCTTTCCTCAGAGACCGCCTATCAATTTCTTCTATTGCTTGTAAGACCGCCTCCCTTAGGTCACCAACTGTCTCATACTTTCTTTTGTATACTTTGTTTTTTAGCGCACTCCATAAATAGAAGTCTATAACTGCCAAATCGGGAGACCGGGTTGGCCATTCGCGTGGGCCATTTCTTCCTATCCAAGAGTTTGGATAAATATCCTAAGTGTTGTCTTACCAATAACAAGTTATGAGCAGGTGCTCCATCATGTTGGAACCACTCAATTTCAAATTATGCAACATGTCTTGAAAAGTGTATTGCAAGAAATGCAAGTAGCGCTCCCCAGTATTATAAATATATTATATCATAGATAAAAGGCCCCAAAATAGTAGACCCTATGATACCACACCAAATATTAAAACCAAATTTTATCTGCGGTCGTCTTTTTTCTACATGGAAAGGGTTTTCTTTAGCCCAAATATGCTCATTGTGTTTATTGAACATACCGCAGTTAGTAAATCTAGTCAATATCGACTGTCAGTTCAATACTAGTAATGGAATTACTCTCAAATGAGGAAACGTCAAAGTGAAAACAATCTTTTTCATGGCTACCTACGTTAAAAGTGAAAATAAAAAAGAAAAGCATCCATAACTCCGTTATTTTTATGAATAACTATATCGAGTATTATATCGTTGAAAAGCTCCAAAAATGTCCGATTTTTTAAGGTCATAGCCAACTATGGTTTCCTTTCAAAAAAAAGATTAGTTTGTGTCATATCTCAAAAACGAGAGCTGTCACGCAAACGTGGATATGGCAATCATATTCGGGATACAATTCCTTTCAATTTTGATATTTACACCTTTTTTATAAAATCAAAAACAAAGGAGCTAGAGGGATTTGACTAAATCGACAGAATTTCGTTTTTTCAAAATATCTAGTAAGCCATGACTTTCTACAAAATCCGAAAGTGTTATTAAATTGCAAATCTTTCCCAATTTAACCATTGCTCTATCACCGCTAGTTCCCGAGATCCCCATACTGATCATAAAAAAACTCACCCTGTATATATATATATATATATATATATATATATATATATGCTACTCATTCAATTTTTTTTTAAACCACACTTTATAGATATAACTCTACTTCAGCACGTAATTCCACCACCCTGTTTTTAAACACTCTCTATATGCAGCTGCTTATGGGCCACAGAATAAATATTTGGTTTCTAACATATCTGGAATCAACCTGTATAACTATAAATTACAGGGCCCTATATCACAGTAAATTTATATATGCATAACTGTGGACTACATATAACACAGTTCTAAACCATCCTGTATATCCTATAACTATATCAATTGGCTTTCAAGATAACTTCATTGTGTGCCTCAAATTAATATGAGAACACATAACTTTGTACCATCCAAAAATTATCTATCACTTTTTACTTAAATTTCTTGAAGGGTTCAGTTGTAAAAATGAAATAATTTTTCAAGACCAGTTTTAATCTCAAGTAGGTTACAATATCACCCTGTATTGAAACTCTTGTAATTTTAAAACTCAGCTGTCACAATCTCTTTCGACTTCTAGACGCCAAAACCCTGAAATGGTGAAATTTTGACAAAATTTTAACTGCAATTTTGGAGAACTTAATTACATATAAATAAGATGTATACAAATAAAACATTATATGAATTATACTATTAGATAAAAATATTTGCAGCCAATCACATCTCGTTAAAAGTACATTAAACAATGTTTGACTGACAGCTAATATTTGAGATGTAATGTTAAAATTAATTTAAAAAAATATCTTACATGAAATAAAATTGCAAAATAATTCCTTTTATTTTATTATTATAACTTATTCAAGTTCTATTTGCACATGTCAAATATAAATAATTAATAAAATACTTGCATATTACTTTTATTTTTGATACAATAATAGATACACATAGTTTTCCAAAATATTAGTAAATTTTATTAGATATGTCATAAATTCAAGACTGAAGGAGTTACATACTCAAGTCGTGTGGATCTGAAATCATATGTATCAATTAAGTTTACAATCTTTAAAACGTAAAAATTTCATGACTCTTCTGTAAATGCGAAAAATTTGGTGACTTTAATATTTGGTGTTGTCATCGAAGTACCGTCACATCTGTGACGGTACAGAAAATGTTTTAGAGCATATATCTTAGTAAGTGAAAGTCGATGATTTAAATAATAATAAATAATATCTTTATTCTTGGTTACACGATTGTGTTTTAACTGTCGACTGCTACTGCTGTCAACTACCTCAATGTCAAGTTATGAATAATTAGCTTAAAGCATGTACCTTCTAGAGATAGCCTGCTAGAAAGAGAGGCCAGTAGAGACAGTAACAGGCTATTTCACTTGGTGGGTGGAAGCAGCCAATTAACAAAATGTTGATCGTGTTTCATTGAAAGGAGCTTCTAACCGAGTGTAATAGTCTGTTGTCTGGAGTCTTACCACGACATTTGTGCCCTGCAGGCTATCTCTAGGATGTAAATGCTCTAAGAATATTAGATTAAGAGGTGAGCTACTTGTTCATAGATTTATAATTTATTTTTAATCTACTTATTTTAAAAGAAATAAATAAGGAGTCTTTATATATTCTGTACATCTACGGCACTACTACTACCTTTCGAATAGTATACGTTTCATTACCCTCCTTTCAAAATAAAGGCCGAAAAAGGGGTAGTGAGTTTTCGTCTTTGCGTATTAATAATAGTATATGATATAACAAAAAAAGATTCAGTAAAATCAGGGGAGTAGTTCTTCTGTGATTCCTTAACAAACAAACAAACAAATAAACAGACAAACTACAATTTTATAATAGTATAGATATAGATTATTGTGAACGTGTGTTGAGCATAACGTACGATTAACCCCATTTTTATCAATGTAAGAATTTTGAAAGAAACACATGTTTGAACTACCTGATGTTATTGAACAAGGGTTAATCCTTATGGCTCGTGCCATTATGTGGGTACTGTTGGAATAATTCTTCACTATTCGAACTTCCATTGCCTTGAAATGGATGATCTCACAACGTTTCAATACGTTTGGATCTGCTATCGTCATCAGGTGAATGATGGGATCAACACAAGGAAGAGCACTGGTATAAAAGAAAATTGATAGAGACGGCATACATAATGTCGACTGAGAATATAGTTAGGGAGCCCAGCTTCCAAATTAAAAACATTTGGAGACCTCTTCTTGAGCCACTGCCGCTATGCATCACCGACAACCAATTAAGCGACCCAATGAGCATTACCGGTTAATACCAGGTATAATCTGATTTTCCCATTATTCACCTGATGACAATAGCAGGTCCAAAGCTATTGAAACGTTGTGAGATCGACCATTTTAAGACGATGGAAGTGCAAGGAAACTAGGAGAAACGAGTTACATTGTCTACCAGCTTCAGACTAACATTAAAAATGTATGTTTTCGACTTTTTATAATATAAGTGTGATTTAAATGTAATTCTCCAGCCCTTAATTTATATGTGCTTGTTTAGCTGAAAATGTGTAGATGTTGAACATAACATATGACGTTAATATATTAAGTTTTACTATTCTTTATCTGATATTTTTTGTGAACTCAACATTGTTCCTAGTATAAACGAAAAATGAATTATTGTTGAGCAGCGGTATTCCTTTGCTATTTGTGAGAGATTTAAAAAATATTTGCAGTTAAAAAATCATCAAATGTGCAAACAATGGTTTCAACAAAATTGCTCATTAGTTTTCCATTTTTTTTAATTCGTAGTCATTTTTAAATCTAATATAATTTCAAATATTTCATTCATCATTGTTTTCCCTTCAAAAATATGGAAAACAGCTGGACTATCTTAAAAGACAATTTTCAAGCCGTTATAAATAAAATTCTAAATTAACATTGTATTTTGTAAATCACCGCTCTTATGCAACATGTGAATATTAACGTCCATATATTAAATTCAAATGTGCATAGTCCATAATTTTAAATGAAATGCAATACTCGTAATGCATTGTTCTTAGTGATTATAGATCTCAGATTTCATTTGGCTAGCAGAGATTTAACGTAGGTAGGATATCAGATTATATGTAAATCTCAAACAGATTCTAACTCGGGTTTACAGTCAAAATACTGCAATTGGAAAACGAATTCGTCGATATGGATCGAACACGAGATCAACGCCCTCGGTTATAATCATTAAAAAAAACCGAAGTGAGTAGTTTCTATTAAAACCAAAATTTTATTAGAATTTTGCATTAGTTTCAGATCGCGTCTACTTAAATATATTATGTAATAATGTAAGTAAAACCTTTTGAACAATTATAAAGTTTCGTAGCTTTAGAATTAGATATTTATCCTTTATATTCTTCGTGATAATCATTCAAGTTTATATATGATGCAATTGATTTCCTCAAATTGTGATATCCCTACAAAAATTATAAATGTGAATTTAAGTTTGTTACGCTTTCACGCCAAAACCTCAACTGATTATCATGAAACTTTGTAATCATATTCTTAGAGCTTTATTAAAAAATATATTTTTTACGGCGGATAAAAGAAGTTATTTCAGGAGGTATCATCTGATGTAATTTTTAAGTTAGTGTTAGTGCTAAATGTTTTTTTGATATCATGTGTTGTCCTATATATTGCAATAAATTTCGTGGGTTCAAATTAAATTTACGATTGATATTCACTTTCACTTTCGAGAACTTTATTTACACACAAATAAATCCCCTATTTATTTACAGCAGCCTATCGATACTGATACAATTCACACGGAAAATACACTAAATCTACTACCCATAATGTACAATGTCCTATTATAATTCACATGGAACTCTCTAGCATTTTTCGACGGTCATCTCGCTGTTCGCGTAGTGTTTTGCCGGAGTCATCGAAATTTCCAGTCCACCTTGCGCAGGATCCCCCCTTTTTCACCCCAAAACTACTCCACTGATTATCATGAAACTTTGTACACATATTCTTAGAGATATTACAAAGGTCAAATATGCAGCTTCTATATGATTCAAAAATTTCTTCTATGTGTTACTATTAAATAATGAAGACTGGCTTAGTACAATTTATTATTATATTCAATGTACACTCCTTCCAGTCAGGACGCGTGCCTCTTTCTTTTTCACTGCTTCAACGGAGCCAAATCTTTTTCCTTTTAATCTAGAATTTACCACATGAAACTGACAGAAATCGCACTGAGCAAAATTAGGCGAGCAAGGCGAATGTACTAATACTGGGATGGTACCCTAGACTAGAAATCTTTTGACAGACAATGCGGAATGAGCCGGCGCATTTTCCTGATGAACACTTGTTATCTAAAATTCCGTACATGTTTTCAAGAGAACTTCATTAATGCTCTCCTGAGAATGCCCTAAAATGACGAAACTTTTGTGATATATAATTTCGGAAAATTCTTTGTTTATGTTAATGCTTCATAAAAGTCCCATTACAAAACATTACACACAATAATTTGAAACGTAATATTAAAAATTGGGCTTGCATATATGATGTTTAAACGCGAACTGAATTGTGATTCCTTGATTCATATCTAAATATTACTGAGAAACTTCTGGGGTCAAACTACTGATTTACACCAAACATAAACTTTCTTTATTTTTAAACAAATCCACAAAAATATTTCATTTCTACTTTTCTTAGGCTAAACCCGAGGCGTCATATTCACTACTACACTAATCCTGTCTTTCTAACGTATACTAGTTATTTTCTCGAAAGGGAATGGAATTTTCGGTCCGTTTTTAGCATTAATCGGACGTTCATGGAAATAGTTTTTGGTCACCAATTTGTTTATTCTGAGAGCCAGTTTTTATTACAGATGATTTTGGAGTAGTGCAAAAATTAAACGTTGTAACAATATTAAATCATATCAGTCGAGTGTTTGAAGTACATACATTTTATTTCGAGATTTTGGTTTCTTGAGGCCAAAACTACTAACTTCATCTTCTAGTTTAATTCACACCTTCCTGAAAATTAAAAAAACTTGCTCCAATCTGTTCCGTTGTAAACGTTGATGTTTAACACTAATTAATTTCTGGAGGAATAGATAAAAATGGTTTTACTGTACTAATCGTTTCTGACTATCAAGGACTATTCCACCTTTAGAAAAAAGTTAGCATATAGAATCTATCTCCAGAAAGCAGAGTGCCATCGACGTAATCATGCGTTGAGCCAATAACATGATTTTGAAGTAGAACTTCAGCAATTAATTGATAAAACTAGATAAACTTGGGGAAAAATGGGATAAATTTTGGTATTGGTTTCATCTGAAATCACATCACAATAGCGCAGTTCCTTTTAGAGATTTAGCTGTGACTAGGTCAACTTTTGTCTAAAGCTGAGATAGTCATTGCTTCTTAGAAGAGGTTGGAGAAAAAATATATTTTTCACTTCAACAATTTATTAGGAATCAATATTCTACTTAGGTTTACAACGAAAAATGTCGAAATATGTTCAAGGAGTGTGATGTGAACTCCGGGATGAATTAGTTACTATAGACTATATACCCTGGATCCATCTGACTTTTGTCTAAAGCTGGCATATCTAGTGTTTGTTGGAAGGAGTTGGAGCATTAAATTTTATTCTTGCGTAATACATTAGCGGGGTTGGTCCTAGTTGGGAGTTATGGAATGGTTAAAAACAAATAGTACAGCTTCAATGATCAATAGGTTGACATTTTCGTTTCGAGTCTGATATCTGATATCATCGGCAATTCGAGATGCCATCTAAGACGTTGTAAACCTACAAAGAAAGCAGAGCAAGCTCATAAAAAAATTTCAAAACTTGACGAGAAGAGGGAATGGAGGCAGAAGGAAAGCTGTGCTATTTACATTTACAGAGTATTGAAACAAATACATCTTCATACCGATATTTTTAGCAAGGCTATTAATTATTATCAACAGTTTCGTCATCGAGATTTTTCAAAGTGTTGCAGAAGAAGCTTCCAGACTGGGACACTACAATAAACAATTGACAATTACTAGTAGGGAAATTCAAACTGCTGTTTATCTGTTGTTGCCCATTGATCTCGCCAAGCACACCGTCAGCGAAGGAACAAAAACTGTTACTAAATGTAATATTATTCATTAAGGTATATAGATTAGATTAAGGTATAAGATTAGATGTTTAAATACCTACTGAACCTACAATTTTTGTGAAAGTTATTACTTGGTATAAAACCTTTAATATGAACTGAATAAAGATTAATAAATTGTTGATGTATTTACGCGCAAAATGCAGCTTAGAGGTTAATATGTGTTTACGATTCTACAACACTAAAAACTTCCATAAAAAGCAATAATAAACAAAAATTATTATATTAAGTGATTAGTGAATGAGATTAAAATTTAGTCTCGTTTGAATTTCCAAACAACTTCTTATTAATGATCAGCACTCTTGCTTTGATGGGTCTTAATTTAAAACGAGTACTCATCGCATATTTATTTATTTCATCAATCGGTTTCTTCAAAGACAAGAATATTTATTTTAATTGCTTTTCGCCTAATAATCATCTTTAATATGCTTTCATTATAGCCTATAAGCTGTCGTGTATTATTTAAACCACTTCGGTAAATATTTAGACAATGAAATTGAAAATTTACATAAAATTATGGCTGACATGAGAATAAGATTGAATTGGGAATGAGGTGGAACAAAATTACTAGATATTTCTTAATTAGTGAACATGTACCATATATCTATGGTTGAAACAATGTATCAATAAAGATGGTAATTTTTTAATTACAGCTAAATTAATTACCAAGTTGAAATTATTTAAATATATTAGGTTAGTTTTTTTTTTAAATTTATAGGTCCACACAGTAAGGTTTTAATAAATCACTTTAATTTATTTACTGGGTGATCAATATTAATTAATTTTCATTGGTATATAGGGTCTTAGGGTAGGCAAATAAGTTCTGTTATTTTAATTGGTTCTATATACCATTTATGCATTATATTCGCAAAGCACCGCATAAATAAACTAAATATTAGGAAGTTAGGTCAAAAAAGCTTTATGTGAATACTGAAATATAGAGGATCTCTTAGTAAAAAGATATGACTTGATCGATTTTTTGAAACATGAATGGTGATACTGATAAGGAAACTTTGAAGAAACTTATTCTAAACATTCAAAACTGAAAATAACAACAAGGCAACACTGATGAAGATAGGTATTGAATCATTCTTGTTCTCATTGTCAATGTCAACAAAAGTTTAATTGTATATTTTTAACAAATTTCGAAAAAAAGTTTAACAATTCGGCGTGCATTTTTTTACTTTCTTGTATATATGTTACCTGATTTATTCTCTGGTTGTGAATCGATTTGAATAATTATTTTTTAGTTTATAGTGTACATCCGGTTTGGTGCAATTTCAAATTTGAGAATCTATTCGTAAAATGATGGAATTTGGGATAACCACCCGAGGTGCAATATCTAGCTTTGCAGAAAATCGCCGAGAAAGTCAATATTTCAAAAACACTATCGCACTGAGGAAATGTCTTAACTGACATTTCCTCAAAAATTTGTAACTTCTAGCGTAATAGTCCGGGAAATGTATATCGCAAGGAGTATAGTACAAGTATAATTAATTTCATTCAATATGTTTTCGGCCTAAATCAACGAGAATCAATCTCATTTTGTTTATATACCTGTTAACTATCGAGTTACATGAAAATTTCTCAATTTTGGAATGACGGAGCTTTTAGTGTCACTCCTGCCCTAATAGAAAATTCTGTAGCAACCACAGAAATAAACATAGAATGCGTTAAGTATGGGCCTATGTACAAGTAGAATTGTAACGCTGGACGAAAGAGAAAGGAAACCGAGTTGACCTATATGTCTCAGTCTAGAGTTGCAAACAATAGCTAAACGTCAGTTGACTGACTCAAACAAGCACCAATCAGAAGCGCGCTTAGAGTTACATACATCCACTTTCAGACAAGTAGGGAATGAGTGCATTTTCTTATATTTACCCTTATATCTTTTAAAGGAAGCGTTTTAAATTTATAAAAAATATACACTTTGATTTTCCACACATAGACTTTTTATTTTATCTGCTTCAGGATTCGCTTGATTTTTATCAGAATACATATGTATTTAATTTTCTAATTTGGCCCCCAAAAATTAACATTAGAATTTTATTATATTAATAAACTTTCAGAGAAGTCTTTTATAATCTACTGTCTGAGTTTTGAGGCTTTGTAGATTGAAAGATAAAGGGCAAAATAGGTACAGTTTTAAATTATAAATTATTAAATCTGTTATTCAAATTATTAAAAAATACAAATAAAATATATTTTTCAAAATTTAAATAGTGTAGCTTCTAAAGTGGGAATTAGGTCGACGTTTAATATTTTTGTTAATATCTTTTAAACAAATGATTTAAAAATATGATATATTTGTAATGCACATAATGAGCCTTTTATCTAATATATTACATGATGCGTTTGAAAATTGAATCTTTATTTTCCATTAAATTGTATAATTTGTCCCTAAAATTACTATGCGGGTTTTCTAATAATTTATTTTCCGTTTAGTTCTATTATTTGGGGGCCAACTAATAGAATTAGGGATTTTTTTCATATTTTTCCCATAAACAAAAAATTTTTTTAAATATTTTTTTAATATATTTTAAAATATTAATTTTAAAAAATATATATATTTGTATTCGTCATAATGAGCCCTGTGATTTGATATATTACATGACCCGTTAGAAACAATTATAATTTTTTATTTTCCATTTAATTCTATAATTTGCCCCCAAAATGAATCTTAGGGTGTCTCCTTATTTTTTTCAGTAAAGTTCAGCTTATGGTTTCGGAGATAAGGGGGGGATGGGTAAAATTTTTTATATTTTTGTTAATATCTTTTAATTAATTAATTTTAAAAATACGAAAAAAAAATATTTGTTTTCTTCATCATGAGCCCTTTCATTTGATATATAACATGATGGATTAGAAACAATTTTAATTTTATATTTTCCATTTAATTCTATAATTTGCCCCCCAAAATGAATATTAGGGTTTTTTTATTATTTTTCCAGTAAAGTTCAGGTGAGGTGCTATACCTCCATTGTTTTTTCAAAATTTTCCATTTTATGGTTTTGGAGATAAGTGGGGGAATGGGTATTTTTTATATTTTTGTTAATATCTTTTAATTAATTTATTTTAAAAATATGAAAAAAATATATTTGTTTTCGTCGTAATGAGCCCTTTCATTTGATATATAACATGATGGGTTAAAAACAATTTTAATTTTATATTTTCCATTTAATTCTGTAATTTGCCCCCCAAAATTATCCTTATTTTTCCAGTAAACTTCAGGTCAGAACCTATACCCCTAATTTTTTTCAAAACTTTACGTTTTATAGTTTCGGAGATAAGGGCGGAGGGGAATGGGTAAGTTTTGGTATATTTTCGTTAATATCTTTTTGAATAATTTTTTTGAAAATATGAAAAAAATAGATTTGTGTTCCTCAGAATGAGACCTTTTATTTGATATATTACATGAAGCGTTTGAAATTTTTTTTATTTTTAAGTTTTTATTTAATTCTATAATTTGCGCCCCAAAATTAATATTAATGGTTTCTCCTTATTTTTCTTGTAAAGTTCGGGCAACGTTCTATATTTTCTATTTTTTTCAAAATTTTAGGCTTAGTAGTTTCGGAGATCAGGGGGGGGGGAACGGTGGATTTTTTTAGTTTTTCCAGAAGTACCCCTAAAATCAAAATTTCTTCATTTCCGATATGCACTCCTGATCGGGTCACCAAACTATACATTGATACCAAATTTCAACCTCTTGCCTCCAGTAGTTTAGGAGAAAATTGTGACAGAGGCAGAAATCCTGAGTGATATTATAAGGGTATATTGTATATACGGAACCTTAAAAAATTTCTTCCACGGATTCAGCGCTCTCTATTCAATAGCAAATGAAAGTAAGACTTTACACGACCGATGATAAAATAAAGCTGCACATATAATAAATAGTGTTATTATAGACATTTAATTTTTCGTATACAATAGAACCTGGTTCGAATAAATATTTTTTAGACATACAAAGGTTTGTATTACTACAATATTATCTTGCAAAAGCACTATATTTATTTTTATATATTTACGTCATTCGTCACTTAGTAGTCACCAAATACTGACTCTTTAAATTTCTTAATTTTGTGCTAGTTATTACATATACTACTCATTATTCGTTAGCATTTCTCAGATTTAACAGTTAAGATTTTTGAAAAAAATGACATCTGTGTGAAGTGGGTTATAACAAGTTATTTAACACTTAAAAAAATGTTCTCCAGAAAAAAAAACAGAAAAATTTAATACCCAAAACGGAATAAAAAGATAAGGTGGTTCCTTGTTGAATTGAAGATCTGCTATGCATATTGGGTGATGAAACACAGAATATAGATGCAAATGAAATAAATGCAAGTGTCGAAAACAAAGAAGATACTGCAAGATCGTTGTTATAGATGCTTATTCATTATATTAATATTTGTGTAATATTAGTATTAGTCACAATATAGTCATATACGGGGGCGTTTCCGGTTTGTGTGACGTAATATTTATGGAGGGGGTTGCAGAGAGTGTGACGCAGCTTGGCGAAGAGGGAGGGAGGGGTGCGAAAAGGCACAATTTAGCGTGACGTATTTTATGATTGGCCTCTTACCTACCAATCTAGCTTATTTTTGAAGTAGTTGCCAAGTTTGGTGAAGTTGTAAAGATGTGAGAAATGCTGGAATTTTAGTTTGCCTGCCACTGTCTTGAAAAATACACTAAGTAGGTAATTAATTTGTATAAAACGAGCACCTTTTATTGTTTACATTTTTAACCGACTTCCAAAAAGGAAGAGGTTATCAATTCATAGCGTTTTTTTGTATTTATGTTACGTGATTTCTTCTCCTGTGGTGCACCGTTTTGAATGAAAATTGTTTTTAACGTGTAATCTATTAAGGAAGATCCCTAGGTTATCTCATATACTTTTCTGCGACGTGCAACTTGCAGTTTTGCAGAAAATCGCCGTAAAGTACAATAAATATTCTTAAAATTTTTTTTATCGAAGTGACATAACGGACATTTCTTCATAAATATTTTAATTACAACGTAATAGTGCGGGAATTATAGGCACTCGATGTTTTAATTCCGAATTTGAAAATTTTCTATGTACATCTCAAGCTTATAGGTAGTAAAGCATTGTATTTTCGGCTCCTTAAATCAATGAGTACCAAGCTCGTTTTGTTTGTATACCAGGCAAATACCTATTTAAATGAAAATTTTTCCATTTTACGAAGACGGTGCTTTTGTGTCACTTTCTCCCGGCCTAATAGAAAATTCGGTGACAACACACTTCAAACTCTAAACTGCTATTTGGTGCGTTTATACACAGGATGTTTAGTTATAGCAAACAAAATCACAAAGTAAAGTGATAGGAGTTGCATTAATATGTTGATTCAAATATAGGACGGAATAGAATAATAGGGGTCCATAGGCAGCCGTATATACAGAATGGTTGGTATATAGGGTGGAGTGGACGTTTGGTGGTATAAAAATGTTCGAAAAAATGTGGAATTAAAATTATATAGGGTGATTAAAAAACTGTTATATGATGTGGACGTAAACAAATCATATACAGGATGGTTGCATATATGCTGGAGTCAAATTATATTAATACAGTGTGATTAAAAAATTATTTATTTCATAGCCCATAAGAAGTTGCATAAAGTGTGGAGAGGAATTAATGTTACACAGGGCGATAATATAAAATGTTAAAAATTAAATAATTTATGGGGTAGCGCACTACGATGGTTGAAATATAGGACGGATTTGACTCCGTAAATATGGGATGGATTCTACTCCGTCCTTTAATTTACAGAAGGCAGCTAACAAATTTATGCTTGTCCATGGGCAGTCGTATGTACAGGATGGTTGGTACACAGGGTGGAGTGGAATTATCTATACAGGGTTGTCAAAAAAGTTGAGAAAATGTTACATGGCGTGGTCCATAAGGCATAAATATATTTTGGGCTTATTAAGTCAACACGTACTAGTACATTTTGTTCGTAAACATTTACCTGGCAATTTAAATGAAAATGTATCATTGTGTAATGTTGGGACTTTCGATGTTACCTGGTCCTGTCTATTAAGGTTATATATACAAAATAAAAAATAACGAATGAAAACTACCTCAGTTCAAAAAAAGTAAAAAGTTGAAAATAAAACTTTAAAAACAATATATAACCGACTTCCACCTATAACTAAAAAGCTGAAAATAATTATAACAAAATACAACTCTCGCAAATAAATAACACATTCAAAGTTTTTAGGTCCTTACCCAGAAAGTAAAAATGTAAACATTAAAAGGTGCTCATTCTGTACAAATTAATTACATACCATTCTAGTAGATTTTTGAAGTCGGTGTTATGTTTTGTTAATTATACGATATTTTACTTATATATATATATATATATATATATAATGGAATTATTTGCTCAATAGCAAATAGTGTTTACTATTTCTGGTTTCCATAGATCTCTAAACATGAAATTTTCCAAGGTCTCAAGCATAGGTAAAAAAAACTGTATTTGAAACTGGAGTTGTCAAAAGAATGGTAGATGAATGGAAATTTAATATTTCACATAATAAATGATTAGCAAGAATTAAAAATGTGGAATTTTAGACTACTTTTTGTGAGAAAAATTGGACAAGTGCCTGTAGGAGTAGCGGCTTGAGAATTCATGCTACGACGTCAACGGGGATCACCCTATAAGTTTGTAACAGTTCTGGAAGTTTGTTACTGAAATCTTTGTCAGCTTATTTCATCTTGCTACGAATTACTGTGGATTTTAAAAACATTTGTCTTCCAATTAATGAAACTATCAAGGATAATAACAACTTTTTTAAAATAAAAAAATACAACACAACTTATAAATTACTATCTGATGTTTAGTGACTAACTAACTGACTCGGAACACTTCTTCATATATTATTTAACGTTCTTGAATTTTCCAGATTGCTTTATGTTACTAACCTTCCCGAACTTGTCAATTACCATCTACTGACGGTATCATCTAGTTTGTAAATACAAGGTCTTTGGGCGGAGTTATAACTTTCAATGAGAATATTATTATTCAATGTAGGTGAACTACTAGATACTATTTTGTGACAAATATTTTGAAATTACTCATTACCTACAGATCTAGCCCCACAAGATATTTCACTCTCTATATTTCCACCCTCTTTTTCTAGTTGAAGGTCTTGCCAGATGACAGTGTCGTCTACTTTTTCTCAGCTGCTAAAAAATACTAGATCGTAAAACAGTTTCAAGATATCCTTTATAATTTTTCATAAGTCATAGTGGCAGTTTTGCAAACATATTTGATGTCGTTACTCTTCTCAGTATTATACGGAAGCATCATATTTGACAATCAAAACTTTAGTCAGGTGTGTATATATATACTTAATATAATTGTTATGGTCCGAAAAGAAACAAAATGACTATCAGGTTTTGTCAGGTTTTGGACGATGAACGCTGAAAAATGTTAAGTCACCATTACAGTGAAACACTATAAAAAGAATAATGTAAATTAACTTGATTAGCTCAAGTAAGCGTTTTGTTAGTAGTTACTGCTCGGTTATTTATTGTAAATAATAAGATTGAAATTTTATGTCCGATAAAAGTTTTACAATTAATTAAACATTTTTCACAGCATGTTCTAAAAATAATGACATTGTTGTAAAGCTTTTTATTTCTTCTACTCATGTTTGAAATTGCCGCTTCATTTGTGAAATCAGTAACCAGTTTTGACTGTTAGCAATTATCAGTTCAGTCAGTGGAAATATTTAGAAATGATTAATGAGTTTTGGAAAAATAGATTACCATATGTTCCTTTTTTGTAATTTGTTGTAATTATTGTTTTGAAGTACAATATAGCAGTTTGAAATCATTAATGAGAATTTGAAAGTCAATTATAATAGTCACAACAGAAATTGCCGAAATTAAACATTCTGACCCAAGGCAAACACTGCAAACTATGATATATTTACCAAACAATGGATTATTATTAGAGTTATTATAAAATACAAAAATATTTTCTACTGTTACCAATTTAATAAATTTCCTTACTCTAGGATTTTTTTTTCAATATTGATGGATTGACTAGGACCGCAAAAGTTATTTTTCTATTCGTGTGCTTTCCGTATATAAGAAATGTATAGAATAAAAAAATATTTTTATGAAAAAAATGTTAAACCCTTAAAATTGGTTACTACAATCCAAAAATAGGGGGGTTTAACACGCTGGTTACCGTCTTAGTTATATATATTATTATATATGTCTATTGTTTCGGTATATTATCTGTATTAGACTGTTTTTTTCTTCTATTAACTCCTTTATTGTCTAATATTTTCCATAAATTTTCTCTCGGTACTCTGTCAAATGTCTTTTCTTAATCTACGAATACTAGGTGGATTCCGATTTTATCGCTCCTTTTTGTTTCTAATATTTGTTTGACTGTCCCTGTCCTAAAGTCTCTTTGTCATTCTCCTAGATCTTCTTCCATCTTTATTTTCTTATTTAGTATTTTCTTAAGAATGTTCATCGAGCTGCGATGTTGCTAGTTCTTCACCCTTCTTGTATACAGGACATTTCTCCGTCATATGGTGTTTGTTCATCTTGCCCTATTAATTACCAACACCAAGATTCCTCCTTCTCTGGTGCCAAGTTTCTTTTTGATAAATATGATTAACCTACACAACTGTTTAACCTTATATAATACATTTTAATTTTCTTAACATAATTATAACATCAATAGTGCACATTTTTATTTATTATTAACAAACCTTGTTAGTTTTCACCTCTTGCATTCTTTAATTTTTTTCTTCTTTTTCGAGTCGACTTTTCTCTCTGGGTATTGTAGGTTTATGTGTCCGTTTTATAATTGTCCAGTTTTAAGTTGCATTGTGTTTAAGTTCAATACTGTTCAATATATAACTCAGTTTTAGTTAAATCAAAATTTAAATTTGCTGTTATTTATTATCTTCTTCTCCGTTAGCAGTTCAATTTTTACGTTCTACTAATCTTCCTTTACTATAAAAAACATCTTATAAATTCTTTGCTTAAAGTTTTCCATACATATCTCTTATAGACTACTTTATATTAATTTTATTTTTAACAGCCATTGGGAGTTAGTACACACATTAATTTTTCTAATTTGCCTTAATGTTTATTTTAACTGTTATTTTATATTCTATCACACTGTTGTTTTGTTGTGAGTGAAATGTACTAATTCCATTAAATTTAAAAATTGTTGGTTTTCGGTATGACATCCTATTACAAAAATACCTACTGCATTAATTATAAGTAGCGTTTTATATAAGAAACTAAATTTACAAATAAAGCAAAACAATTCATAAATCAAAGTATTAATGACAATATGCGTTTAGACTCGAAATATCTGACAATTTAGAATAACTGAGAAATATGAGCGCCTAAATAATGTTTGGTTTAGAATTTTTCCACATAACATAATATTTGCATCATCCTGATTGCAGTTGTTTACCTTTCTTAGATATACAATAAGACAATGGAACTTTATCCAAAATAACTAGTTTGTTATCATGAAGATAAAAATTGCGAAATTCTAAGGCAATTCAAAAATTTCGGAAGCAACTAGAAACAAAGCAAACAATTTGATCAACAAGTTTTGTGTTTTGTAAACATTATCACATTATTGAGAAAACAAGTTCACGAAGATGCGTGATTGTGATTATTCAAATCATTGAAACTTGCAAGTTCGTTTGCGGTGTTTGTGTGTGGCTTAAAGCATTATACAATTTAAATAATAATACCAGATTACATTGCGCTTAAAGATACATACCGGCTCTTTGATCTTCGCTTGGTATCCCCGCCTATTAAGTAAACACCTCACATTCGCTTTAGTGCCTTCGAAATATTATGTTATGACACATATTTGCTTTCCACATAGGACGAGAGTCTCGACAAGTTTTGAAACACATCCAAATTATTTGAACTTTGATTATTTTTTGGGTCTTGTGAGCTAACTTTCTTTCATAAACTCGAGTGTTTGCGGAAACGATCCTTCAGAAAACATTTGACGTTAATATTCGTCAAACACCTATTATTTGGTCTTATTGTTTTGGCAAACTGTTTTCTCTAATGACTAACGAAAAATTTGAAGAAATATTTGTAGTCAGATTATTAATTATCTTGATTCAGAATGAAACACGATCAAAATGAGAGAAGATTGAGACTTATTAGTTTTTTGATTAACCGATTTCTAAAAAGAAAGGTTCTATTTCCTTCATATGTTTGTATTTACGAGTGATTTTTATGACTCACTATGATCATTTATATATGCACGGAAAGGTGTTTCAGTGGCGGATCCAGCCAGGGTGCGCGGGGGGCGCCCCCCCTCCCCTATGAAGCTTTGAAAAAATGGAAAAACTATTAATAATAGTACACACTAGACAGTGGATTAAAAATCTGAAAGAGTTAAATTACATGATCATAAACAGTAGACAGAAAAGCAACAATTTGTTAAACTGAAGGAGTATAGGTCCAAGTAATAACCCTCGGAAATGCGTCTTATTATCACAACTTTCAATTTGCGTTTGATGCAACATTTTGTCTAAATCTGATTGTACATTATTCTTCAGTTCGTTAGTTCTAGAATTACTGTCATTTTCTAGTCAACAGCAGAGGGCTCCAAGTGTCTTCATCTCTGCACGTTTATACTTGATACAAGGTTATTCACCTATTCGACAAGGAATATCAAGATTAACCGAATCAATATTGAAAAAAAACATGGATATTTTTTAAAGTCGATTACCGATTCGCAATCGGTAATCGAGTCAACGGGCAAGTAGGTTTTCATTTTGCTTATCCGCTTCCGATGTTGTACCCTAATTTGCCTTGCTTTAGTACAAAAGCATTGTTCAGTTTCCAGATCTGTGTCTAATGCGGCAAATAATCGCGTTTCCTTTGGTCAACTGTCTCTCTTCCTATTCCTCTCCTCCTGTCCTTCTCCATGCCACTTTTCCCCTCTTCCTCTCTTGTTCCCAATCCTTCTTGTCACTATCGCTCTTCTTCTCCTTTTTATTCTTTCTCTCCTTCTCCATTTTCCTGCAATCCCCTTCTCTTTTTGTCTGTTTTTCCTCCCGTTTCCCTTTCTTTCCCTTCTCACACCCACCCCAATCCCACCAATTCAAAAAGTATCAATAAGCCCCAGCTGTAAATCAATAAACCCAGGAATACTACTTAAGACATTTAAATAGAATACATAGTTAATATTTTGTCAACTTAATTTTTTCTAAACGCTTGGACCTAATCTAAAATCTGGGTCAAGAGGAAAAGTATAGAGTATCATTTTTAAATCAAGTCTCCTCCTTACAAAACCTAAAAGTTTTACTCTTCTTTTTTTGGACAATTATGCTATTTATTTTTGAAGTGATAACTTCTTAACGGAGACCCACACCTACAGATATGAAAATAGATGAGTATGAGACTAAAGTGATGATGAAATAATTTGAAATAAGATTTATTTCGACATGTTTCGACAGATGCGGCACCGCACAACACCTTGATCTTGAAATACCCATACAATTCAGTTCTCTTTGTAAGAAGGAGTGTGTTATTTGATATAAAATCAATAAATTATAGGAAATATACAAATATTACATCAACTTAATACATAATACGTGAAGAAAATTTGCTTTTCGTTCTAATAAACATTCCAGTTCTCTCTTTGCGGTATATTAAATTAGAGACTTTACATACGTCAGAAGTCAGAAAGAACACCACAAAAAAGAGCAACGTTCCTTGCTACTAAATTTGTGTGCTGACTAGCTTCATATTATAAAGTAAACATTTTACATTAAGACTTCTGAATAATACTTGAAAACCAGTTAGGAAATTATTTATCACGTGTAGTAAAAAGGTGTGACGACGGTAATCGCATCGAAATTCTAAGCTAAAGCTATTACGAAAATTTCGACTACTTTTACGAAGCAACTGCAGAGGGCTCTAACTGTCTCATATCTGCACGTTTACACCTTATACAGAGTTATTCACCTATTTGAGACGGAATATCACGATTAACCGAATCAATTTTGAAAAAAAAAAACATGGGCGTTGTGGGTTGCAATATTGTGATGTGTAAATATTTTGTGGAGCAGTAGGTTATTGTAACATTAAAAAAAGAATAGATTAGGTATCGTTCTTTAGTATTGCAGAGGACTAAAAGTAGAAAGAAAAAACATTTACAAATTATTTTCAAGGAGCAGCATATTATGTGCTTGTAAAGAACTTTTTTCCAGATGATACCCATTTGTGGTTATTATCGTGTATAAAATGGTAAATTATGTATTTAAAAAATAAATTTAACTTAAATGTCACATATTTCTTTGCAGATATATTTAAATTAAAAATTAAATTACTTGAGTCGGTACAGAATAGTGAGAATTACTTTAATTCACCTGAAATTTATATCCATTACTAAGAATGACAAAAAGGAGAAACACAGACAGTGAGATAACGAGAGACGTGACATATATTTCGTAACAAGTTTTCGCTTCCATTGTTTAGTCTCAAAATTACTGCAGCTGTTTTTTTGATTATCTATTTAATCAAAGTGTAACTTTTGCCTACAGAGAAAATTGTATTTTTTATGATATACACCGAATAAATTTTGTTCGACAAAAATTTGCTACAATACCAATTTCAACAATGGGGTTGGGATTATGTATTATCACATCTCATTTCTTCACAATTTTCCATTACAATTTTTGTCGGTCAAAATTTTGTTTCGCCTTTTTCATCACCTTGTGTTACAATTTGAAAGTGAAAAAGATTTTCACTGTAAGGTCTATACCTGAACTATATAAAATGCATGTTCAATTACTGAACGCTTTGTTTAATATTATTAATGTATGACAATCAACAACAAAGTACTAATTAATTTGGATTCTTTGTTAGATCTACTCTGCAACAACAGCGGTATAATATAATCATTTTAACTTTATGGGAAATACTACTTATTGTTTTTGTTTAAAAAACTAGTAGTTTCGTTCGTCAAACTATAGCCGAGCTTTAATTTTCTATTCAAATTGTTCCTAAGGTCCAATAATTCCTGAAACATTTCCTTTGGCGGTGTCACTGAACTTTCCTGAGAACGTGTTTTCAATATCAAATTACGAAATAAGCTGATATTTATTCAATCGATTTTATGTAATATAAGCCATCTAAACGCCCAAAAAATCACATTAGTTCGTTGGAACTGTATTATTTTTAGTATTAATGTTCTATAAGTATATTCGAGTACCATGTACAGAATCGAGTAAAGAAAGAAAAGTGTAGACAAGATTTAGTATGACATTTATGTGATCTTTGTTACCCTCTATATGGTGTTGTTATTTTCTGTTTCTGCCTCTATTTTTGCTTACTCGAAAAGATCAATTGTATTCAAGACCGCAACCGAGGTTGACCATATTCGGAATCTTATCCCAGACAATTAAATAAAAACCAAAAAGGCATATCGATCGTTATATTGAATTATTACGGCATGCTCTCGCAATTATGATTTAACGAGAGAAATCGGTATGAACACTAGGATCTTTTAAAGAGAATTAGACCAAAAAAACGTTCCAAAAAATCTCATTTCGAATTCACTATGTCTGACGCATTAATGTGTAAATAAATAAATGCCACCTCAATTCTGTTATATAATTCTCCGAAAGAATTTACTATAATCTCAAAATAGATTACCGCTAATAGATAAAATAAACACCAATTACAGAGCAAGTTTTATAAATCATAACGTTAGGCATTGGCAAATTCAGAGAGTGTTGGAAATAATGCAAAACTACTTACGAAAGATTAGTGAAGAAATACACTTATAGTTCGATCATGCCAGCAATAAACAATTTTGGAAAATAATTTAATCGCATGCCTTTTTGAAACCAGGGGATCGAAATTAAGTCAGAAAATCGGAAATGCTACCATTTTTTTAAACTCAAAAAACGTGACACAACATAACTGGATTTTACTTTTATTTTGTTTATTGACCTATAACTTTTAAACGAATTGCCTGATTGAGGTCATATTCACCCACTATCTTTATTATGTGCGGAGATTATCCAAACCTAGGATCCGATAGGTAGCGCTATAGTCAAGTTATTAACAAATTGAATTTATACAAATCGAAATGAATTTTAGTAATCAACTTTTGCTGGGCGCCGAATTAACTTTGCCCAGCTATTTTTATTAGCTTGAAACATGGCAATTTATCCAAAATACGAGTTTAATTTTTTTATATATTCCAGAAGAACTTATTATGACATCGACAGAGAACAATAACAATAAACATTTTTTATGGCGACATCGAGGAGTTCCAGGAAAAAATAGCATGCAGAGACTGTAAATCGGCAGTCGTACTCTGGGTATCACAGTTTTCTTGGGTTTCCGAGGATAAAAATCATACGAAAAAATTCGTAGGTTGACTAAAACCTATAAAAGAAATTATGATACTAACTTTTCGAGATTTATCAATCCATTGAACGCAAAACAATATATTGTTTCTTGTCGAGAACCTTCACCAGTTGCACTCCCTTCAACTGATTGAAATGTCGATTACTTATTTATGTATTTAGTACATATAACTGAGTTTAATATTTTATCGCGAAATGAATTGCGACATCAAGGAGTTTCAGCAAAACCATGTTGAATATTAAATTCAGTTATATGTAGTAAATACATAAATAATTATATCAGATTTGAATTAGTTAGGGAGAGCCCAACTCATGAAGGTTTGCGACTAGAAACAATATATTGTCTGGCGTTCAACGGATTGAAAAATCTCTAAAAGTTATACGTAGTATTCTCGGAAATTATAAAAGCACAAATGACTGCTTCGTAAGTGAAGCCCCTATGCAATATGACAAAAAAAGTTGTGACGCAATACAATGATTGTGTGATTTTGGGAGATGTTAGGTTTTGGTGTAAGTCACTGTCCAGTATATGGCGTTATTGTTTAACATACACGCAATTTTGATATATGAATATCAGTTCTTTGTCAGCTAATCGGGTCAACATTTTCATTTGTTGTTAGATAACGACTTTAAACTATTGAAAAAAAAGTTTTTGAATGCTTGAGAAGATAAATAGCTATTTTGATTGTTCATTTGGGTATTCTCTCCTCACAGTGATCTCTGAAAAACAGGTAAGATAAGTAATTGAGAATCAAACTGTAGTACAGGGTAATTTTTGGACTAATTCAAATCAGATAAAGGTTAGGTAAATACTGAAATTCAATTACTATAATGGAAAAATCATCTTTATTAAAAATTAAATTCAAATAGCTTAAAACAAAATCGACTCAATCGAAGATCAAGTTCTCTAAAGCAATCCAGTCGAGAAACAAAAATATTTTTATAAATTAATCTAATTAGAGTACAGTAAAGACACCAGTACAGAAACATCTGCGACTCATATGTATAAATAAGTTCAACGAAACCCAGCTTCGTTCAGAAAAAGAGGGAGAGCAATTTCCTTCAACCATGAGCACTTAGTTGAGATCCATGTTAACGGAATATGAAGAAGATGCTGAAACTGACGACACATGTGAGCCAAACCAAGTTCGCATGAGTAGAATACTTACGTCGCGAACGAACTGGTTACTTTCTAAGGAACTGCAGTATACATGTACCGCCATAATCAACGCCAACCAGGGACAGTTCTATTAAACAGTGGTGCACGCATCAGTCTGTTTAGAAGAGAGAAATCTCCCTATCCGTTAAGTGCTATCCCATCCCCCAGTTCTAAGATATACCACGATGAGCTGAGTCGATATGTATATGAGAAACTACTAAAAGTATTAATCTGAGAAGTAGTATACAGAGCGTTTTCCAGGAGCTGGTTCCTGTTCAAATATTTTCAGTTCTCTACCACTTCCGGTTCTACCGGAAGAAGGCACAAAGTTTGTTTATTAAAATCAAACACCTTGTTTTTTGCGTCATGGTGTCATGAGTGTGCTTTGGTCTATCGGGATATCGCGTAGGAAAGGTTACAGAGAGTTTTTATAACTATATCAAATTCTACATAAATGATTAAGAAATTAAAGTAATACATATGTTTCTTTTCGGTTCCTTTAAAAAACCCCACTAATAATTCAGATATCTGTAATAACCACGCGGAAATTTAAATTTTTCCAAGTGCATATAAAAACTCTTTTATTTAAACTTCTACTTTTTAGCGTAGATTCCAGAAAAAAATGGAGTTACCATTTGAAAAAAAAAATAGTTATACGATTTTCGAAATCAGTACCAATTTCTGAGCACACCATATATATTTTTTGTACAGTGTCCAATGATTTAGGATTTGTTTCCAGAAAATAATTTTTTTGTGAAGGGCTGGATCTGTCAACATCACTTTCAACCGGAGCTCTTCAAGCATATGATGTTTACAATAAAGTTGTATTGAAATTTGTCGTAGATTCTAAAAATGCTATAAAAAACAGGGTGTTTACACAAACAAACTTTCGGTTCACGTCCGGTAGAACCCAAATTAGCTCCTCGAAAACCCCCTGTATACTAATTTTCAGGTTAATACCCCCAGTAGTTTCTCATATACATATCAGCTCATCGTGGTATACCCTGACGATAAATATAAAATTAACCATAACTTGAAAACCATCGGCCATCGGACTTATTTATTTCGTTGAGATCTACAAAAAATGAAAATATGAAAATTTCAGCCAAATCCACCGGGGACCACTTTCCATAAGGAATGTCCGGAGTCCTTTGGTCAAATTCCTTTAAGCAAATAGAACTTAATTATATTGCAATGCTAACTGTGCCTTGCTTCTCTGGACCCTGTTCATTTTTCTGTAATTTTATTATCACTCGCATTCTTTTAGTTTTCACAATTACTCATTTTCCCACGATATCTGTTAATTGTATATCGTATAGTTTTAAATGGATTTCAGAGGTTCTTTTGTGTCCAACGATCATAATTTATTCTTCTTGCAAAATGAATATTAAAGGCGGCATAAAGTTATTATTGTATTTCAAATTGATTACTTTTACTCATAGTTAACAAAACTTATTAGAAACTGGTGTCAGAAATATTTTTTGAGCACAAAATGTACAATAATGTATTTCCTCACTTATGGCTTTGACTATTGTTAACGTCATCTCTTCATGATGGTAATATTGTTAACTTAATATTAGGATGTTTATTCCCACAACATTGTATTTGATATTAATAGTCAGTGGCGTTTCTGTGGTGGCGGGTGTAAAAACTGGAGACTGAGTGTTGTGCGTACTTATTAAGGGTTGCGGTCAGACATTTTGTTTTAATCCAAGGCGATGTGCTGAATTTAAAATTCTAGATACTACACGTTACACTCATTCTTAACTGATACATTAAATATAATAAAACTACTCAAAAATGAACCCAAAATACATAGAGTGTAAAAAGTAACCATGATGCAACTTTATTTTATCGTTAAAATTGTCTCTCGATACTTCAAATACCACAATTTTTGAAAACTGAATATTAATGATCGTAATTTAATATTACTAATTGATACTATATGTGACATATTAATAGATATAATTATATTGAAAATATTTTTGAAACCTTCTATTCTAAATTTAATAGTTTTCCTTTGGTAAATAATCAGCATAGGTTGATTTGTTATCATTGTGTTTAATTGAATTTTCAAGCTATCTTGAACGATCTATCCATGTGACGTAGGTAAAAATTACGAAAAACGCAAATGAACTAATGGTCACGGAAAAATTTGTTTTTCCAAGTATTAATTTTATTATGTTTTTATGGATTGTTAAGTAATAATAAATTTTAAAGCATGTCTGATCTGCAAAAACTAGTAAATTTCAGAATAGGGTCAACAGATGCGATAGTCTGACTTTTTTCTTTAAGTTTGTTGTCATAAATTCGTCGGCTTTTTTTATGTATGACCAGCAATTATACAAAAACGGCTTGGGCAATTTTGATGATTTAAACTGCATTATATTAATGAACATTACAGAAATGTACCATATAATTGTCTATAATATGATATTTACGGTTTTCCAGAAAATATGAACAAAGGAAATAGGGGATTACATTTCAGTGAATTTCAATGAATCTTTACTGTTTTCTCTAAAAAGACATGTTCCAGCTTGATTCCTTATATTTTTCTATAACGTATACCATTTTCCTGAAATGGGAAAAATATGTGCAAAAAAACTGTAAATATCAATGTAAATGTCAAATTTTCATCATAAATATCTAGTTTAAATGTCAAGATATGCCATGAAAGTATATCGTACAGGGTGTTTCTAATGGTTTTCATTTTGAATCATTTAAAGTCAGGTTCTTCTAGAGACGAAGTTAAGTTACGGGGCTTAAAGTCGCGTGAAATGTCAGAAAATATTCCATTAGTTTATCGTGAAAACTTGTTATGCCGGCGATCTCTTGTATATGGTATACGGTTGTAGGTGTGTCCGTGCGTGCATGTGATATTAGGTGGTACATAAGCAGTTGCATACATAGAACGGCTGAAATATAAGGTGGAATTGAATTAGTTATACAGGGTGGTTAAAAAATATTGTATTGGGTGGCACATAAGTAGTTGCGTATATAAGGTGGTTGAAATAAGAGTGGAGTAGAATTACAGTTATATGCGGTTAAAAAAAGTTACATAGTATGGAACATAAGGAGTTGCTTATACAAGGTGTTTAAAGTAAGAGTGGAGTAAAATTATTGTTATTCAGGGTGTATCAAAAATTTGTTACATAAGCATTAGCAGTTAGGATATTTGAATTATAGGACTGGGTATAATATAATTATAGACATGGGTTCGAAAAATTTTACAAGCAGTGGCATATACCGGGTGGTTGAAATAAACGGTAGATTAAAATTATAATCATAAAATGTGGTTCAAAAATGTGGATTTTGTTATATAAGGTAGACCATGAGCATTTGCATAAATGGAATACTAGACATATGGGGCGAAGTAAAATCATAGGTATAGCGGAATAATTTAAACAATAGAAAAATAGAAACAGTCAATATTTTGGACAGGATTAAAATGTATACAGAGTGGTTTTATAGATATCAGGACCGTTGTAATATTCTGTGGGGTTGAATTATAGTTGTACAGAGTAGTTCAGAAAATGATAGACAAATAAATTATATAGGGGTGACCAATACACAGAAGCACGTACAGTGTGATGCAATATAGTGTGAAAGAGTTACACTTATAGAAAGTGGTCCTATTAATAAAACAAATAAAAATATATGGAAAATGTAGGAAAATAATACAAATTATAGAGGGAGAAAGAGAAAGAGAGAGAGATAAGAATACGCTAAAAAATTCAATGGAATTGTATCTTACATCACATAAAAAAGGAGATATGTCTGAAAATAGTGATTGCAAACGGTTTCTAAACGGTTTTAATTTGAAGTCAGCTGAAGTCGCTTCCTTTTAAATATAAATTACATTGTGTTGAGTTCACTGTCTAAGATAGTTTTAAATAATGTGACGTCCCTAATGTGAGTAACGTGCTGTTTTATGTATGCTGGGAGTTTAAGTGGGTAGGGAAGGTTGGGATACTTTGGTACGGTATAAATTATAAATTTGAAATTGGAAAGTTTTCAATTATAATATATTCAGAGCTTAATGCCGTTTACAAGTTAATCAAAATATGACTTTGAAGCATTTGTTTTTTAAATATAAATGTAATAATACCCTTAAATGAAACTAGAAGATGCCACAAATAAGCAACAGAAAACAATTATAAAAATTGTGATATGATTTATCCATTTAGCATGTATTAGCTCGCAGTAACAGATATTTACATAATTCCAGTGAGTAATGTATATAGGTACGCAACCATAAACATGGAATAATATACTGGCACATATTGTTGACATTATAGTTTCTGTTCTGTTCACATTGGATTGTATCAGTTCCATACTATTATATATAGCAACCACAAAAATTAGCTCAAATCCTTTAAACTTCGTCAAATAAAATAAACGGAAAACTGACTGTCCAAAATCATGTACAATTTTAAGTGTATGTATTTTTATGTACAACAATATTTCAATAGGATCTATTTGCATTTAAGATTAAAAACTCACCTCCCTGAAAGACCATTACTTGAAATAATCCACAAAACAAATGCGTTAATTTACGGAACTAACGAATAATCCAATACACATAACTTTAGGAGTTTGGATTCCCCTTCCAACTCATATGGGCAATATCCACAAAAATTACAGGTGATAAGAAAACAACAACTACACAAGCATTGAAAAGGGACTCTGATTTAGACCCTGAAACGTTTAGACTATTTGAAATATACAGATTTTACAGCAATTGTGGTGTTATTCCCAAAAAAACAGAGAAAATACAAAGCAATGAAAATTAGGAAATTCAATATAAATATCAGTTCAGACTTTGAATTCTCATTTTCATCTAAACTACGATAGCATCGTTTGTTGCTTACAGCAACTTGACCTTTAATATCAAATATTAAAGTAAAATATACTTATATTCTGGACTTGTCACGTTTGGAAGTTCATACCTGAGACCAGTAGGTACTCAATATTTGCGTACCAGTATTTAGGTTACCTATACCACGGGTCCATTCAAATTATTATTATATCAAAATCGGTCCAGCAGTTTGATTGTTAAAAAAATATATTTCTAGAATTCAATCGTAGCACCATCTACCGGACCTGATTTTGTTTGTTTTAATTTGAATATCAAAATAAAAATTAATTTACGTTCAGTAGTTTCGGAGACAAAAGGGAGGATGTGTCAAGTTTTAAAAGTTTTCCTTTAAACAATTTATTTTAAAATTACAAGTACAAAATATTTTTAATTTTCGTGACCAGGTCTTTCATTTCATATATCATGTGATGCGCTTGAACACAATTTAATGTGTATTTTCCATTCAATTTTATAATTTGCTCCTAAAATTAATATTAGAAATCTCCTTTACTTTTAATATAAACTTTAAGCTCAGTAGTTTTGGAAAAAAAAACGGAAATAAAGAAGGAAATTTGTCGAATTACGTGTATTGTGTATTCCTCATAAAGAGGCCTTTTATTTGAAATATTACATGATGCGCTTGCAAAAACAATATTTGTTCTTTACTTTTAAATTTGACGCCGAAAATTTATATTAGGACTTTGAATATTGGACTTTCCCTACTGTTTTTTTTTTTCAAATTCTAGAGTCAATAGTTTCTGAGAGTGGAAATGTCGATTTCTGTAAAATTTCCCCCATAAGTACTCCCAAAATCAGAATTCCTTCTTTTACGCTATATACTAATGATGGCCCTGATCCTGAAAAAGCTGAAAATAAAATGTTAAATAATTAACAAAACATAACACTATACAACAAATAGCACATTCACGGTTATTAGGTACCAAAGGTTCTCATTCTGTACAAATTAATTACCTAGCTTTTATATTGAAGTAAAATAATAACACAAAAAACTACTACAAAATAAAAGGTTTTTTGTGTGGAAACACTTACGATACAAATTGATTCTTGCATTATAATAATTCATTTAAACAAAATAAAAATTAAATTTCATAAACATATTTGCCGAAAATGAGCATAGGGGAAATATATAATTTTTAATTTTACGAGATTGCTGCTCGTAATACTTATATTAGTGTTTTGGTAATGAAAGTAAGCCTGCAGAAAAACTATTTACTTTGTAAGGAACTTTGGAATACTAACGTCCGAAAGGGCTTATACATTGTACAGCTTTTCTTTTATTTTGACAATAAACTACTGGATTTAAGTACTTTGCAAATAAATAAAGTCAGAGATTTAATGCAGCTGTAAATTAAATTTATTACCCGAAGTATAATTTCACAAATGAATCCCATTTACAGCATTCTTTACATGTTCTTGTCCATTGTCTGCTGGAGTAATTAATTTAATTTATAAGTTACACATTTGAGTATCCTCAGGAATATTAAAACTGAAATTGTTTCTTGCCCTCTAACTGGAACGGATACTATCTCGGGAGTTACAAGAGGCTTCTTAGTGAATAATATAAGATCTTAATCCAAATTACGTCTAGTTCATGGGTTCAAATCGAAATTTTAAAAACTCATATTCACTTCACTTTCTAGAAGTTTATTTACACTCAAAAGTCCAATATTTACAACAGCTGATTCTGAATACACTTTACATAAAAAATAATAACGCGACTATCCAAGCGGAACTAAACTACTTGAACTGTTGAATGTCTTATAAATTCACATCAGTTTTTTCGTATTTTCGATGGCAATGTTCGCCCAGCGTTCAAATTCAATACTTTTTATCCCATAGAAAGTTCCAGTCAGTGCCGTTCTCTTTTTAGGGTACATACAATATACAGATACCCTTATAATATCACTCCGGATTTCTGCCTCTGTCACATCACAGCAATTTTCTCCTAAACTACTGGACGGAAGAGGTTGACATTTGGTATCAATGTATAGTTTGGTGACTCGATCAGAGGTATATATCGTAAAAGAAGAAATTTTGATTTTAGGGGTACTTCTGGAGGGAAAACTAAAAAAATCGACCGTTCCCCCCCTGATCTCCGAAACTACTGAGCCTAAAATTTTGAAAAAAAAAAGAAATATAGAACGTTGCCCGAACTTTACAGGAAAAATAAGGAGAAACCATTAATATTCATTTTGGGGGGCAAATTATAGAATTAAATGGAAAATAAAAAATTATAATTGTTTCTAACGGATCATGTAATATATCAATCACAGGGCTCATTATGACGAATATAAATATGTTATTTTATTTTTTTTAAATTGAATATTTTAAAATATATTAAAAAAAATATTCACAAGAAAAATATGGGGAAATCCCTAATATTAATATAGGGAGCCAAATTATAGAATAACACATCATGCAATACATCAAATGAAAGGACACATTATGAGGAAAACAAATATATATTTTTAAAATTAATTGTTTACAAGATATTAACATAAAAAAATTAATTTCTCGCTTTATTTCCGAAACCATACTACCTAAAATTTTGAAAATAATTAGGGGTACTTAAAGTTGAGCTAGGAAATCTTGTCACTAATATCGATGAAAAACGTAAAATAGAATTAGAAAATTTTGTCACTACGATGAAAAGCGAACAACAAAATCTGGTTTCCACGATGGAAAAGCGAACAACAAAATCTTTTCACTGCCATGGAAGAAAAACAACAAAAATAATCCTTCCATTAAGGATTATTTTCGAAATTTGTAGAAAAACAAGATCAAACTGAATTGATGAGACAAAATGAATTTAAATTAATTGAATTAAAACGACACGAAACTGAAGAGAAAAGACAACTGCAATTTGAACAATTAATGCAAATAGTGAGACAAGTTAATGAAACAGTTAATGAAAGAATGCAAATAGTTGAGTCAGATATAAAAGAGATAAATGATGACATTAAGACCATAAAAAATACCGTGGACACTCTTGAAACAAAAGTAGATGGCCTCGATTCCATCCAAAGCCAGGTAAAAGTTGAAATATGTTCAATTCAAAACACAGTTCAAGACCAAATCAGTGCCATCCAAGACAAGGTAAAAACAGCAATTAAAAAAATGCAACAGGACTTACAGCGAGGAAAATACCAGAACACTACGAGTACCAGAGGTTCCGTCAGCAAACGACCCACATTTGATGGCAGTTCATCTTGGCCCATATATAAACGGCAATTTGAGGCCGTGGCTACAGCTAATGGATAGGATAATCAAGAAAAATCTACTTCTGTGGTAATTTCGTTAAGAGAAGAAGAAGCCTCCAAGAATTCGAAGCAGAGATTAGACGGTTAGTACACTTGTCCTACACAGACCTGCCAGAGGAAACGAAAGACCAGTTGGCCACACAGAGTTTCATAAACGGCACCAGAGATGTGGAAGTACAACGGAATCTAAGACTAAGTGGCCTCAAGAAAAGTAATGAAGCTCTACTTCGGGCTTTGGATGTAGAGGGCGTCATGAACATGTCCAAGCCGAGGGTCCGAGCAGTTTCCTTCAACCAAGAAGAGTCAGGGTCACCATTTCAAGCGCTGCTGGCTGGTCTGAACAAAATATTAGAACGGCCACAAAGAACTGGCACCAGAGGGGCATGTTACCGCTACGGACGGACAGGACACTTCCAACGTGACTGCCGAGTAAGGCTACCGAAACGATCACCAACCAGGGGTAGCCAACAAACCGACCTTACCAACCAGGGAAACTCCAACCAGTCAGCATAAGGGGACGAATGCTGGCTCACCCTCCACCAGCCCCGAGGACAGTATCCATCCGGGGATTTTGCCGAGATAGCAGCAGCCTAGTCATCAGAGGCATCATCAATGGCCGAGCAGTTACCATCACCATCGACACCGGCGCCGCTGTGTCCATTGCCAAGTCCAGGGTTTTGAGAGCATCAGAAATTCGGCCAGTTACCAATAACATCCAGCTCAGAACAGTCACCGGCGAGTCCATGTGACTGCGAGGTGAGGCAGATGTCGTGCTACAGATAGGGGACAACATGATCCGGCATAGGGTCCTGGTAGCGAATATTGAGGACGATTTTATACTGGGAATGGACCTAATTAGCCAGCATGGATTTATGTTCGACCCGAGATATGATGTTCTTCGGTTCCTAAATGAGAAATTTGTATCGACACGGCCCGTCAACAGTTCAGTCACCTCCATAAAAATTGTGGCAAAGTCTTCAGCTAGAATTCCCGGTCAAACGGAACAGATTATTCATGGGCAGCTAGACAGCAATCCTGGGAGCGGCGTTGGAATGGTGGAGCCCGTACACTCAGCTTATGACTACTTAGTTGGACGGGCTATAGTTAAAACCGGACGAGATATACCAATCAGAGTCCTGAATTTGTCCGACAACGACATCAGAATTACCAATGGTCAAGAGATAGCCTGTTTCGAGCCAGTAGAGACCATCATCAATTGCGAAGAAGAGTACCAGACGTCGCTGAAGGAGACAGGGCCCAGTAAAGAGTTCCTACAACTGTTTGCTGACCATTTGACACACCTGACGCCAGAGAACCAGAAGAAAGCCAAGCAATTTATCAAAAAGCACTAGCAAATTTTTAAGTCAAGATGGAACCACCGGTCGCACGAACATCATCCAGCATCGAATAGATAGTGGAAAGGCTCAAACCATCAGAATACCACCTAGACGACTACCATTGGGGCACAACAAGCAGTCGAGGAAAACATCGAGTCCATGTGACAAAATGGAGTTATTGAGCCATCTATCAGCCCATGGTCTGCTCCCGTCGTGCTAGTTAAAAAGAAGGATGGAATCACCCGATTTTGTGTGCATTACAGAAAGCTGAATGACGTCATGAAGAAAGACAGCTATCCACTACCCCGAATCGATGACACTTTGACCACACTAGCAGGCTCCCGTTGGTTCTCCACACTAGACCTAAAAAGTGGATATTGGTAGGTTGGTCTACACGCAACCGACAGAGAGAAGACAGCGTTCTCCACCAGTAAAGGGCTGTTTCATTTCACGGTCATGCCCTTTGGGTTATGTAATGCACCCGCTACATTTGAGAGGTTAATGGAGTATGTACTGAGCAGGTTAACATGGAGGACGTGCTTAGTATACCTCGACCACATTCTAGTCATGGGCCAGACATTCGACGACCATCTGAAGAACCTGGGCGAAGTATTCTCGAGAATTAATAACGCCAACCTGAGACTCAACCCGAAGAAGTGTTCCTTGTTCCAAAAAGAAGTTTTTGGGCCAAGTCGTTTCCGAGTCAGTAATCCGAACCAACGAGGACAAGATAGAAGCGATCCGTGATTGGCCAGTCCCGAGAGACAAGCATGAACTGCGAAGCTTCTTGGGCCTCTGTTCCTACTACAGGCGATTTGTTGAAGGATTTGCCACCATTGCGGCGCCTCTACATCGGCAGACCACTGAGAAAGAGACCTTCCGTTGGAATCGGGATTGCGAAACATCATTCAGGCGACTGAAGGCAGCACTATGTGCATCCAGGACCAAATGGCTAATCCAGACATCGAACCAATGTTGTCACTCAAAACGAGAGGGGCACCCAGGCCACGATGGGACGAGGTAGCTAGATACACAGGCGTGCTGAAATCGTTATGGGCTCAATAGGACTCTCTAAGAGTAGACAATGGAATGCTCAAGCGAGTCTGGGAAAGCGCTGATGGACGAGAAACCAAGTCCCAACTGGTAGTTCCTAAGAAAAAGGTACCAGCCATTCTGACCGATGTACATGATGGGATTACCGGAGGTCACCTGGGCATGAATAAAACCCTAGACAACGTTCGCCAGCGGTACTACTGGGTGAATTACTTCGAAGACGTCAGAGCTTGGTGCCGCAAATGTCCCACTTCTGCAGCCAGTAAGGGCCCGAAGATTCGGACCAAGGGCAGAATGCAGCAGTACAATGTGGGCGTCCCATTTGAAAGAATTGCCATCGATGTCGCTGGTCCGTTTCCCGAGTCTGAGAGGGGGAACAAATACATTCTGGTAGCAACGGATTACTTCAGCAAATGGCCTGAGGCATATGCGATACCCAACCAAGAGGCAACCACGGTAGCGACGGTGCTAGTAGAACAACTAGTCAGCAGCATTGGCGTCCCGATGGAATTACATTCAGACCAGGGCCGCAACTTCGAATCGAATGTATTCCAGAAGGTCTGCACGATGTTGGGTATCAGGAAAACGAGAACAACACCATTGCACCCACAGTCAGACGGAATGGTGGAAAGATTGAACAGGACCTTGGAACAACACCTATCCAACGTCGTCAGCAATAACCAGCGTGATTGGGATGAGCATATTCCCCTATTCCTGTTGGCATATCGCTCTGCCATACATAATAGTACAGGCCTGACCCCAGCCAGGGTTCTATTCGGAAAGGAGCTACGATTACCCTGCGATTTGGCATTTCGCTCCCCGAAGAACCTTCCCAAGACATCGACGATTATGCCGACCAGTTCCGACATAACATGCTGGCAATACATTAATTAGCCCGAACGCAGATGTTGGCCACCAGTGACCGGATGAAGACGCGATACGACCTCAAGGTCAATTCAGTCGGGTTCCAGGAGATGGACAAAGTCTGGCTGTACAACCCCCAAGGGAGCAAGTGTAAATCCCCAAAGCTTACAGGTGGTCAAGAGGCTTAATGACGTCCTCTATCGGATCCGTCGAAACCCCAAGGCCAAGTTGAAAGTGGTCCATCTAGATCGACTTGCTCCCTACCATGGAGAGGATGTTTCTGATCGGGACGATCAATATAAGAAAATGCACTCATTCCCTGCTTGTCTGAAACTGGAATATTAGAATCTTGAAGGTGGTACGGAACCCTTAGTATGCGAGTCCAACTCGCACTTGACTAAATTATTTTATGGTTTGTTTTTCGTCGGAATGAATAATGTTTACTCAAATTGGCGGCGAATACATTTTATAACAATACGTCCGAAGGACACAACATAGCCAGGATCTGACAATAGAGACCTATTTTCTTCATCTTGTGAACTGTTGATACTCATGATAAAATCAATTTCAATAGTGTCATACTTACATTTAGCTGGAAATTGTAGAAAGATTGATATTACCCGTCTTTAGAAAAGTTGAAGCATCATGTGCATCGCAAACTTATATAAACTGACCGCTATGTGTATCCAATACCCAATATATTGTTTATTTGTTTATTTATTATTTCAGAAAAAAGATGATACAATAATAAAATCTTTTCATAAAGGACAACTAAATATTAACACTTATGTTATGTCCTATACATATTAAACTAAGAAGCACTTCATAAACAATTATACAAATATTACTTTACCATTCTATAATTAAGAGAGAGAAAAAAAGGATAGTACGAATAGGAAGCAAAATACAAAACGTAGAATGTTACTCTTTTTTAAGCAAGTTTTAAACTTAACATGTTATAATTAGAATTTATATATTTTTGCTCATTCATTTAAATTTGTAAAAAGATAGCTTTTTGCATTCACGAGGAAGTATATTATACAAATTAATTCCATTAAAATATAAATTTTTTTGACTCACAGCTTTGGAGTAGCGGTTGTAAGAGTATAATTCTAATAATTTACATCTGGTAGAATAAGTGTGACTAATTTTTTTTAAACCTGTATGTGAATGAACTTGAGGGCAGAATGCATATAAAAACCTTTAATATTTAACAGAGATTTACGGATAAAAGTACTTTTTACGCCGTTACAACTTCTTAATTTAAATATTGTTCTAAGGATATAATTCTGTGTAATTTGTAATTTTGATAAATTTGTTTTATAAGCAGATCCCCAAATTCCATAGTTTAGTTTGGATTCAACTAGACTGTTGTAAACTATAGCAAGTTGTTTTTATTGAGTATGTTATGCAACGTATAGAATTTATAAGTACGTTTTTTTATTCTGTTAGAAACGTCGTCAATATGAATAACCCATTTTAGATGTTGGTCAATGATTACTCCAAGGTATTTTATATGGTTGGTTTTTACTACATTTTCTTGAACACCTTCAACCATCAGCGGCCCCACATTTTCTCTTGGTCCAGACATATTAGGTGTAAATGCAATATATTTAGATTTGGTTATATTTAGACTTAAATGGTTAATGTCAAGCCAGATCTTAATATCATTAAGGGCTTGTTGAGTAATTTGCCAAACTTCACACTGCAACACCATATCATCTGCATATGATAAAATTTTACATTTGTTATAGTTTAAAATATCATTTATGAAAGTGAGGAAAAATGTAGGGCCCAGTATGGTCCCCTGAGGCACTCCTGTTTTAATGGTTTGTTATCACTATATTCTTGACCCATTTTAATTAGTTGTGATCTGTCTAACAGGTAATTTTTTAGCAGCTGAAACACATTTCTCCTTATACCAAGTTTTTCAAACTTATTAAGTAATTTAATAAGAGAAACACTATCAAAGACTTTTTGTAAATCTATAAAAATAGCAATATGTTTTCATTAAAACTGTTAAGAATTTGGGAAGTAAGGATTTCCAGAGGTTGCCTGTACCAATTTTTTTTAAAACCAAATTGATTAGTAAATAATATATCATGTTTTTTTATATAAGATAGGAGCCGATTATTTACACATTTGTCAAATAGTTTTGAGAAGTTGTTAATTAGGGATTTAGGCCGGTAGTTTGTCATTTCATCTTTTCTTCCTCTTGTAAATCGGTGTTACGCAACTTTCTTTAAATTGATAAGGTACTAATGTAGTTTCAAATATAATATTTATTATATATGCTACAAGTTTACTAAGAAATTCTTTCAATAATGTATTAATTTTAACAGGAATTTTGTCTATCCCCGAAGTTGCGTTATTTTTTAACGTTGATATGATTTCCTGAACTTCCTTATAATCAGTAAGTAGGGTTTTGAAACATTGTACTGTTTATTTGTTTTTCTGGAATTTGTGAAACTGGGTTACTATTAACAGTTTTTAATATTTTTTTACCAATTTCAATAAAATGCTTATTAAAGTTATTTGCTAAATCTTCGTGCGAATTAACCATTTCATTACTGATTAATGCACTTTATAGCATTCGATTTTTTTAAACATTTGTTGCTTCATTAATCAGGTCTCAAGATTTTTTATAATTTGTTTCTGACTCAAATAATTTGGTTTTATAGTATTCATTTTTTGTTTTTTAATTAGTTTATTTAAAAAATTTCTATAGTTTTTATACTTTTGCTTAATATTTTCATTAGTTTGATTTGTAAGACATTTTTGTTTTAACAAATCTCTATTTCTTATGGGCTTAAGAAGCCCAGCTGACATACACGGTTTAAGCTTATACATTTTATTTGGTCGAACTGCTAGAAATTGCAAATTGTATTTTTTTTATACTGCGAGTTGCAGGTCTTGGGAGCTGTAAATATCTTCCCAGTTAATATCTTTAAAGAGTTGTATTAATTTGCTTTCATTTATTTTCATTATATTATTTGATATAATATTAACATCAGAAGTTGATTTTCCGTTTAAGCTATATACAATAAGTGGTAATGGTCTGTTAGCTGTTATGGAGTATCTACCCAACATACAAGACAGGAACGGGAAGTGATAAAAACTACAAAGGAAAGAGAGAGGGAAAGACAGAGACCGAACAGTGCGTATAACTGAGCCTCAACACCTTCAAGATTAAATTGAACATCTTTAGAAACCTTACGGAATAACGGATATTTGAAAAATGAGATTAAGAAAGCTATTAATAGCAAAAAGATCAAAAATGAAGATCTTATAGTATCATTATAAAGAATAGACCCCTACTTTATATAGAGAATAACAGATCTCATTGGTGAGCTTTAAAAAAAAACAGAGTGAAGACCATTTTTAAATACGCTCGAAGGACACAACATAGACTGGAATCTGACAGTAGAGACCTGTTTTCCACAGGAGTATACACTGTAGAACATATATAAAACGTATTCCGTGCTCATGAAGTGTGGTATATATCGGAATCACAAAATGCAATATTAACACCCGTTTGAAAGAACACAACGATAACTGCCGAAAAGAAGAGACAGAAAAATTGCAGGTACAGCTCATACCCTTACGGAATATCACAATATTCTTTTTGAAGATACACAAACACCAAAACAAGTTGAACAGTACATATGAAGGACTAAATATAAATAAAACTTGGACCCTGGCATTGACCAGCATCAAAACTATTTGAAAAAACACTAAAATCGAGAATGAGGCATAGGTTACTGTATAATATAATAAACATGAGAATGTGTACCACAGCAATAGATAAAACGCTAAGAGAAAAAAAAAATTAAACGGACAGTAAATCTGCATAGCCTATTTTGTAAATCATTTGACTTCAATACGTTCTAGTGATAATCGTCCAGCTTCCTCTTCAGACCCTCGTGTAATAGACGGTACTCAAGAAAACAAAGTAAACGAGTGTAAAGTCGATTATCTTAGAACCTTCTGTGGGGGACTTCTATTGACCATCTTTCGGCTCCATCTTCAGGCACTAGTCATCATGTGTAAATACCCAGTTCCTACATCCCTACTTCATCATTTTATCAGTTCCATAATATTGCATTTTAACTGACCTTACATTGCAAGCTAAATAAAAACTTATGAAAATACCTTATTTTTCTTGCCATCCTGAAGGAAAAATAAATTTTGTGAGGAATCAAAAAATAACTTAGACTTGCTAGTGACACAATTGCTACAGCCTTAACCTTTTACTGGTAACAATAAAATATATTTTATAGTAGATTTTTGTTAATAACCTTTTGTTTGTGCAGTTTATCAGAAAGTTAGTTATTATGAGAGCACACCATTTTTTATGAAAAAAAAATCATTTAGTGAACTGCATAAAACAATTCAATCTGTTTTGAAAACAGCAATTGTACACGATATTTAAAGGAAATTTCACATTGTGACACTTATACCGACAAAAATCCTTAATTTGAAGTGTTAACCTACTCATATACGAGTATTTGTGCACTCGAATTGCATATTTTCTGACCTGATTATTTTACAGCAAGTCACTCTGCTTTAATTATTTCTTTACATACGTTTTTTCCTGTAGGGCTTGAATTTCGAAATCAATTTGCAGTTTTATGGTGTATATTTAGTACCTTCGTATGTACTAAATGTTTTTGTTCAATTATATTAATATCCGGTTTTTGCATTATGCCATAAATTTCTTATTAGTTATAATGAAATCTATTCAGCTAATTTTTGAGGATATTTCCACGCCATAATATATACTATGTAAAAAATTCATTTTACGCCGCCAAAGATTAAACATTCTAGAAGTAATCATTCTGATAAAAAAGTTGTGAATGCGAAACGGAAACCGGTTGAATATAAAAAAGCA
The DNA here is from genome assembly GCA_034190945.1 of Octodonta nipae. Classification (NCBI taxonomy): domain Eukaryota; kingdom Metazoa; phylum Arthropoda; class Insecta; order Coleoptera; family Chrysomelidae; genus Octodonta; species Octodonta nipae. The sequence continues at coordinate 123,177,109 of CM067216.1, forward strand.
TCAACAGCGGCAGTTCCAAAAACTGACATGATTCCGAAATCGAATATTATATAGACTGGCAGACCAGAAACGACTGGAATAATCCCCGAACGAATGAATGGTATATAAGACACGACTGAAATATATTTTGTAGGCTTAAGTTTGAAGCAGCATGTAGCACACCAGCTGATAATATTAGTGTTTGTTCCCCGTAGTTTCCTTGGACTTCCATAATGTATGTGTAACCTTCCTGTAGACTGTTGTTTCGATTCTGGTCCTAGTCCTTTGTCACTTCACATCAAGGAATGGTAGACACCATCTCTCTTCCCTTTCCATGGTGAGTGTGATGGATGGTTGTGATCGGTTTAGATGCTGCTATAGTTCTCTCTCCGTATTGCCAAATAATGCATTTGTCGACATACTTTAACCAGAGTTCTGGTTGCTTCTCGTACCCCTTCAGTGTATTATCTCGAACCATTCCATGTGGATTCCATCATTAACAAGGCGTTTGAACCAGGCAATAAGAGCAACCTCTTACTACCATATACTAAAGGCTTGTGGGAAACACTTAGACATATCGGACACGGATATGGAATCAAAAGGATTTTCAAGTGCAACAACACCTTGAGGAGTTTGATCACAAAAACAAAGCCGGATAATTCTGCAGTACTAAAAAACTGTATATTCAGCATACCCTGTGAATGTGGCAGTCTCTGCATTGGGGAGACTAAAGGACAACTGGACACCAGGGTTATGGAGCACCGTATAACTACTCAAAATGGAGAGCTAACAAAGTCTGGATTAACTAATCACGCGTGGACCGAACACCAAGTTAGCAAATTGATGGGAAGGCTCACGGCGGATTTTTCAGATCCAGGGAGGGACAGCTGCCCCCTTACCTCCTTCCTTCTCGCTCGGTTCGCCCATGTATTCGGTATCAAAACCAAAAACGCACGATTAGCCAACCGGTAATAATTATCATTATTAGCGACCCTTTCCAATTTGTTCTGAAGCTTTTTCTGGTGTATTGTGAGAAATTTTGAAAAGAATATGATAAACATGCAAATCATTCCCAGATTCTTCACTCGTAAGTTTCTTCAAGTGCTTTTTAAATATCCAAAGAAAACGTCAGTAGAGCTTAATATTACCCAAAAATTGCTTCGGAAAATGATTTTTCAACAATGAATTTGAGAAAAGAATGGAAACGTCACATTGAACAGATAATATCTTGCAAATATATACCTGGAAAACGGGTTGACAAATCCATAGACAAGCTTTCTTTTAGTTAATCCTGCGAGATAGCTTTTGTAGAAGATTGGAACTAGAATTCCACAACTTGCCTTTAGTATACTTAGATTTTCAATTATTTAACTAAGTTTAGAAGCAGACGATACCCAAATGAACAATCAAAATGTAAATATTTTTTTCTTTAATATTATTTAATAATACTATGCAGTTTAAAAATACCAAAAGAATAAAACGAAAAAAGTCTGCACATAGCTTGAAAGAAATTTCTCCTTTATTTATTTATTATAATTTTTCAGAATAAATTTATTCAATTTAGTCGATAGATAATGGCTTGGGCTTATAAAACTTTTGATTTTAAATAAGTAAATATTTGAGCATTGTGTTTCTCTCTATTATATACTAAAACTCCACAATATTTTCACTTGGTAACAGATTATTTATCGAATGTTTAAACAATTAACGTATTAAAAAGTGTTACTGAAACCACAATATTAAATTAAAATTTAAGATTTAATAACACTGCAAACTTTAATTCCGTATTTTTTCTTTTTTATCGTCGGATTTGCTTTGGTGGGGAGGGGGGGCTCTGTTAGAAGAATCATCACAGTGGCAAATGAGCACAACAATGTTGTAATGGATGATGTAGTTCCAGTCAGAAAAAATACTTTAATTCTAATTAATTACTATTATCTGGATTTAAAATTCAAGAAACCCACTGAAGATAGAAATAACAGAGGTTTATACTGTGACCTATCTACACAAATATTTGCATTACCATTTGCTAATGCTATTGCTAATATGGATATCAGTTGTATGTTTTGTAAAATAATAACTGTAGAGATTTTACTATAAAAAATTATATCATTAGTCAATCTCGTCAAATTCTTTTTACAACGTAATATTTTTATGAGCATTTGCAACATACTTTCCAAGAAACAACTTCATATGAGTACAAAGAATTTGTCCGCTTAGCTTTTCACAACCAGTATTTACTGGCTTTCTTCGTTTTAAAAGAATGTCTTTCGCTTCTTTTTTCGGATTATTACAAATAATGCATCGACAATTAAGGAACATTAAAGGCCGGCTAAACAACAAGTAGTACTCGTCCAATAGAGATGTTGTCGGTTGTAATTGGTGGCAGTTTAGTTAGTAGGACATAATATTTACTAACAAAAATCTCAACTAAGAGTAGTTAGACGTTAATAATTATCTGGAGAATAACATTATAGCTAATGATTATAATTGCTTTAACATTATTAATGATTACGTCCGAGTTAATTAAGCATACATTTTGCATTTATTTGAGTTTTATTACAAGAAATGATTCGTATCGGTCTGAGTTTAACATTGTATAGGCTTTCACCACGGGGCTGATCTATAAAGAACTTCAGCGGGGGAAATTTTCCAAAGTTGAACTGGGGATTCATTATGGTTTCTTACTGTCTTGGCTAATGCATCAAAAAAGTTTATCGGGTGTTTAAACCCGTAGAAGTTATTTTCTTCAATGTAAAATGCCCTCGTTGTAATATTTAATTGTCACAAACTTTGATGGTCTTGCGGGGGGTGATTGCTTTCATCCTCTCACTTTTGGATCAGCTCCTGCGTTAACCTTATCAAAACCTTAGTAGTGACATAATGGACAATTGATGAAATAGGTATATAGCGGCATATTGAAAGGTTTTTGATGATTAAGTGTGACCGATATAGAAATAAATCATAGCTAAGATATATAATCCAAGTAGAAAACAGGTAGTGTTAGTGATACCTAGATACCTCGTTTGCAACCCTGGTTTGCCTCTATTTTCAAATTCCTGTAAATCTTGCTTAAATAGTTATTAAATGTATAGACGTTCCAGAAATGATTAGTGTAATTTATCACAGTGATAAGATAAAAACAATACAAATGAGCTTAAGAGTTGGACAAGAACCCCCCATCTTGTCCAACTCTTAAACTCATTTGTATTGTTTTTAGTAGAAAAATATATACACCAATCTACATAGCTTTTTGTTTGCAAATATTGAATTTCCTTAAAAACGATAGAAACCTCCCATTCAAAAGAATTGTTTATATATAAAGAGGCAAAGACAAAACAGCTCAGGTCTTTTTTCCTGTGTTTGTCAACCAATTATTCATTAGTGTTATTAATTAAATAAATACATTAAAAAAAAAACAAAAACCGACTTCAAAAAAAATAACCAAAAAGCATGAAATAATTTTTTGCTACAACAATTAAATACTTTTTTGAAGTCTGTTCCAAGCTAAAGTGAAACTATTCTGAGAAGTACATTTATAAGTTGTACTTCGCAGCTTGGCTGTTCAAATTGGCACCGACTTCAGAAAAAGAATTTAATTGTAGCAAAAAAATAATTCATGTTTTTTAGTTTTTTTTAAGTAGGATTTTGTTTTTTAAAAATGTATTTTACAATTTTTAGTGATGCAATGGCTTCATTGGGTGCAGTTTTCAAATCTAATTATTTTTCGATATTGGCTAAAATAAGGTATTTTACTTTCATTTATTAGCTTGACCTACCTCGTTTATTGTTGAATAGAATAACTTGTTTTCTAAATATGTGTATGTATTAAGAACATTTTGTATACGATTCTAACTTAGGTGGATCCTCTATATTGCAAACTATCTGAGTATCATCATTCTTTAGGTATGTTAATTATACTGATATTCATTTAATATCGGAATCTTATAATAAATCGTTGTATAGTTTTAATTGATATAGCAGAATATGACATAATTTATAATTCTAATTAACTTTGTCTGATAACAATTGGAGTTATTATTAAAAATAAACTTAAACAAAATTGATATTCTTTATCAAACCTAGTACACAAATTGGAAAAGTGACATGAAGATTTATTATATAATTTCTAGTGATGTGGCATAATTAGATGCATTTTATAATTCTTATTACCCCTGTGTGATAAGGAGTTTATGTATTATGAAAAATAAAGGTATTTTACTTTTAAGCAAAATTCATGTTTGCTGACAAACCTCGTATACAGTTGACAAAGTGACATGTAATGATTACAGTATACATTTCCGACCATGAAAATATTTTAATGAAGAATTCAACTTATGAAAACACACTATATATAGAAACCAACTGAGAACCTCCAGCTTGAAGTTGATCCAATCAAATTTCAATTTATTACAATTTTTAATAATACAGCACAATTGGATGCAGCTTTCATTTCTAATAAACTTTGAGATATTAGAAAAAAATAAAGGTACCCATTTTGTAAACAAAATTGATATATTTTTTGAAACCAAGTATATTGTTGGAAAAGTTACAGAAATACTTATTATACAATTTTTAGTCCAATGGCATAAGTAGATGCAGTTTTTAATTCTAATTACTTCTATTTGATAAAAATTTTAGATCTTGACAAAAATGAAGATACTTAAATTTTTATCAAAATTTCTCTTTGATGACAAATCTCTACAGTTAAAAAAGTGTCATGCAATGAGTACTGCATATACATGTTAACTGACATTTATTTTGATTAGTTCAATTTATTTACAATTTACCCCAAGTTCCGAACATTTAAATTTTAATACCAGAGACTCCACGAAATTTCTAAGAAACGGCACAAGCTATGTTATTGAAAAAACTATGGACCACTTCGGGATATCTCAGAACTAATCCAATTTTTTTTCAAGTTATACCGTGTTTCGAATATATTTATTTTATATTTTTAAAACCGGCGACTCCACCAAAGCATAGTGTATAAGAAAAGCGGTAAAAAAACTGTTCCTGCAATTTCTAAGAAACGGTACAAGCTATGTTAAGAAAAAAGATATGGGACCATTTCGCGATCCTCCCGAGCAGGATCCAGTATAAATAGTCGAAATTCCTTGAGTCATTTGCGAGAAATTGGTGAACAATCATAAAAACGGGTTAATTAAATAATTGAAATTAGGAAATTAGTATAACCGAATTGATGGATAGCACTATTTTTTCCACAATAACTGAACTACTACTGTTAAATTTGGGCCGTTTAGTGTTCTTAAAATGACATCACATCTCTATATATGTTATTAAAAAAATTAATTGGGACATAATAGCACTGTTTAGGTTGATACATTGAATTTATTCTGCCAAAAGAATCATTTGTGTCCCGCAATTTTTGAAGGTGATATCCGCAGACAAAACACCCAGCTAAACGTTACCAAAAATTATATAAAGGAAGTCATTCTTGTTGAACATGTTTCACTGGTCCTTAACAAACCTTCTGAGTTAATAAAAATTGAAAAATATATTGAACATTAACAAATGTTCATAATAGGAAACAGGAAGGAAACAGTCTCAAAATTGGTATATACTCGTATTATTGCAGGAAACATAAAAATAAAAGTAAATGTACCGCGATGAATTTCTGGTGATATATTCGATTCCTTTTCCTGTGATTAACATTAATTGGCTAAAAAATGTTTGAACGTGTAATTATTTGTAAGCCAAAAGTAATCCCAATTATCATTTTATACTTCGCATTTTTATCGTTTATATAAGATAAGTTATTGGATTGACCCAAATAACCAGTTTACTTGCGACTTGTAAGTATAATAAACTGAAAGAAAGAAACTTATTTTAAATACACTGCTATACATATTTTTTCAGAATAAGATATTACGTATTCCTGAATAATATCGTTTTCCATTTCATGTTCCTTACTTGTATGGAAGGAATTTTACTCAAGATTTCTCTGCCATAATTAGGATACCAAGAAATTCTTAGGGATCGTGATCATCGAATAGATTTCTCTTTTCAACAAAAGCTGAATGTGGAGCATGATTTTTTTGTCGTTTAAACAATGATAGGAATCCACAGTTATTTAATAGGTAATCGTAACGTAATACCTATTTGCACTGGTATAGATTGAAGTTCATTTACTAGTATGAACCGTATCATCAGTAAAAGTATCAAACCTGTTTAAATGGAGCAGGTTGCCAGTGAAACGTTGATTCGCTTAAATAATTATTTATTCTTTGAAGATGTTCGTTTCTAGTAAAATCGTATTTATAAAGACATGTCCACGTAAAAACGTGTGAGTTATTATTAAGTGTGAATAATTCTAGTTAAATATAAATGCAAATTTGCTTCTGGGTAGGACCCGTCAACAGTTGTGTTCATCATAACGATTCAAAATCTCTTACAATTTATTTTAGATATTTATAACATGAGGCCGAATATTTTAAGATGTTTATGTTTCAAAGGATTGCTAATGTCGAGAGAAAGATATCAGTGTTGGGTTTCTATTACATAATAATTAACATATCGATAAGTTTTTCATTTGGGTTTTCTCTCCTAACAACGATTTGTAGGAAACAGATAAGGTAAATACTCGAAAACTGTATAGGAGGGGTAATTTGAATAAATTACCAGGAATACTAGTTGCCTTGTTATAGAGAAACTATATTACAGAATTAATGAGAGAAAAAAGGTCTGTGGTTTTGACAACTTGTTTTCCTGTGTGATATGTGTGACATATTTCAATATACTTATGTATTTAATGGGACGTGACGATTCAATTCCCTCTTAAATATCGTTTTTGATCAATCACTTGTCTGAAGCTATTTGGTAACATGGAGACTTTTACTAATTGTCAATTTTGTTTGGTAATTTGAAATGTTTCATTCTGGACTAACTGATTTTGAAATTTTTTATGTTGATTAGATACGATACATTTATCTCTCGGGGGGTGTCATAATTTCTGCATTGTTTAACAACATACAATTCTCTCTTTCCCTATATGGCTTCTCGAGATATTATATTGGTGTTCTGTTTCTGTTCTTGGAGGGGCCTTGATGTTTGACCAGGAAATATGTTTCGGCAGACACAAGCTTCACTCTATACACAATTTTTGGAACATTAAGTATAAGTTTTCCGGTTTTGTTTATAACGTTTTTGGATAAAGCGGAATCGTGTAATGTTTAGAAATCCAGTTTTGTTCTCAGTTTGGGTTTTATTATTTAAATTAGAAGTACCTCGTTTTGTTAGATTGATTAATTGTTACCGAAAAAAATAAACATATTGTAGACAAATATAAAGTAAAAACCGGAAAACTCTATCAAAGTTCCAAAAATTGTGTTGACAGTATACCTTGTGTCTGCGAAAACACATATACCGAAGGAGCTTCAGGGACATGCAGACAGATGAATATAATATTATACACAAAATGGACTAGGGTAAAACCAATATATTACTTAAAGAAGAACACATTAAAAACATAAAAATTAAAGAAACTGTATGTTAATAAAGAATAATTTATATTTCAAAAGGAACCGACTTCAACTGGGTTAAAATAAAAACCGTTTAGAAACCGTGTGCAATCAATCACTATTATCAATTGTATTTTCTGATATATATATATATATATATATATATATATATATATATATATATATATATATTTTAAAAAGAATCTCATTTAAGGAACAATTCTATTGATTATTTTAGAGTATTCTTATCTCTCTCTCTAATTAGTATTTTTTTCTATATTTTCCACTATTTTTTAAATTTTTTATTTGTTTTATTACACTTTGTATAAGTGTAACTCTAATTCACCCTATATTGCAACCACCCTGTATATGTTTCTGTGTATTGGTCACCCAATATAAATTATTTGGCTATCATTTTCTGATCCACTCTGTACAACTACGATTCACCTCCACACGATGTTGCAACAGCCCTGTATAAGTATTAATCCTCTCCGCCCTATTGACTGCTATGGACTGTTTCGATTTTTCTATTGTTTAAATCACCCTGTATACCTATAATTTTACTTCCCTCATATGTCAAGTATAAGCAACTACTTATGTTCCACCCTCTATACCATTTTTTGAACCAACCTGTATAACTATAATTCCACTCCACCTTACATTTCAACCATCCTGTACATGCAACTGCTTCTAACATTTTTTGAACCCTCAACTCTATAACTCAAATATCCTTACTGCAGATGCTCATTTAACAATTTTTTTACGTTTTTTGATCCACCCTGCATAACTTTCTTACTTACTTCACTCTTATTTCAACCACCTTTTATAAGCAACTACTTATTTACCACCCAATACAACAGTGTTTGAACCACTTTGTATAACTTTAATTCTATTCCACCTTATATTTTTAACTATCCTATATATACTTATGTACCATGTCACATTTATTTGTAAGTTTTTTTAAACCACCTGTATAACTGTAATTTTACTTCGGCCTATATTTCAACTGCGCACATTGCTTGCCGTTTGTAGAAAAGATAGCTCACATAACAATTTCCTTTTCGATACACTAATGGAATATTTTGGGCTATTTCACACGACTGCAAGCCTCGTATAATAAGAACCGTTACAAACACCTTGTACGATACACTTTCATGGCATATCTTGACATTTAAGCTAGATATTTATGATGAAAATTTGACATTTACTGTTTCATGTTTACCTTTTTTGCCCATATTTTTCCAATTTTCAGAAAAACGGTATGTTTTACGTTTTAGAACATTATTTGGAATCAAGCTGGAACAGCTCTTTGTAGAATACAATTTAAAATATTCAATTTGATTGAGTCGTTTATGAGAAAACAATGTAGATTTATTGAAATTTACTGAGGGGTAGTCCCTTAATTACTGTTTTCTCTGTTTTTCTGGAAAACCGTACATCTCACGATATGGAAAATTATATGGTACCTTTCTGTCATTAATACAATGTCGTTTAAATCACCAAAATCTCCCAAGACGTTTTTGAATAATCACTGAGCATACATAAAAAAACGTGCCGACGAATTGATAACCTCCACTTTTTTGGAAGTCTGTTAATGATGAAATTGGAACAACCTCGACAGAGATGATTTACCATGAGAACAATCCTGTCCAATACACATCAAAAAGGAAACTTCAAAGTTAATCAGTCAAGAACGAAAAATTCAAAATTGTTAAACAAAATGGACAGTTATGAAAAGTTAGGCGAACTCAATATTATCAAATTGCTTTAGAAAAACTTTTTTTGACATCGATTCTCGAGGAGGGGTCGAAACGACTCGTCACATTAAACACATAAGTTTACTGAAATATATAACACATATTAGAAAAGGAATAGTGACATTTGTGTTGTGTGAATAATAACAATATGCTTTTGCAGTATTTTAAAGACCCCTAAATACGAATTTTAACAATTTTGGTTCAGACTTTGACAATATACTTTGGATGATTTTAATGTTAACTTTCTAAAGGTTAATAACCCTTAAACCATTTATTTGAACATAATAAGATAACTCAATTAATTAAGGAACCAACAAGAATAGGTGCAAATGCAGTTTCTTAGCTGGATACCTCGTAAAGTATGGACTGATCATAAAAATCTAAACATTGGATCTAACAAGACCAAAACTATCACTTGTAATTTAGCAGATCCAAATAAGATAACTTCTATGAGTCTTTTTTAAAAAACAAGTCTGACTGTCCCGAAACAATCAAATAGTTTGACAATGAATATATAAAAACAATATAAGTTTTTGTTCTAAACTAACACAAGAGTCTGTCTCAGTTAAATAAGAACATGAAACGAAGGCTTGTGGGGTAGACGACATTTCATCCATGATGCTGAAATACTGTAGCCCAGACATTGAAATATGTGAAAAATGTGGTCCACATCCTAATTTGCGGCATTGAGCACTTTCAAAATCTGTGGAAAATTTTAATGGGGCGTACGCTTTTAAAAACATCAAACCCTACTGAACTTTTAATCAACATCCTGCCTGGGTTATCTAAAGTAATAGGAAAGGTTCTTTACGATCCAATTTATACATATTTCAGCACCGAAAACAATGATAACAAGCTCATTGCAATTCTGGAATTGCTAGACTTTTCTAAAGCATTTGACACCATCAATCATAAACTCCTTTTAGCAAACTTAATACTATGGTTTTGATTGAAATTTTTTCAACCTTATTAAATAGTACTTGTCTGCAAGACATCGAATTTTCTGATCAAAGTGTAGTATTATCAATTGTATCGCAGGGATCTATTTTGAGGCCACTTTTGTCGTATTTACACCACGAGCGTTTTAACCTCCATTCGTAACTATAGAGTACAAGCTTACGCTGATAACACACAGTTGCACCTTTTTTTTGACGTTGTGAACTATATCCAAGTTTAAAATATTGTTAACGAAGAGCTACATAGACTAAGTGATGATTGTCTAAACACAACCTCAGGTCAAATACTAGTAAATCTTCTCTCATGTTATTTAGTAATAAACATAAGGTCAACCTTCTAAAGGAAATTTTAAATAAAAATATTAATGGAATGCGTCTGGCAGTCATTGAGTTAACAAAAAATCTAAATTTCAAAAAGCTTTTTCCTTCTTAAAACTCTTGTATAATTGGAAACAAATTTTTAAACAGGAAACTAACAAAAACTATGCGAAACTTTAGTGTTCTCTCACTTCTATTATTATGTCTCAATTTATATATTTCGTATTGATGCCTAATATAAAGCAGAATTTCCAAAACTATTGTGTTCGATTTATTTTTGGCCTCAGAAAATTTCATCATATTTCTTGGGCGTTTCGAAAATTAAATTGGCTTAATATGGAAAATAGAAGAAATTTGCATGTTGTGTATAAAGCTATCAATGATCCTAATTTCCCATCTTCCAATAAGGACCAGTTGGTCTTTCGTCAGAACATGCATTAATTAAACCTTAGACCACAGAGAAGACTAAATACACTTACTAACGAAAGTGCCCTATTTCAAAGGTCTTTCAGCAGCCAATGAACTAAAAAATATAAATCAAAAACATTCAAAAATTAATACCAAAAAATACTAAATAAGCATAATAATTCTGTCAGACTTTTACTATTAAATAGCATAATTGGATTTAGTTTTTTTAAATTAAATAATATCCATTCCAATGTCCATTACCCCTTTGTTATTCAAATATTCAAAATTTATTAAAATTAATGCAATGTTCACTAATAATTGGCTTATAGAATGTCTGCTACGTTATGCGTTTTCATTGTAAATTTATAGAAATATCTTTTGGTTGAGTTCTAGGCTGATTTTGGTTCAGTAGAGTAAAGCTTAAAGCTAGACTACTCTGTCTCGTATGTTTTATTATTAAATTCTTTTTTGTACCAAAGTTTTATAATAAGATAGTAGTTAATAAAGGCATTATTATTATCACCCGACTTGACAATACGACTTATGGCACGCACAGTCCCTTTAAGGTACGTACAGCCTACCTTTAGCTCTGTGGGAGCCCTTGCCAGGTTAACAGGCTCATAGTTGGCGTCGTGGTGGCAGTTTTCCCTGAATTATCTGACCGTCCGGGCTGTTCCTATCAGGATGGGTTTTTACATTAGTTGGTAAAGATGTTCGTCCAAACCGAGGTATTTTAAATTCTTTAATGAATGTTTTGGGACTAGTCATGTCGTTGACATATCAATTGGTACAGTTTGTGTGTTGTTCATGTCCCACTGAGTCTGTATTTGAAATTCCAAATTCCTATATATGGTTATTTTCTCAGCCTTACCGACTGTGACAGTTTATCCCGACTTGACCATACAATGTTTGGCAGCACACACCCTCTAAGCGTGCCTTTAGCGGAAAATTCACTAAACTCTAGATATCAAAAGGGTTTAGCTCTGCGGGAGCCCTTGCCAGGTTTTCAGGCCCGTGGTTGGAGTCGTGGCGGCAGTTTCCCATGAATTTTCTGACCATCCGGGTTCTTCCTAACAGGATGGCTTTTTGCATTTGTTGGTAAAGATGTTCGTCCAAACCGAGGTATTTTGAATTGTTTAATAGATGTTTTGGGACTAGTCCTGTCGTTGACATAACAATTGGTACAGTTTGTGTGTTGTTCATGTCCCACTGAGTTTTTATTTGAAATTCCAAATTCCTATATTTGGTTATTTTCTCAGCCTGCTTCATATTTATATTATTGTTGTTGTTGTTGTTGTTGCTATGTCAGTTAAAGTTGTTTTCCGAGAAACTTTATCTACCAAAACTATATCTAGTCTATTGTGAGCAACAGTCCGATCGGTCAGTATTGTGCGGTCCCAGTACAGCTTGTAGTTGATATTTTCTAAAACAGATTCTGGTTTGTATCTATAGTAGGGTATTCTTATCGACTGTGACAGTTCAAGTTTCAGTGCTAGTTCCTGGATTAGATCAAGCATATGTTCCATACTATTTTGTTTGTATGCGTCAAGAATTTCCGTGTAAGTGAGCACGTGTCTAATATAACAGATTTCTGCAAGTGGACGAAAGTTGTTTGAGGGAGTTGTATTCTTTTCAGGTTTTCCAACAAATTTTTAGGAATGATTCCAGTTGCTGACAGAACAATGGGGACGATTTCAACTTTATTTTGATGCCACATTTCTCTAATTTCTTCTGCTAAATGAAGAAACTTCTCATTTTACCACTGTTTGGTATTGATATTTTGATCAATTTTTTATTTTGTTTGTTGGTCAGGACAATGTCTGGTTTGTTATTTGGTACTGTTTTATCTGTAGCTATCCACTTGTTCCAGTATAATTTAATCGCATGATTTTCCAACATATATTCAGCGGTTTATTTACATTACGGTGTTGATTGTTTGATAAGATCATGATGGAGTGCGAGGCCTTGACGTTTTGGCAAGAGCATTGCATCCTCCAGTTATGTGGTCTATAGATTCTATTTATTGGTTGCACAGCCTACGTTTATCCGTAGTTGTGTTTTTATCTTTATGTGCTTACTATAGTATCTCGTATTGATTGTTTTACCTAGAATCGATATCATGAAATCTTCAGTCCCTCAAATATATTTCCTTTCATCAGCATGTGTGGGATGCTTCTTGATTGATATGATTTTCACTCGGGTAATGTGGGTGTTTTCCATGTAGTGTTTTGTTTTTCCACTGAAGTTCTATCTCCTCTGCGAATACCACCTTATCCAATGGGTTATATGAAATATTGGAGAATCTCATACCTGTTCCGGTTGTATCTATGTGCGTTATTGCCCTCTGTATGCTACTGGTTTTAGTTCGATGTTTAAAGTACATTTTCAAGTTTTCTACTTGCTTATAAAGCATATTCGTGATATCTATGAACCCTCTTCCACCTTCACTTCATTCAAGGGTGCACCTCCCTACTGCTGAATGAATATAGCATGTTGATCGTGTTAAGGTATTTATTAAGTGAATAGGTTTCGTTGTTATTCGAATATCATATGTATTTATTGATTTCGTTTTGTTTCTTTCTGATAGATGTGTTTTAAGTATATTTATCAGCTGTTCCTTGTATTTTTGTGTTAGTTCTTCTTTAATTGTTCTGTGTTCTATGTCAACTCTTTGATGAAATCCAATGTATTTGTAATATTCCATTTTTCATTTCAGTATATTCATTTCTTTGTTTATTTTATAGTCTTCCTGTTTTGTGCATTTATCCTTTGTGATACCATTTATTTTAGATTTGTCAACTCCTAATGTCATTCTTATATCATTTGTTAATTTCAGCATTTCATTTAGTTGATGTTTTGATGATGCCAAGACTTTAAGATCGTCCATGTATAGGAGGTGTGTTATTTTGCAGGGGTATATACTGGTGATCTGGTATCTATATTTAATGTTGTTTAGGATATGTGATAACGAGTTTAAAGCGAGACAGAACTATAACGCACTCAAGGAGTCTCCCTGGTAGATTCCTCTTTTTACCTCTTTTTATGTTAATTTGATTAGGGGTGGTGCTCTGCGTGTTTGATGAGATGCGTAGGGTGGTTTTCCAATTTTTCATTGTTGTTTTTAAAATGTGATTAAGGTGTGCCTATCCAAAAAAAGTTCTATTTATTTGAAGGATTTTTTTTTGTATATATGTTTGAGATCAAAAAATCTCTTATAAATTTCGCTCATGAATGACGATGTTAAAGAAGTTTTTATAAAAAAATCAAATAGGCCGAGTAGTCTAGTCCCTACGAAGCTAGTATACTATAAAAAACTTTCCTATTTCGAACCTCGGTATAGTAAGGCTTGATCCACATTATAGTGCCGGTCACAGTCCGTTCCCGGTCTGATCTCGGTCTGGGGCCTGTTTCATAATCAACTTGTAACTTGTAGTTTTGTAACTTGTAGAATTAAACGTCAAAATTATTATACAAGTGAGAACTTGTAAAATCAACAATATTAGTATTTGAAATGTGCACGAGAGTAGCACAGAACACAGATCATGCAAAAAACAGAGAGTAGCGCAACTATTGGCGAATATGTTAAATGACGTTTATACAAAGACAATAAATAATAAATAAAATAATGTTTTTAGATGAAGTTGAAAATGATACATAGAAAAGCGGAAATAAACACAGGTTTTGAAAATATAAAACGGTATGTTTCCAATCTTAAATTGTGATGAGAAATAAATAAGTTTTATTAACACGTGATAAATGTTGAAGAGCTACGAAATAATGACAATAGATATTTAATAGGATCACTACTCAAATACAGGTGACATTAACACCATATAAAACAAATTTAAAGGTAAGTAATCTCATAACTTTAAATCTTATGAAACACACATTAGTATTGGTAAATTTTACATCTTAATTTATTTATTACAGGTTAATGATTCTTGTATTGTCACAGGAGTAAAATGCAGTGTTGTTTATAACCAGAGGCAAATGCATGTTGCTGCTATAATGTATATTTAAAAAATAAGCAATGAACAACAATGAGTAACATTCATTGGTCAAATATTCAAAATGAAGTTCATTCAAGATGTTTTCATCAGTGTCCAAGACTCTTAAAACAAGTATTAGAGGCAGACACAATATTTAAGTTTAATTGCAGAAGTAATTCCTGAAATGTTTAAAAGATGAAATACATTTGCATTTGAAGATGCATGTTTGATTTTTTTATACCTAATCCAAAGTGAATTTTAATTATAACAAAGTGATTACACACTGGGAGAAATTCTAAAACCACATTATGATAACCATGTTGTTGTTTTCTGACTGATAATTGTGGCATCTCTGGTTATTATTTTTTCTGAGTTCTTAGGGAATAACACCACATGAACTTGAAAGTCTGTATATTTCAAAAGTCCAAACATTTCAAGGTCTAAATCAGACACCGTTGTCAATGGTATTACACAAAATGAACAAGAAATTATATTGTTTATGGAAATGGGATATTACTGTGATTGTCACATATTTTTTCACACTTCTTGCATTTTTAAATAATTTTTGGTATATGATAAAAGTATTTTGCTCATATATGTTCTTGTAAACTCACTGTCCGATTAATCAAATGAAATGCACTTTTATTTTTGTACATTTCAGAACCTGATTTTCATGATAATCAAACCATTCGCTAAATACTCCAGATATTAATCAGAAAATACTTGAACATTCTGTTTTAGTTTTATCACATTTTGTGGAGGAATTTGGCTTGTAAGGATTGCAACATGTCTTTGGGTTCGTAATTAAAGAAACAGTAGTTATTACCTTAAAGTTGTTTAATATTTTCATCAGTTATGAAACAAAAATTGTTCATGATATTCATAATATTTTACTGCTTCCATCAGTTTCATTCTGCCTTCAAAATGTTATGAAGATATTCAAGATACTTGCTTAAATTAATTAAATAGTTATACAAAGGCTTCCAGTAACATACATTTAAGCTCATGCCATTCACATTCTGTAGCAAATTTATATTTATTTTTTACATTGGTTTGAATGAAAATATAAAAAAATCAGATTTCCTAAGTAAATAAATATATTACAAATGTGATTAAATATTTTAAATACACATTTATTTTAAATATGCACAACCAAACACAAAGCAGATTCACAATGCTATGCCTAACTTCAATCTGAACTGCTTTACATTGACAACAGATAATATTGCTATTCAAATTAAATATTCTATCAAAAAGAAACATATTCAACTTTTTTTGAAATTTAAATATAAAGCCACAAAGTAAAAAATGAGTAGCAGAAACAAATATAAATATTTGTTTCTGCTACTCTTCTTTTTTCAGACTGGAGACAGAGAGATATGTTATTAATGCAAATGTAATTCATTTTTTAAACATTTCAGGTATTACTTCTGCAATTAAACTTAAATTTTGTGTCTGCCTCTAATACTTGTTTTAAGACTCTTGGAATAATTCATTATGAGTTATTTATCATCTTTGACAAGATTCAGTCTGGGATACTGATGAAAACATCTTGCTTGAATTTTTTTTTTTTTGAATATTTGACCAATGACTGTTACTCATTGTTGTTCATAGGCCTTTTCATTTTCAGTGCGCATGCGTTCGCATCAGCCATTTTTTTCGTACTGTTATTTGTAAACAAACGTGTTAAAGTGCCCACGTACTAAAACTTAAAATTAATAAATACTATTATAAATGTGTTTATGATTTAAAAAAGTAATAAAAGTAAAGTAGTAAGTGTCAGGATTCAATACAGCAATTTTGCTGTAAACTATAATTATGTTGTCTGTACGAAAAGGTACAACAAAGCGGTGTTGTTATGGAGTATGCAAAAGTGATACACGGTATAAATCTTTTAAAACAAATACCTATTATTTTATAAACTTTCCAAAGCCTTGCCTGGAATATCGCAAGAAAGTAATTAAGTCATCCAAAAAAATACATATTAAAACATGTCAAAAATGTTCTAAATGTGATTCGTGGGTGAAAAAATGTGGCCGAAGTGACAGAGGATTTAAATCTATTGATGATGTTACTAAGGACACTTATATTTGTTCATTGCATTTTTCTGGAGAAAGTGGTCCAAGTGAACAAAATCCTGATCCTTTATCAACATTTGGATCGACAGGTATATTATTTCTTATACCAATTTTTACCCTGAAAATAATATTTAATATTTTATATTCAACATACTTATTTTTTATTGAATACATCTTCGATTTAATTAATTATAAGATATAACTAATGACAATTATTGAATTTAGCTTGCATATATGAACATTATTTTAGTCTTAGAATTTTCAACTCCTTTTTAAATGTCATGTTGATTTTATAAATATTTTATTATGACATTAGTTATATTTGTTAATTTTTATATTAATTAAGGTGCTTTTACATGCAAATTCGAATGAAATCATGATTTTTATTTATTTTTTCTGATTTTTTACAAGAGTAAATACAAGTATTGATACCTAACCTCTCAACCAGCACACTTTTTTTTCCTTGCTGTGAACGTCCGTGACATTTTAACCATCTTTTTAATTGCTCACAGCTATGTGCTTCCACAGAGTTATAAATAAATGAAGCACCATCAATTAATTCTTCAAGTAATTTATTATTTGGCAGAGATATTATTGCATTCCCAGCCATTGTTAACTAAAACAGTACGAAACTTTTAAATTACGGGTATTTCAAAATGGCTGCAGCGCTTGCGCAATCACCTGATGAAAATGCCTATTGCTTATTTTTGAAAGACATATTAAAGCACAACATGCATTTGCCTCTGGTTATAAACACAGCTGCATTTTATTCCTGTGACAACACAATAATCATCAACCTGTAATAAATAAATTAAGATGTAAAATTTACCAATACTAATATGTGCTTCATTAGAGTTAAAGTTATGAGATTACTTACCTTTAAATTTATTTTACATGGTGATAATGTCACCTGTATTTGAGGAGTGATCCTATTAAATATCTATTGTCATTATTTCGTAGCTCTTCAACATTTATCACATATGTGAAAACTTATTTATTTCGCATCACAATTTAAGGTTGTAAACATACCGTTTTATATTTTCAAAACATGTTTTTCTATGTAGCATTTTCAACTTAATCTAAAAACATTATTTATTATTTATTGTCCTTGTATAAACGTTTGAAATTTTCGCCAATAGTTCCGCATGTTAGGGGGCGCTACTCTCTATTTTTTGCATGATCTGTGTTCTGTGCTATTCTCGTGCACATTTCGAATACTAATATTTTGGATTTTACAAGTTGTCACTTGTATAATAATTTTGACATTTAATTCTACAAGTTACAAAACTACAAGTTACAAGTTGATTATGAAACAGGCCCCTGGTAAAATATTATCAAATGAGAAACAATGTGTGTATTCACACTTACGTGCCAGTCAAGGTCCAGTCTATTCCCGCTCCACTACCGATCAGTAGATTCAAACATAGAACCGGTCACGATCCGTTCTCGGTCCGTTCCAGGTCTGGTAAAATATTCGCAAATGAGAATACAAATTCACACTTCTATGTCAATAAAGGTCCGTTCGAGTCCCGCTCCGGTAAAAATATCTTTGAAAGATATTTTGAAGGAACTTAGATCGAACACAGTGTCGGAACTGAGATTTTTTAGGAAGGGGTACAAAATGAAAACTCAAATAATAAAATGTTACCAAGAGCAAATTTAGCAAATATGATTTTTATTAATCTCATATCTCAGATTTTCTCTTCCAGAAAACTACTGTTATGTGTATGAAACGAAATATATTTACTTCTTTGATTACTGAACTATACTATTATAAAATTGTTTGTTTGTTTGTTCGGGCATCATGTAAGAACTAATGAACAGATTTTACTGAATCTTGTTTTGTTCCAAAGCCTATAGTTTGACTTAAAATCTGGTATGCATTTTATCTTCCTAAAACTGACAGAAACGGTATATATATACATATATATTTTTCAGGTGGTTTCCTGGAACTCATCCGCGTAGTTGACAACTGATCCCTGCCGGGATCGATGGTGAAATGACGACGAATACTCTCAGTATTCGAGTAACTAGAAGCGAAAGCAGAAGGCTACGAGAATTATGCGAACCGACCTGAAGAGGGCAGATGTGACTCTGCCGAAACGTCGTCATTTCACCATCGATCCCGGCAGGGATCAGTTGTCAACTACGCGGATGAGTTCCCGGAAACTACCTGAAACATTTAGTGCCCGCGAAAACTTAAAAACAAATATATATATGTATATATATATGTATATATACCACCGCTTGTACCTATTCAAAATTTGAAATATGCCAATGTAACCTGTTTCGATTAAAAAAAAAATATCAACTGATATACCTAGCCTAATTCTACAGGGTGTTCCGTATATAGGATACGTGAAACATATAGCGGTAATAGAACTAGATGGGTTTAAGAACTCTTTTAAAAAAGTTATATTAGGTAGTTCTTAAGTAGGTGAATATATACAAAGTGGGGAGTGGAATTAGTTATAGGGGGTGGTTCAATAGAGTTGAACTGGGTGGGCCATAAATAGTTGCATATACCAGGTAGTTGAAAAAAGGACGGAGAAAATTTATATTTATACAGGGTTGATAACAAAATGATATATTGGGTGACAAATAAACAGCAGCATATACACTGTAGTGTGAAGTAGAATTACAGTTATACAAGGTTGTTCAGAAAAAGGTTGAATAAAACTCTTATATAGGGTGGCTCATAAGAACTTGCAGTTTCGATTAAATATATTCGGGATTGGTGGATTTATTGTTATGTAGGGTGGTTCACAAATGTTAATAAAAGTTGTTATTTAGGATAGCCCATATGCTTCATAAGTTATTCCTTTTGCACAGAATTGTATGTGAAACCGCAGGTAACGGCTAGTTATCTATATATTCATACTATTATAAAATTGTAGTTTGTCTGTTTGTTTGTTTGTTCGGGCATCACGTAAGAACTACTCAACTGAGTTTGCTAAATCTTTTTTTGTTGCGAAGCCTATAGTTTGACTTAAAATCTGCTATACATTTTATTTCCCTACATTGGTAAAAACGGTAGATATAGGGGAAAAACTTCTACTGTCTTCGGTAACACACAATTTGACAGTTTTTTCCACCGCATGCACCAAATATTAGATACTTGCATCAGCTTAGCTTTTACTCAAAATTCGAAATATGCAAATGTAACATGTTACGATTTTTTTTAAAATCAACCGATATATCAGGTGTAATTTTACAGAGTGTTCCATATATAGGATAGATGAAAGTTAGAGCGGAGTAAAATTAGATGGATTTAAAAAATCCTGAAAAGAAAGTATATTAGGTGGCCCGTCAGCAGCTGCATATATATAATATGGTTGAAATAAGGGGGAAGTTATACGGGGTGGTTCAAAAAAGGTATATTGAGTGGACCTTAAATAGTTGCATATAACAGGTGGTTGAAAAACGGGTGGAGTTGTAATATATTTATACAGGATACAGTGTGGATAACAAAATGTTATATTGTTAGGCTCACAAGTAGTTTCATATACAATGTGGTTGAAATAAGGGTAGAATAGAATTATATTTATACAGGGTGGATAAATAAATGTGTTATGAAAGCAGTTAGGATATTTGAATTATTTACTTAAGCCCGACTTGACCATACAATGTATGGCAGCACACTCCCTCTAAGGCACGCTATGAGTGAGTATTTCAAATTGTTTAATAGATGTTTTGGTACTACTCCAGTTGTTGACATAACAATTGGTACCGTTCGAGTGTTGTTAATGTCCTTTTGTCTCTGTATTTGAAATTCTAAATCCCTATATTTAGCTATTTTTTCAGCATGCTTAATATTTAAATTATTGTTGTTAGGGATTGCTATGTCAATTAACGTTGTTTTTCTACCAAAACTATATCTGGTCTATTGTGAGCAACAGTCCGATCGGTCAATATCGTCCGGTCCCAGTACAGTTTGTAGTTGTTATTTTCTAAAATAGATTCTGGTTTGTATATATAGTATGGTGATCTTACCGACTGTGATAGCTCAAGTTTCAGCGTTAGTTCCTGGTGCAGTATTTTAGCCACAGCATCGTGCCGTTCTTTGTATTTAGTTGCAGCGAACGCTTGGCAACCTCCTGTGATATGCTGGATAGATTCAGATGTTTGACGATGTACTTTAGATAGTTCTTAGTTGGAATCACTTGATTTTGGATTGCCAATATAAAGCCTTCTGTTTTAGGAAACATATGACCAGAGATGAACCAGTAGTTCGACGCTGAACTGTCGACATAATCTTGGTTGACGTCAATTATATGTCTTCCATGAAGGGGCTTTTCTTTGCATTTGAGCAGTTTCTGATCAGTTGTCTGGTGGTATACTTGAACTTGTTGTTCTGGTAGTTGCAGAGATGTTGAGTCATCAACCTGACATATGACTCTGTGTAGATCAGAAAATTCTGCGAGTTTCTGGAAATGCCATTACTTAAGCTATTATTATAGTTATGAAATGCCCCCCCCTCAAAAAAAATTAAGATTAGGGGTTTCTCCTTATTTTTCCTGTAAAGTTCAGGTGAGGCCCTATATCTCTATTTTTTTCAATTTTTAGACTTATAGTTGCGGAGACAAGGGAGGAAGGGTAATTATTTGAATATTTTTGTTAATATCTTTTAAACTAGTTATTTTTAAAATATAAAAAGTATTTATTTTATTTGATGCATTACATGATGGTTTGAAACTTTTTAATTTTGAATTTTTCATTTTATTCTATAATTTGCCCCATAAAATTAAAATTAGGGGTTTCTCATTATTTTTCCTGTAAACTTTGAGCCACGTCCTACCTTCCGTTTTTTTTTTTCGAAATTTTAGACTTAATAGTTTCGGGGATAAGGGGGAAGTGATGGATTTTTTAAAATTTTCCCCTAAATCAAAATTTCTTCGTTTACGATATTTACTCCTGGTCGGATCTTCAAACTCTACATTGATATCAAATTTCAATTTCGTCTCAAGTAGTTTCGGAGAAAATTGCTGTGCTGTGATAGTCGGAGAAATCAGGAGTAATATATATGCGCCATCTTAAACAAGGGTATACCTAAATATTGTCTAGTTCCAGTAAAACTGAAATCTGTAATATAAAAGCTCTTTGGATTTACCCATGATAATCTCTTTAGGGTTTAAACAGATTTCATTTGTTAAGATATTGAATGCACAAAGTTCTGGAAATTTCAGTTCTGTGACGTATGTTAAGCATAACGATGAGCATTCAGAATTCCAGGTTAAACATTTTTCGAATATTTCCCTTTAATTTTCTATTTGTCTAAATACTTGAATATAACTGTTTCAGTAATTATTTTGTTAACACCCATAACTAAAATTCTGTTTTGTGATTTGGTACACCCCCCCCCTCCTGTGAATTGTCAATAGAAGAATAATTTTCATCATATGATTTTGGTAGAAATATACAGATATTAGTGAAGAGGTCTACAGCTTTGGCATTATGATGTTAGAGAGTATTTATTGCCTGACAGTCAATTATTATCAGTGAAATTGATAAGTAAATCAGATACTTGAAATCCTTAGTTAATAGTAATTGTATATATTTAACATAACTAAATTATCCTTTGTGTAAAAGGTGGCTTCAAATTCGCGAAAAAAAATTTAAACTCAAAATACAGTTTTACAAAAGAAATAACTGACCTATTTTATTGTTTATATGATGTAAACTGAAATGAAATGTGTTTTCTGTTTGTATTTTTAACGTAATTTTCTTTAAAATCATTTCGAATGTACCCAGATGCATTCGACAGTACTGTAAAATTTTTCTCCTTCTTTAATTAAATGAACATAGAGAGTGAGTTATTCTCCCTACTCGTTGCAATAAACTCGGATGCACCCACATTCTTCTATTTGGTTCATTTTGTTTTCGTGGGTTGCTACAATTATCTTCTTCATAAAAACCAGAGCTATAATAGATAATTCTTCAATTGAATAATTCAATAACATTTTCTCCCGTAAATATTAGAAGTAATAAAATATTTTACTTGAGTTAATTGTATTATCAGTTACGAGGACACACAATCAACTTCGACTATTGACAGTTTAAGATGTCAGGATGACAGAGAACGAACTGCCAATAGGGTGAATCGACTAGACCAAGACCAAACCGAGATCGGACCGAGATCGAGATCAGACCGAGATCGAGATCAGACCGGGAACGGACTGTGACCGGCACTATAATGTGGATCAAGCCTAATGATAATGGAAGGACTAATTACCTGACTTTGGCTAAGCTGCATAAATTAGATTAACTCCGGTTACACTCAACTTACATGAATCTCAACTTGGCTAAACTCGAATCGTATTAACCCTACCCTACACGCGCCAAAGTTAGGGGTATTAGTACACGCACACGGTCTTACAGACCGGTGATTAAATATAAATAATTCAGTTTATGTTTGGTATATAATTCTGCAAAGTCATTTTAATAATTCGAATTATCCAATTTTTTAAAAATGCCCATGAAAAAAATAAAAATATTTTTTTGACTAACTAGATATAACCAAAATAATGAAGTAACTAAAATAAAATTTCTGATGTAGAACACGTACATAATATAAAAATAAAAAAATAACATAAAACATTGAAAATATATAAACCTAACAAGTTTGATAAAATTGGAAAAAAATTAACACATATTACCAACACAATTCTCACAAATAATGTTCTAAACATAAAAATTTACCACAAACTCTACAGAAGTTTTTGTTTTTCTATTTTTCCTCCACCACAAACAGAACATCGCCCATCGATTGGGCATTGTTCAACATATTTAACCTGCCTTCGAGAATTTTTTTTGATACTGATAAACCAAAGCTGCTGATACATCCACTAAAAAATTTCGACGTGTTTTGGTATATTCCGGTTTGGAAGCAGTTTGTCCACTACATTCAACATACTATAGAAAATAACCATAGGCCATTACAGCGAGCAACATTTATGAAGAACAGAGTTTGTCAACCATTTCCTTTCGTTTGTTTAGAAATGGATCATCTCAGGTTTTCCTGTTGTGGGGTTTATATATCTCCTTTATGCATCGTCGAAAAAAGTAAAACATTTCTGTTCTCTAATGTCCCACCGCATCAAATCCAAACATACTTGTTCAACTGGATGGAGAAAAAATTTTGGGAATTTCTCTTTTGTTCTTTCTGATGGTTCCTACTAGGGTTAATCTCTTCAGCCTCAATGATTCTGCCAGTGCAATTAGTAAACCAGTTGTCAGTTGTAACATTTCTATTCGTTTTATAAATATGCGAACAGAGTCTCTCAACAACACATCTCTTAAGGTCCTTCAGGTTGAACACCTACATAAACTTCCATGCAACTAGTGTAATACATTTTAGCATCACACAAAGCAAATATCTTGATTCCATATTTGTTTGGTTTGCTTGGAATGTATTGACGGAAGTTGCACTTTCCCCTGAAACCCTCTAGCTTCTCGTCAACTGTAACATAATCACTGTGGCTGTAATTTTCTCTTAACTTATTGTTAAACTTGTCAAAAAGTGTCCTTATTGCTGCAAGCTTATCTGTTTTTATTCTATCTATGCGAGTTTCAACATTATCAAATCTTATGAATCGTAAAAGTGTGAGAAATCTTATGCTCAGTAAGATTTCTATACCTGTACCATCACTACGCCATAAATCTCTTGTTCAGATGATTCGCTTTCCTCACCCCAGCCAAATAAAGGAGCCCAATAAGCGCTTTTATTTCAACTAGATTATGTCTCTTTCCCTCATATAATTCTCTTTCACGCTCTCTATTTTCAGATTTGTATTTTTGACAATCTCCTCCAACATTTCGTCATCAAAAAAGAACTCCAATTTCTATAAGACCGATTTTGTAAATTATTTTTTGGGCCTGGTAAATGATTGTTATATTTTCATTCCTCGTTCGAACATTTCAGAGTGGTGCATGTTTCTTCCACGTAGTTCTGCGAATCTTTACCAATATAAACGCCACTACTGCTGTTTGAAATGGTTGATTCTTCTGTTTGATCTTCATCGCTATCATTTCTTGCTCAGTGTCACGTTCTACCACTCTGTCTTCCTCCGCATCTCTTCATCATCGTATTCTTCACTGTGAACTTCAGCCATTAATTTTAGTAATCTCTCCTGTTCCTTTTCATAAGTCATAAGATAACTCATGTCTAAAAAACACATTTCTCAGATAATTATTTGTTATAAGAAAGTAAAAGCAAAAGTAACTCACCTAATAACAAAGAATCACAAACAAAAGAATGTTGATAAAAACATAAATTCTGTACACGCACCCTGTCTCATGCACCGTGTTCGTTTCAAAAGTCGTTATTATTGTCTGAATTAGCACAACTGAGAGCAGCAACGCATACACCCTTCCCGAAAGGTAGACTCTAATGTTGAGAATTGCGCACTATGTGTAACCTGTCAGGCACCGTCGCGTGTATTAAGTTGTAATTATATGGAACTTTTTCTGGTAACGATTTACAAGTAGCTAACAATCCAATAAAAAGATAGATGATTTCGCGTTATTAAGTTCTATATAAAATTATACATTATTTATTTAACAATTTACTGGAAAATATAATAAAGAAATGACACGATCAGAGTGCCATCTGCGAACTATATGAAATCATAATTACATAGACGAATATAATAACAAACGCTGACTGATTTGATCATATCCTCTCATTAAGTTGTAATTATATGGAACTTTCCCACTAACAATTTAATGGTTAGATTTGATCACCCATAACTGAAAATCGTAATGTATATAATTTAGTGGAACATACAAACTATTCCACTTGTTATAACAATTAGTAACTAGCGATTTCGATAAGATTCTTACATATGGGTCATTGGAATTTACTAAGAAATTCAGTTGTAAGCGAAGTTAACTTTATTTTACAAATAAGGAAATAAGAAATATAGGTGTACGTTGCAAGTTTGTGGTAACGTAAGTTAACAATAGTGAATTGTCTTTAAAATATCTGGTAATGTCTTTAACATTTATTAGTTGTTCTCTTGTAAATTCTGTTGTAAAATATTTAACTGTAATTGTGATGTGCTTTTGTTTCGAAAATGTTTAAATATTTCAGGTATAAGGCAAAAACATAAATGGAACAATAATATTATTCACACAAAATATATATTACATGTATAGAAAGAAACATAAGTTATTTGTTTTATTTTCTCATTAGGGCAGATCGCTGTAGAATGTGCTTCTACAAATCTGGCATGTATTTTGATTTACACCATTTTAAAATTTAGAAAAATGTCACATAAGTTGGATAGCAGTTGTAAGGCACAATCGAAAAACTTCGTCCACATCTTATCCAATATTAATTAACACAAGAAGTGATCTGGCACGGTTGGGGTGGGTGCTACTTTGTCACATATATGTCAGAATGTATAGTAATTATAAAAATTACTGTACTTTTACAACTATATCGTTTAAACATGTTTTAATTTAGATATTTTTATATATTAAAATATCTCATATGTTCGTGGAACATGCAAAGGTTTCTAAATAACTCTAATGTTGGTTGTAAGATATATTGCTGAAACTTTGTACACACTTCAGTTAATATAAATTAACAAAAAATAATGATTTGACAAAACTGTAATTTTAACTCCTGCCCTTACTTTACACGTTGTTCATTATATATTGCATCATGATATTTCACTGTTCAGATACATGACACATCAGCTCTTTCGAGAACTTATACATAGTTGGGTGAATTTGGCTATTTTTATTAAGAATTTCGGTAGAGGTTTCCCTTTTAATTTTCATGGGCTTCAAAAAAGGAGGAGGACAGATTATTTTTGTGTGCCTATTTCTTCTCTGATGCTATTCCGAGATTTAACCGACCGAAAAGGGGAGATTGTCAGTTCGTCGGAATCTTTTTTTCAAATATGCTTACCGATTACTCAAAGGTACTTAACTTAATTTGAAGACTTAAACAGCATTGCCTTAAGGGCCTCATACATTACTATGATTCCCGTCGGTTTTCATCACGGCAATGAAGAACATGTGTCAATGTGACAATTAAGCCTAAGGCTGCGTCCCACGTAAACGCAATATGCGCGGTGCGGGCGGTGCGATACGTCAATGTGACAATTATGATCTTCAACTAAGGGCCAAATCTAACCAACTGAACGATACCACAAAACAAAATCGTTGTAGTAGCACGCAATTATTTTCTAGTAAGGTCTAAATGAATTTTTTTTGTGTTTGATAGTTGCTGTTGTCACTTTGTCGGAAGGACCGTCCTCACCGTGCATATCGCCTTTACGTGGAATACAGCCTTAGGCCGTGTCCCACGTAAACGCGATATGCGCGGTGCGGGCGTTGCGATACGTCAAAGTGACAGCCGCAAACTATCAAACATACAAAAAAAATTCGTATTAAAGCAATTTTAAGTTGTCGCATCGCTCAGTTGGTTTGTTTTGACCTGTAGTTGCAGTTTGTAATTGTCACAGTGACGTATCGCACAACCCGCACCGCGCATATCGCGTTCACGTGGGACACAGCCTTAATAATTTAAACTGCATTGTGTTAAGGACTATTCCAAAAAGGGTACCATATAAACTTCTACCACGTAAATATTTGAATATGTTACAGTATTTTCTATTACGGTAGATCTAGAGGTTAGTCTATATACTCTTCCATAAAGTGAAACATACCGTTTTTTAGGAAATCAGAAAAATCAACGACAACGAATATCACATAAACTTACTTCACACATCTATAAATTTAAATGCCAATATATACCAGAAAATATGTGTTGTCATTTTTATATTTGAAATCACCTGTTTAAAAAATATATTTAATTTATTTGCCTATAAAGGAATTTGTAAAGTTATCAATTGAAAAATAATGACCCATCCTCTCAAAAATTAAGAAAATTGTTTTTCCAAATGCACAAGTGTGTACTAACGTTTATTCTACTTTCTGTTAAACAATACTCATGCAAATACCTATAGGGACTTCAGAAATATTCTACTAAATAATGTCCTTCTATAGATTGCTGTTAATGCCGTATTTAATAGCAGTTACTGGGATAATAAACGGCATGGAAAATAACAACTTCAATTAATTTGCACCGACAATATGAAACTGAAATCTACAGGTTTTGGGCATACAATCGACAGATAAGCACTTTTACTGTTATTTCTAAACGAAATCAATTAAATAACAATTAAACGAAAGTTCGAATTTTCAATCGATAATTTAAAATCAAATTCAATTTAATCATTAATGTCAAGCTCAGTTTTTCATGATCTTATTTATACTACCAAAACGTATGCGAAGACAATTAGTGAAATTAAGTGGACCATACGAATATTTATTTCGTCAGCATTATTTAGTTAAATTCATTCATTTAAAATTAAGCCAGATAGCCGTATCTTGGAATTTAAAACTTAAAATGTTTAATGTTACTAAATAATCTCCAATGAAGATTTTTTATTTGTTAAATTGAGCGAAATAAAACTTCACCTCCAAGACTCACCACATTATCCTGTTAGTCAAATCACCTTTAATCAGGACCATTTATGATAATCAACGTCTGTTTGGTGGCTTGAGGTTTATTATAACCGCTTCTCCTCATTTTTTCTTCCGGTGAACGCCCTCATATGTACGAAAAAATATGATACAATAATTACAGTAATTGTTAGAACATATCATTTTAATTTTCACAATTTTGGTACAAAAATTAATAAGAAAGTACAAAAATGGTCACATTCTATCAGTCTCATTTGGTTTACATTTTCTGACAAAAAAAATAGAAATCATAAACATTTTATTTTTGTTCTGGTTCTTTGGTCTGTTCGTGATAAGCAAAAACCAGAGAGGTTCATGGCGACGAAAAATGAGTCGCTTATTAGCACTACAGCATGAATACTCTATAGTATATTCTTGTTCAGCAACCAAAAATACCAGAATGAGGAGAAAAACCTCAGAATACAAATAACCCCACCAAAATATTTTTACTTTAAAGGATAGCCTCACTTCCATATAGAGTTGAAAACTTATCGTGGAAACGAATATAATTGATGGAGATCTCTCATATCTAATTCTGTTATAATATCACTGATTTGGTAAGTGTACATCTATTAGACAAGTCTAAAACAATACCTATATAATGAACCTAAATAATAACAAAATAAATAAAATTATAAACATGAAAAATTTGTTTATGTGTAATTAGAGGATAGTAGTCGGCTTTCCGGTGCACCGGTATCTACCCATAAAACTTTCGGAGTCATGGCAACCGAGTCCAGACCTCGTTTCTGGCGACAAGGCGGTACCCGTTACTAACTAGGAAAGGAGAGGGCCCCCATCCTGGAGTGTGACTTGTCAACACTTTACACAAGTAGCTCGACGCACTTTCCTTCGGGATTGAGCGCAAGAAAACGAGGCCGACTTGTTAAGCCTTTAATACAAGTCGTCAGACGATGAGACGATCTTGCGGGTTACAGTGGGACCGTCGCTTGAGATGTCGGGTCATCGCCCTGTTTGGGGCGCGACCTAGTATTCGAGACGAGAAGCCTTTGCCAACCTCTTGCCTATTACTCCTAAAACTGGGCCAAAACGTTCCGCAACTAGAGCCACCTGCACCTCGAAAGCGGATGTCAGTCTCGTCCAGAAAAGTAAAAGAGGTAGACTTGTAGGAAGTCGAACTTGTCACCCATCGGCGTGGACTACCTTAAACGAACGGGGGTGTTCGTAAGATACCAAAATGGGGAGTGCGGGTGGAGAGATAAGCCCCCACTGGGTGAGGTTACCGGTGGCTCTCCACACTGGGTTGGCCTCGCACGGGCAAAGGCAAAAACTTTAGAACTTCAGAACCAGTTTTAAAAATTCCTTCACTAATAAAAATCTACAAGTGAGTAACATTGCTTATATTATTTGTTTAAAATCAGTTCAAATCTCATTAGTAAATCAAGTCGAAAGTCAAAGCTCTGCTTGTGTATTTTATTGGCCAGCGCTGACGAATGAACTGAATATAAAAGAAAATAATATACTACAAAAATATTAGTCATCAGATCAAAGAATGCGCGACACTGTATAGCTAGTTTTTCTATTTAAGGCACAGTGATGTTAAACTAAATTGAAAATTTTGTAATAATAAATAATCTTTATAAAAATAATTCTTTTATCTTCGAGGACTTTTATAAAGATAATACAGAACTGACTAAATCACAAGAACAAGATTTTCTATAAATGCAAAACCATTTTTTCATTTTATCCTACCTGTAGGCTAATATTAGCCACTAGCTGACATATCACTTAAATAACGATAGACATATATTTTTTCAAGTGCACTGCTTTCTGGGATTTAATGCTAAATTCAAACAAAATTTTATCAATTTAATGTTATTTGTCGTGACCTTTATAAAACACTTTTTAGATAATTTTATTGACTTTTTATGTCTTCTTACTGGAAAAAGAGTAGAATGACTACATATCGTATGACCAAAAAATAAAAGAATTGTGGAATAATAAGAACCGATCCACGATGTATCTGCTTAATTACATTTTCTGAGAGCTATATACATATAAGCATTTACGAATTAATTGAATACATTCAATTTTTAATTTCACTGATATTCATTATTTACTGTCGTTAAACTTAGTATGTACCTACTTCGCAACATTCCAGGAACAATGTAATGATTTTCACCAATATCTGTACGTGAAAATCCCTTAAGTCGTTTACATTCATTTCTTTGCTTTGTTATTCTAGTGTATTGTTGTGCCGATTCGTTTTTCACATCATGAATCCGCTTCTCTTGCCACATGCCCGACCCATTGCCATTTGACCCCGCTACAAGACTCATGACATCTGTTACTTTCGTTCTATTGCAAATGTCGTCATTTCTCAACTTGTCTCTCAGAGTGATTCCCAGCATGACCCGTTCCATCGCTCTTTGGGTTACACCTAGTTGTTTCGTAGTTTCCTGTCATTTTAGGCCCATATAAAACTGAGTTCCCCAAAGGCTGCCCATAACAGTTGAATCCTTGGTTTTATTACTGCTGTTTAATTATTTTTGTGAATTCGGATGGTGTGATTCATATATATGTATTGGCGTACGTTCTCTAGAAAGACGTTGTCAATGGTAATATCATTTGGCGTGATTCTCATTATCTTGGTTTTACAAAGGTTCATTTTTGAGACCTATTTTGTTAGATTGCTCATTTAAATCTTGTAGCAGGTTTTTTTATTCTCCTATGTCTGCATTGACCACTGCTATTTCGTCTTCGAACCTCAAGTGACTCAAGCGTACACCACCTACATTCAGACTCATACTTCCCAATTCATCTGTTTAAATAAATTTCCCAATGGCAAGTTGAATAACTGCTCTGCCTACTGTCTATATCAAGAGAAATTCTCTCTGATTTTGTATTCTCGTTTATTTTAAAGTGAAATTTCGACTGTTTATAGATATGGAATATAACTTCTTAAATCTTTAAAACGTAACACTCTATTTGACACTCATGTAAAATGATATTTATTGTTAGATAAGATTACATTCTCCAGCAGACTGGAATTAATTGTCACCATAATAATTTACGAACTTTAATGTAATAGTTACAGTTTATCGAAAACACATGAAACAGTTTTTGTGTTACCTGCACAATTTTCTCTAGCCAGACATCTTAGTGTTTATTTTAAAATATACCAGTTTGATGCAACAAAAACACTAGTTGTCTTTTATAAAGTTTTTCAATAATTTCAACCTCAAATAAAGACAATTAAATGTTCAATAAATATCACTGGATTGTAATATAGTTTTAAATAACAGCTTTACATTGAAATACAAAAAGATCTATGACAATTCTAAATTCATAGTAATTCAGTTTTCTAAACGATGTGTACATAAATGTTTTAACAACAACATATCATACTTTTAAATCACCACTATTAGTGTTAAAATCTAAATATCTGTAGAACGAAAAAATTGTAAATTCATATTGATTTTATGTTATACCTGGTAAAAAATTTAATCAATTCGAATTTTACATTTCGCAACATTCCTGATGCTGATTATATTTTAAAAGCATCTTAAGAATGCAAGAATTTATCTCAAGTACATAATACTGATGCTATATTGTCAATAAAAACGTAAAAATTCGTTTAAACTTCAATCAACAACACAGTTTGTTAGATATTAATCGATTACATTTGTTTTTTATTGCAGGAAGATGTTGCTTAAGGAGACCATCAGGAGAAAATCTAGTACAAGTATGCAGCAGTTTTTCTATTGCATCGTGCTGAGTATCTTCTCCATAAATTCAACAGGAGCAGCTCGGAGGCCACCATTCAACGGCACATGGATGTAAGTTACGTTTATTGCTTTGTTTTAATGAAAGGCGTCTTGATTTCCAACTTGGGCGGCCGGTAATGTAGTTTTCGCTGCGTTTGTCTTACCATAAAATGCCGTTTCGAATGATCTTTGACCGGTATGGGCCAATAATCATATATCTAAGCGTGATTCTTAGACTTATGGTTTCGTACTATATGACAGCTACATTATTTATTATATTTGAAACTAAACTGGACAAGATATGATTATTTTTTGACGATACAATACTTCCTGTCAATTTTGTTAATTTGTTGTGAATGTTTACGATACAAAAAATTCTATTGTAAGAGCCGTGCAGTTATACCAGTCAATCATATTGATCAAATAAAAAATTTTGCGTTGTTTTTGTTCATTGATTAAATTAAATTATTAGCTACGTTTTAAAAAGACGAATGGAAAGGAAATAACGGGTCAGGAATGGTATGTAGCTTGCTTTCACATGTTGAAAATTAGAGGTTGGAAAAATTAACTGATTGCGATATTTATTAATGAAAATGTTCGGTTTTAATCCTTGCCTGTACTGCTTACATTTTTATTTTCAAGGCTTGCTTTGGATTAGTTGAAGTGTATTTTGGGAGTCTAGTTAGTTGTGAACAATTGCTACATGTTAAAAAAGATGGGATAAATATGAGGAGATACAGGGGATAGTAATGAATGAGGTTCAAAAAATTATGTAGGATTAAATATCCATATAAAATATGGTTCATTTCAGATTAAACTCGAATTCAAGGAACCACCTCTATATTTTGACTAAAACTGTCTTTGCCCTAAATATGGAAGACAATATTAATAGAAAAAGAAAAACAGAACTTGTATTTTGTTTAATTTCTGTCATAAATTTACAAAAGATTATAGACATCCATAGATTAATACATATTCATATGCTATAGAATAAAAAAACGTTACTACGAGTTTGGCGTGTTTTACCTTTGAAGGCACAGCTTCCTAAACACAGTTGTTTTTTATTTTTCGTCATATCTTAATAAATACTATTCAAAGAAATCGTTAGCACAGACCAATAGTATTTATAGACGTTCTTCAAGGTGTTTTAAATATGGGAAGTATCATGATACTCGATTTGTATTTATAAGTGTTATGAGAAATTCTTCTTTGATACCACTGAAATCATTTTACTTAAAGGATAAGGAAAAATTCAGACACTCAACTTTTCAGAATGGAGGCATTTTATTGGTGTCCCGACAGAATGGACAGTAATCGTATATTGATAACAGAATTACCAAATTATTGTCGAATATTCATAACTAGGATCGCTTGTGATGGAAATTCCACCAACTTTGTCTACAAAGTAACAAATTTCAGCTGGTTTTCTTATATATAGTTAATCGGATTTTTTTGTTGTTAATTATTCATTCTTACCTTTAGGATATGGAGAAAAGGGTCAAAGAAAATTTCATTTGAAAGAAATTAACAGTAATGAAATAGAATGAATAATTCAAAACTTTAGTTTAAACTATATCTTTTGTAAAAACTCGTTCGTTCAAATAATCTTATTCATACTTCATGCAACATAACATTGACCATGCATACAAATTGGTTGACTCAATAAAATCCCAACTTTATCTTCTCTGATAGTTAGTACTTTGTAGTTCTAACTGCAAATGAAAGCAGGGACGGATCCAAGGAGAGGGAGGCTTGGTGATCGCCCTCTGCCAGAAACTCGAAGGTCATTCAGTTCAACTAAAGCGAGGAAATCTGCCATCAAAGAGCTTGAAAGTAAATAATTTCTGTGGGTTTAAGACGACTATATTTAATGCAAACATGGCCGCCCCAACCTTGGTGCACAAGATCCCCCCCTAAATCTCTGGATCCTCCCTTACCCAGGTATAATAGGGAATTTATACACGGAATCAATACTCTCTATTTCGTGCGATTCCAGTAATACTTCAGGGCATTATTACATAGACACTTCACAACCATTCTTGTTCCGTTAACTAATGCTTCTGTAGTATTTAGATATCTAATGAGAAAAAGTGTTAGTGGCCATTTTATGATAATATAATAAATATTTAAAGAATCTATAACAATTTTGTAAAGATTTTGCAAATGTTTTTTAGACAATATAACTATATCTTGAATTTAATTGAAAAGTTTACCTTATGTCAAATAAAACTGCAAAATAATTTATTTGATTACTAATACTTAGTCAATTTCGATTTGTACATGCAACATATATATAAATAAGTAAATAAAAATATTTGCAGTGTGCCACATCTCAGTAAAAGATCATTCCGAAATTTTCGAACGATTATTCAAAGTTTTATATGCCAAAAATAATGCATTCTCAATCTAAAACATTTACATGTTTCTTCATCAACAAAATTGCATATAATTTTGGGAATAAAGCACATCTCATTGTACTACTTAGCTTTTGTGTCACACTAAACCTAAATGCAGAATCTCCATATTCAACTATTAACTTTAGAATATCTAAACAATTAGTGGATGAGTAACTCACATAAAAGTTTTTATCTGTAGATGCGAAAATCATTCCTAAATTCTGACCACTTTAATATTTGTTGTTGTCGTCGCTTTTGTAAAAAGTAAGGGCATAAATTACTAGAAAATCAGGTTTTAGGATAGACATTTGAGTATTGAGTAAACAAAATTTATTTTACTATTTTACTGTCATCGACCTGATTATCAAATTCAACCATTAGCAGAAGCTACTTGATCATAAACGGCACCAGTTCAGTTGGTTATTTTGTAATAATTCATCTTTACTTTTTGCACTTTAAAAGAAATAAATAACGATTCAGTATATATTCTGCACGGTATATTTCGAATGTTATATATTGATATTGGTGCGTTCCCGCAATTTGTTTAGTCTATTGTTTTAAATTTTATTGAATTACTTCATTGGTTTTTAAACTTCTGCACCTTTTCCAAAACCTTTTGCGTGTAAAATATAGACAGTATTTGTTATTCATGTTTTGTATGCCGAACTATTCGGACACTTTTGATACCGTCTTAAGACGGCCGCTTTTTGTTGTTATTGTGTTACGATTCCGCGAGTTATTAGTTCCGGTCGTAACAACCGCTACACCGCTTTCATTTTGTTTCTTTTTTGTTAACAAAAGCGCATCATTTGTTGTTAAACCCGCATTTTTGTTTGCTCAATCAATGAACATTACGTCGCTATTTTTTGTGTAACTTGTTTGTCCAGACGAAGCTCTAAAAAGACAGTTCCTGCCGCTGCGGGGTTAGCCTCTGAAGAAAGAAGAGCCAAGAAAACACCACCTGCAGAGCTTCGACGTAAAAGGTTAGTGATTAACTTTATTTGGTGAATTAATTTATGCGACGGCATATGTTTTATTGATTGTTCCGCTAAAGGTCCTTCGTCAATTACATACTTGTATTGAACCAGCATTGAACTAAAACCGCAACATCTAATTCATACATTTTTTTGGATATTATATGTAATGTGTCATCGAAGACTTCCATAATTTGGTCCAACTTCGAGCCGGATGCAATTTGAGTTAATTTCGTGCAAAGTTTATCGATCAATCCTTTGATTTTTCGTTGCAATTATTGTTGAAAACCGCATTGAATTTTCGTTTCTTTATTTGTTAAAAGAGAAAGCAAGTTCGGGATATTCACTCATTCCGTTGAAAATAAATTTCGCATATTTTTTGCCGCTTTAAAAAACTTACAAGAGATCGTTTCGATTGTTTTGGTTATTTGCAAAATTTATACGTTGAATTTATTTGACACTGGGTCAGATAATTCGTAGTTACTACTACAACAGTAAAAAATTGTAGATTTTTGGAATAGGATTTTCGTTCTATCGTGTTAGATTTGTTCAGTGGCGTTACAGTGATTTTAATTTATTGTTAAGATGTCAAAAACCGCTGAAAATTTAAAAATCATTGACAATCGGAGTTTAAAAGATTAGAAGATATTTATTTTGCTGCCGAGAAAGCCTTAAGAGGTGACGAAGTTGAATTGTTTTTTTGCATGATTGATATGGTTGATTCAATCCATTCAGAATTTTTTAAACATCACAATTCCATTGTTGGTTTAATTTCAGATACAAACGATGATTTTGACTTTGAGGATGACATTCGCAATAAATTTGAAAAATTGTTTTATTCAATTAGGTCTATTTTTGCTAAACTGAAAGCTGTTCAGAATTCTACGCCACAAAATATAGCTCGGGAACAGGAAAGTGTTGCTTTGCGGCGAACTGATTTGCCTTCATTTAGTGGAGATATATTGGAATTTGGTACTTTTATTGATTTGTTTGATTCATTAATTCATAATAATGAAAAACTCAGTACTATGCAGAAGTTCAAATATTTACAGTTAGCTTTAACAGGGCCTGCTTTTGAGGCTATTAGGAATTTTAAACTAACACAAAACAACTACTTGAGTGCTTATGAAACACTTTTGAAAAAATTCAAGCGAGCTCGTTTAATCGCGGAGTCTCATTGGTCAGCTTTAGAACAATTCCCCCAACTAACTTCATATAGCCCTTCAGAGGTTCGGAAGTTATTGGATGACTTCAGTGATAATTTGGAAGCACTGAAGAATTTGGGATTACCAGTAAATCAGTGGGATTTTTGTATCGTTCAAATGATGGTGAAACGAGTTCCAAAGAATTTAGCCGCTAAGTTTGAACTTTACCATGGTACTGTGACCGCTCAAGATGACTTTCCGATCCGCTCGGAAGTTGTTGATTTTTTGTCGAAGCATTGCGGTGCCTTTGAACATGTTGAATTATCCCGCAAGGCAAAGCGAAGTGTTGACAAAAGTTACCATTGAATTCAAAGCAACATTCTTCCCGTTTCACTACATCTTTGTTTGTCACTAAGAATAGAAATTGTTTAGTTTGTAAATCCGATCATGCGATTTACAAATGTTCTGAATTCTTGAACAAATCAGTATCCGCGCGGTTTAAGTTTGTTAAAGATTTTAGACTTTGTTTTAATTGCTTAGGCGATTCTCATCAGTCGAATCGCTGTAAATCTTTATCCACTTGCCGCAACTGCAAACAACGCCATCACACATTGCTTCATTTTCTAAATCGTGGTGATTCAGGCATTCGGTCTGAATCTAGTGCTCCTCCCGCAAACCTGACTTCCACATCTGGTGGATCCAGTACCATTAATACTACTGAAAATCCTGAAACTTCTCTACCGCAGACTTCTTGTCATAGCTCACTTTTGTCTTACAATTCAAATGTGTTGTTATCTACCGCTTTAGTTGAGGTATTAGACAAGCACGGTTCTTATCAAACTTTGCGATGTCTGCTAGATTCTGGTAGCATGACATTATTCATTGCGAGCAAGGCTGTGAAACGCCTTGGCTTCCGACATATGCAAGCTTCGATTCAACTCAACGGGCTAGGTTCTATGCAGAGTTCTTCTGCTGAGGGCTCTCTTACCCTTTCTCTTCGCTCTATAGTAAAGCGCGAGTGCAATTTGGTTGTTGATACTATTGTTCTACCCCGCATTTGCAATGATATGCCTGTTGCGCCCATTAATATGGCTAATATGACATATCTAACCAATTTGAAACATGCTGATCCTGGTTTCAATAGCCCAGGAGCTATTGACCTTTTGTTAGGTGCCGATATATTCTCTCAAATTTGTTTGGATGGACGTCTTCTGGGAAAGGAAGGTGCTCCTGATGCTATTAACACTGTGTTTGGTTACATCCTTATGGGTAGAGTGTCTTCGAGTTCTGTTAACTCCCACTCTCATTCATAAACCCAACTTCGCTTTTATGTCAAATTGAAAATGTAGTATCATTAGATGATTCACTCCAAAGGTTCTGGACAATGGAAGATGTTCCTACCGCACTGGTTCAGTCCCCTGATGATCTTATCTGCGAAAAAATATTTTCCGATGGATGCAGGAGATTGGATTCAGGTAGATTCGTTGTGCCCCTTCCTTTTCGAATTCACTTCCTGCTTTTGATGGAATGTATAATCTCGCCGTACAACGTTTCTACTCTTTAGAAAGACGTCTTCTAATGCAACCAGAGCTCTACAAACAATATTGTGATTTTCTCAAAGAGTATTTAGAGCTTGAACATATGGAGTTGGTTCCAGATCCATCTACTTCTTCTCATTGTTACTACATACGTTTTGTGTTTTGAAACCTGATAGTAGCACAACCAAACTTCGAGTAGTGTTTAATGCATCCGCTAAGATACCTCATCGGTTATCTTTGAATGATTGTTTGTTTAT
The DNA here is from genome assembly GCA_034190945.1 of Octodonta nipae. Classification (NCBI taxonomy): domain Eukaryota; kingdom Metazoa; phylum Arthropoda; class Insecta; order Coleoptera; family Chrysomelidae; genus Octodonta; species Octodonta nipae. The sequence continues at coordinate 123,215,651 of CM067216.1, forward strand.
CGGTCCCAAATTGCAGCAAGACATTATCGCTATTTTGTTGACCTTGCAGAATTTAGTTTTGCCTCGCCTGCTTGCTATAGAAAACTTTTCCAGTTGTGAACTTCACACATTTGGTGATGCTTCTGAGAAGGTTATGCCGCTGTTGTTTATTTTGTTTTGGAAACCGCATCTGGATTTCATCAAAGTTTTTTTGTGTTACTTTTATGTTTTTTTGGGCAATAACACCACAATAGAAATAAAACGACGTATATTGCAGGAATACCAAACGTTTCAAAGTCTATTCTGACTTCGTTGTCAATGGCTTTATATTTATTGAAGTAGGGGCTCTGGATCATTTTTGGCTGCTGAGTTATATCAGGCTCAGCTTCGCATTGTTCGATATGTTCAAGATCAATATTTTTCTAATGAGATTTTCCTTCTTCGAGAACGAAAACTTTTGCCCAAATCGCTTCGTAAACTTTCGCCGTTTCTTGATGAACAGGGAACTCTTAGAGTTGGTAGTAGATTGGCTAATGCTCCATTGCCGTTTGATACTAAATTTTCCGCACTGCTACCAAGTAAAAGTCGTTTGACTAATTTAATTGTCGAACATTGTCATGTCACCAATCTTCACGCAGGAATCCAAACAGTTCAATTTCTTTTGCAGCAACGATTTTGGATTCTATCCACAAAGAAAGTAATTCGTAGTGTCATTTCTAAATGTGTTTCTTGTTGGAAGCTTAATCCTTCTGCTTACCAACCCTTCATGGGAAATTTGCCCATTTCCCGCGTTTCACAATTGAAACCCTTTTCTCATGTTGGAGTAGATTTTGCTGGTCCCTTCACTATAACCATGGCTAAAACTAGAGGGTCGAAAACTTTAAAGGATTATCTGTGCCTGTTTAAGTGCTTTGCAAGGAAAGCTGTTCATTTAGAACTCGTATCAGATTTGTCTGCTGATGCGTTCTTGGCAGCTTTGCGACTATTCATTGCACGTCGTGGTCGATGTAGCCATATCTATAGTGATTGTGGTACTAATTTTGTGTGTGTTCACAAGCAAATCTTGAAAGATTTTAGAGCTACTGCTGCACGAGAAACCATTTCTTGGCATTTCAACTCTTTTTCGGCTTCTCACTTTAGAGGACTATGGGAGAGCGGAATTAAATCCGTTAAAGCTCACTTAAGACGTGTCGTTGGAGATCAAATCCTAACCTACGAAGAACTTTCTACTGTATTTGCGCAGGTCGAAGCAGTTTTAAACTCGCGACCTATAACCCCTTGTAGCAACGATCCATCCGATCTTACCGCCTTGAGTCCTGGAATGTTTCTTACAATGGAACCTTTAACAGCATCTCCTGAATCTGATTTCTTATCTGTCCCATCTAATCGTCTCAACAGATAGCAGTTACTGAATCGATTGCATCAGGCATTCTGGAAACGTTGGTCGCAAGAATATTTACATACACTTCATCAACGGAGCAAATGGACTGATCCTTCGGAGGTTGTTAAGCCAGGTACTCTTGTTATTTAGAAGCAAGACACTTCCCCTCCTTTGAATTGGCCATTTGGACGCATTATTGACCTATATCCTGGAGCTGATGGTGTTGTACGCGTTGCTACAGTTAGAACTGCAAGTGGTACGTTGAAGCGACCTCTTGTAAAGCTCTGTCCACTGCCAGTGGACACTTAGTTTTGTAATTAGTAATCCAAGGCTGGCGGAATGGTGCGTTCCCGCAATTTGTTTAGTGTATTGTTTTAAATTTTATTGAATTACTTCATTGACTTTTAAAGGTCTGCACCTTTTCCAAAACCTTCCGTCGCGCTAATGCTAATTTCAAGTGTTTTTTTGCGTGTAAAATATAGACAGTATTTGTTATTCCTGTTTTGTATGCTGAACTATTCGGACACTTTTTTCTTAAGATGGCCGCTTTTTGTTGTTATTGTGTTACAATTCCGCGAGTTATTAGTTCCGGTCGTAACAACCGCTACACCGCTTTCATTTTGTTTCTTTTGTGTTAACAAAAGCGCATCATTTGTTGTTAAACCCGCATTTTTGTTTGCTCAATCAATGAACATTACGTCGCTATTTTTTGTGTAACGTGTTGTCCAGACGAAGCTCTAAAAAGACAGTTCCTACCGCTGCGGGGCTAGCCTCTGAAGAAAGAAGAACCAAGAAAACACCACCTGCATAGCTTCGACGTAAAAGGTTAGTGGTTAACTTTATTTGGTGAATTAATTTATGCGGCGGCACGTGTTTTATTGATTGTTCCGCTAAAGGCCCTTCGTCAATTACATACTTGCATTGAACCAGGATTGAACTAAAACCGCAACATCTAATTCATACATTTTTTTGGATATTATATGTAATGTGTCATCGAAGACATTCCAGATATATAACACATTTTTGCTCCAAAATAATTTTCGAAAATAGAAAACAGAACTGTTGTGAGTAAAAAGAACATTCTTTTTTAAGAGTTGTTGAAACGGCGTTGAGTCTTTTAAATAAAGGTTTGGTGTTAGGGTACAAAACTGTATTTTTTTACATATTTATGAATACAATATATACAAACCTTTAACATTATTTTTTTACTTAGACTAATTGTTTCAGCCAACTTAATAAATATTTCAAAAAACTACATAAAAGCTGAATCTGACTTCTAATTGTATTTCTCGCCTTTATATACTTTGATGTTGGGTTCCGTTTTTTAGCCACGTCGCTCATTTCGATTACAAACATTTAATGCACTAAGAATGGCCTCATATCTACAAAATTTTACAATGAAACATTAAATTTTATTGATAACTAGTGTGCATGTCTTCCAGGAGTGGATAAGATCATATCTTGAGATTCCCAGAGACAATGTTCAAACATTTGTGACGTGGTATTCATAAAAAATTTTAATGTGACAAGCCACTGGTGTTTATCAGTTTAAAAAGTATTTTATGAAAACTGCAAACTATCATAAACCTCATTATAAATTGTTGTACACCTTAATGAAAACTGGATAACAAGTTGATGAGTCTTTATGACTTTGATACCGATTCAATTAAGATATAGATTTGCAACAAATGCATTCCCTCAGCCATCTTTGTAAGGCTTTTGTTTGAGTTTTACTGCCTTTAAGCAAAATGTAGTTACGGAGCCGATTAAAATACCCCAGTGCACTTTGCGATGATTGCCTGTGATAGCGCTTACACAAGAAATGATTACTTCGTCTGCGGTAGCTAGTGAAAAAGTGAAGTGAAAAACAACAGAAATTTATTAAACGTTAGTTTATTGAGGGAATGCAATTTGGTTGGTTTTGGCTAAATTCAAAATTATTGGGAAAGCTTAGACTAAAGCTCCCCTTGTAGAGGGCGGGGGAGCTTACCTTATGGTATTGAATATTTGGTATTTCAAATGCTAATTAATTAAAAAAGTCTTATAAATACATAAAAAATGCATATAAACGAATTTCTTCCATGCTTGGATTTCAGATTTCTTTTTATTAGATTTTAAATTCACTCACATTGAAGTTTTGGGGGAGAAGCCGATCCCTATAGCTCTTTTTAAATCCGCTGCAGCTTCGACTACCGTTTTTGTCAAAGTCTTGAAGAAACTTGGTAGTCTAAAAGTTGAATGGTAGTTTGACTTACGTGAAGGATTTTTTTACATCCGTTTAACTTTAAAGGGTTATGCGCCTTTGGGTTCCATATCTATTTTGCTGCCCGACAATAGTCTAGCCGACTGACAGTGATGTGGTAATCCCTGTATGCATGCTGTAAGTGGTCTATTTTCGGGAGGGATCCATTCTAACATTAATTTTAAACGTCGTTCTTCGCCCATTCTTCTCACGTGTTCATACCATGTTAGTTGGTGCTTTCTATATTTTCTACTAAAGTTCTTTCTACTTTCATGTGCTTTCTTATTTCTTTGTTCTTACATGTTCGAGTCTAGTTATCCTTGCCGCTCTTCTCCAAATAGTCCATTTTTTATTTCGAAATGCCAAATTTTGGAGCCATACTGGCTCTTTTTGTTTCTTTTCAGATATTATTCAGTCCATTAACTGTCCTATTGCTGTTTTTTGTTATTTCGATGTTAATATTTATTGGCTCTCTATGAATTAGCACTTCATCATGAGGTAATGCATTGGTATTCTGTGTTCTACCAAAAAAGAAATTGCAATCCTTTTTTTGCTTTTGGTGGCGATTGAAGACAATTATAATAGTCTATTGAAAACTCAATTTGTGCTATGGTAGTGTTTTTACATTGTCGCAACCTTCGATTGTTTACTCAACCTATTGTAAATAATTAATAAAGCGAACTGGAAATTCAACACTGGTTTCTATAGGTTTCCAAAACTTTTTCTATACATCCTAAAACCACATATAAACTTATTCTGGCTCTTGCAAATCGGTAATTAAAACTTGAAGCTCTAGATTTCAATTTAGTAATTAGTAATTTCCATCGATACTTTCTACACAGTTTCCAAAATTCCATTTTCAAAAGTTTTCAGTAGTTGATATTCTAAAAGACTTAACCAACTGTCTGAGGACCATTCCAATTTAAGGATTTCTGAACACGATCAATTTTCAGTTTATTTTTAAAATTCAATGGGAACACTTATAATAAAAGCACTCTTACATCTATCCCTGTGTTACAGCCTATTTCGTGCCAAACTTCCAAACAGAAGGGGCTGGAAATTGGTATCCGTACACGATTTAGTCACCGGATCAGGAGTACATAGTGTAAATGAATGAATTCTGATTTTGGCGGGTACGTCTGGGGAAAAATTTTACAAAAATTGACCCTTGCTACCCCCTCATCTCTGATCATTCAGTCTAAAGATTTAACAAAAAGTTATGAAATATAGGTCTTTGCCCAAAGTTTACAATAAAAATAAAGAGTCATAATTTCACTATTGGAGGAGGGGGAGTATACAAACTTAAATTAAAACATAAAATTGTTTCAATCGTCTCATGTATTCTATTAATTGAAAGGGCCCGCAACGAGGGATTCATATATCTTTTTTTTTTCATATTCTTAAAATAGTTTGTTTATAGATATTAACGAAAATATAAAAAAATCATTTTGCCTCGTTTATCTTTGAAAATACCAATCCTAAATTTTTGAAAGAATTAGGGCTATTGGACTTCACTCAAACTTGACAAAAAAATAAAGCAATCATCACAATATCAATTTTGGGGGACACATTATAAAATTAAATGAAAAATAAGAAATTCTAATTGTTTCAAATGCGTCATGTAATATATCAAAAGACAGAACCCTTTCTGAAAATACATTTGTATTTTTTTATATTTTTAAAATGTATTGTTTAGAATTATATTATAAAAATAATTTGCTATAATATGTAAAATATCGAACCATACTCCTTTTATCTTCGAAAGTACTGAAGGAAAAAAAGAATTTATGGCCTCAATTAAACTTTATAGGAAAAATAAAGTGAAAAATTAAATAGCAAATAAAACATTAAATTATTTTCAACCTCATATATTTTACTCTATTTTTTAAATATTTATTTAAAAAATATTAAGGAGAACATTTAAAACTTTAACGCATACCCCTTTTGTGTTAGAAACTAGTGATAATGGGAAAACTGTGGAATATTTGGTGTGTCACAGACGTAAAAACACAAAGTTTTGTACCCTAACACCAAATCCTTTCTTTTCTCACCCAAAGAACGTTTCAACAGCGAAACTGTCATCATCAAGGTGTAAACCAAAACTCATCATTCTTGATGGTGGCAGCTTCGATGTTGAAACGTGCGTTGAGTGAAGAAAATGGTTTGGTGTTAGGGTACAAAATTTTGTGTTTATAAACTACTGATCTTAAAATAATAATAAAAAAGATAATACCTTGGCCTCACTCAGGATTTATTGGCAAAACAAGGCGAAAATCTTAATGTTGGGGCCAAATGAGAAAATTAAATAAACATTTCTTTGAAAAGTTCAGCTGCATCATGTAGCAGATCAAAAGAAAGGCGTTTCGTTATGTGAAATAAAAGTGTATATTTTTAGTAATTTTAAATCTAATACTTTCTAAGATATTAAGAACAATATAAGAAAATCGAATGATTGCTTATTTATCTTCGAATTTAAGTAGCCAACAATTTTGAAAAAAAATGCTAGCAAACCTAAGAGAATTTTGAGGCAAACTAGAAAATTATAAAAATATATGTTATTAAGACTTACCTAGATTATACTAACTCTCAAAAATGGTATGGAACCCTTAGGATGCGAGTCCAACTCGCACTTCACCAAATACACTATGGCGTATTTAAAAATTTTGTTTACAACTTTCTCACTTTAAACTAACGTAATCAATTCATTAGTATTTATTTTATTATCGTATTTCAATAATATAAATAAATAACATATATTTCTCCTACGAACGAGATATTTTCAAGTTGCGCACTTGGTGAACTCGATCATGGATTACTTCAACTATGATATTTAATTAACTACTCGCAACTGTAAATAATAATAATAAAATTAGGGTCTAATTCTGTACGTTAAGAGTTTAGTTTCTTCTCTCTTTTCGGTTTCCTTTAAACTGATTCGGCGATTTCACTGCCTGCATTTTGGATATTTTATTTACATCGGACGTTGTCTCGCACGGCGTAAAAACAAGAGTTATTCTTAATTAGTTCAGCATCCTTTGTCAGTTTTTGTACGATTTTTAAATCATATTGTTTATTTTTGTTGTTTTTCTTAATAAAATGGTTGCACTAGTCAAGATCAAGATTAAATAATAATTTTTAAATAAATTAAGAAATTTATTTAAAAGTCGATTGATAATTGACAAGAGCAAGAGCGTGGCTAGAAATCGCAGGTTTTGGCTTTTGTGGAGAGTGAGTCGACAATTATAGAAGTTCTAGAGGTCTGCCACTACCTTGCGACGCTCTTCCTAAATGATTTTTTCAAAACTCTAACAAACCAAACTTAAAAAAAACTGTTAACATCAACCCACAAAAATTTGGAACTAAATCATTTCTTAGTGAGTTTATGAAGAATGGCAGATTTTAAAAAATTATAACAAAATAAATTATTAACACAAAGCGGAAGCTTTTAGAAGACGGTACCCTCGGGCATTAAGTATACATTTTCTATACTATAAAGGTAAAATTGTTTTTAAGAAGCATTTAGTTTTGTTCTAGAGTTGGAGACATTCGAGATATTATGAAAATATTTGATCTGTATCAGACGTAATAAAATTACATTTACTAATATCCTCGACTTTCTTCTCGTGCCTATATTATATTCATCCAAATTCAGAAAAAAAATTCAGTGAGGTCACCTTGAGCATGACGTCGCATTTTCCAAACTCCATAAATCTCGGACATCCTACCGTTTTTGAATAGCTGTAAATAGCTTTATTTGTGCTCATCAACATTTATAAAAAAAGTTTGAGCAGTTGTAGCTAAATGAATACCGTATGTATGTATGTAATATTTAGAATTGCAATCATATGACTGCACCTTGTCTTACTATTAAAGTTGTTACTTAGAAAAGATGCCGCACAAAGGCACAAATGATAAATTGTGAACCTTCCTATTCATTAAAAACGGTATGCGATTAACTCAGCAGACTTCCCACGCCGCTGATTATGCACTGATAGCTTTGAATGTGATAATTAGCAAATGTGGCTTTGATAGAAATTCTACTGATATTGTATCATATTTGCTTTGGCATTTATAAAATGTGATGTTTTGAAGAATTGCATTATGGTGTTAAAAAGATGCCGACGACAAAAAATTTGCTGAAACTGACAGAACTGAATGAACAGCAGAAAACTCCAAAAACAGATCTCATTAATGTAACTGCGTAGAAATTCTTTTATGTGGCATCTGTCATTAGAAAACTATTCACGTCTACGGTTAGCCGGCAAAGTATTGGTAAATACTTGTTTTCTTTTTTATTATAAATATTTTATATTGTGTATTTAAATAAAACAAGTATTATGCTAGAAGATAAAAACTTCGACGTATCCTGAATATCAAAAGCCAATCGCGTATCAATATGTTCAGTACATAAAAAGATAATCGATAGTTCATATAATCTCCATTAACTGATGTGCATTATACATAAAAAAATGCGTCACAAGACAAACATATCCATAGATTAGTATTTTAAAATTATATTACAACAAGCCTGATAAAGCTCATTATAAAAATAAAAAAGTTAAAAAGAAGTTTATTCTAACAAGAAAGATACCATTTTGCTGTTAATAAACTATTTCTTTATCGATCTCATTGTATACCAAATATGTTCTAATTCTTCATAAATTTCCACTAGTTATTTTACCACGCACATCGGTATCAAGTTTTCAGATAAACGTGTTTCCTCCCCATATTTACCGAACAATGCAGCACACTTTCATTTCTAAACTATATTTCATATAGATTAAATAAGTAGTTTACAAAAATCTGCTATTGAACTAGTTTAATAATGAACTAAGAGGTTTATTATCGGTATAAATACATTCAAAAGAAAGTGACGTAGTTTTTTCTTCAACAGTAAAATACTTTTTCTGAAGTTGAACATCTCATAACTGTATTTCGCAAATTATTTTCACTTTAAATGGGCTTTGTGCTTTGAGTTACGATATTCATATAATTTTCTAATTTGTGGCTTCTCCCAAATTGACACAAATTAATTTACATTGGAGTTTCCTAGAAAGTTTGAGTGAGGTCTTTTAGATTTCCTATTTTATTGATTTTGTAAACTCAATAGTATCAGATATCAAGGGCTCTACCAATCGACTTTCGCCGTAAGTCACATGAAAATTGGCATAAATGAGGTTTAACCCATAATTTAAACTTAATTTTTGATACTTTTCAGACGACGTACATCCTTCGTCGAGTGGTAGAGCCGTCGAATGGTTTCAAGAAACGGGCCCCAGGGGTGAAGCCAATATTTGCATACTTTTTTTAATATTATTAGTAGATTTTTAAATGTATGCTATTAATTATCATAGACTACTGCCGTGGAGCCATTAATGGTCGAAATGTTGAGTATTTTATACACTTAGAAGCTGTTCTCAGCCGGAACCTAGCCAAGTTCATAATTATGACCGCGGAAGCCTCTCTCAGAACATATATATGAGGGTGAGTTTTTTTTATGATCAGTATGGGGATCTCGGAAATTAGCGGAGGTAGAGCAATGGTTAAATTGGGAAATATTTGCAGTTTTACTGGCCCAATTTAATGACACTTTCGGATTTTTGTAAAAAGTCATGGTTTACTAGATATTTTGAAAAAACAAAATTCTGTCGATTTAGTCAAATCCCTCTAACTCCTTTGTTTTTGATTTTACAAAAAAAGTGTAAATATCAAAATTGAAGGGAATTGTATCCCGAATATGATTGTCATGTCCTTGTTTGCGTGACAGCTCTCGTTTTCAGGATAGGACACTAACTTATCTTTTTTTGAATGAAAACCATAGTTGGCTATGACCTCAAAAAATCAGAAATTTTTAGACCTTTTCAACGATATAATACTCGATATCGTTATTCATAAAAATAACGGAGTTATGGATGCTTTTCTCTCTTATTTTCACTTTTAACGTAGGTAGCCATGAAAAAGATTGTTTTCACTTTGACGTTTCCTCACTTGAGAGTAATTCCATTAATAGTGCTGAACTGACAGTCGATATTGACAAGTATTCGTGATAAAATGGAATATTCTAACGAAGAAAAACTGAATATGGTGGAATGTTATATCATATGCCATAAAAATTCAGTTCGTGCAGCTGAGGAATATTTCACAGATATTTTAATCGTCGTCAACCTGCTACATGTACATTTCAGAGGCTTTACGAAAGTTCACGCAGATATGGATCTTTTACTAAACCACCAATCAACCAAGAAATGTTGCATAATTTGAATTTGAGAACTCGTTTAAAAATTGAGTGGTTCCAACATGATGGAGCACCTGCTCATAACTCGTTATTAGTAAGACAACACTTAGATAATATCTATCCAAACTCTTGGATAGGAAGAAATGACCCACGTGAATGGCCATCCCGGTCTCCCGATTTGGCAGTTATAGACTTCTATTTACGGGGTGCGCTAAAAAACAAAGTATACAAAAGAAAGTATGAGATATTTGGTGACCTAAGGAAGGCGGTATTACAAGCAATTGAAGAAATTGATAGGCGGTCTGTGAGGAAAGCGGTAATGTCAATCTTAAAAAGATGCAATTTTTGTCTAAATAACAATGGTGGACTTTTCGAACATAAATTGTAACCATTATTATGTACTTTAATTTCTTAAAGTTTTAGTAAGTACCTACTTATTTAGTTTTTTCGTTATATCTGATATACCTAATAAAAAAAATTGTTCAAGGTTTTTTGCAATAGTTATTAATAAATCAATCTATTCCATGGCTACCTACGTTAAAAGTGAAAATAAGAGAGAAAAGCATCCATAACTCCGTTATTTTTATGAATAACTATATCGAGTATTATATCGTTGAAAAGCTCTAAAAATATCCGATTTTTTGAGGTCATAGCCAACTATGGTTTCCATTCAAAAAAAGATAAGTTTGTGTCATATCTTGAAAACGAGAGCTGTCACGCAAACAAGGACATGACAATCATATTCGGGATACAATTCCCTTCAATTTTGATATTTACACTTTTTTTATAAAATCAAAAACAAAGGAGTTAGAGGAATTTGACTAAATCGACAAAATTTCGTTTTTTCAAAATATCTAGTAAGCCATGACTTTTTATAAAAATCCGAAAGTGTCATTAAATTGGGCCAGTAAAACTGCAAATCTTTCCCATTTTAACCCTTGCTCTATCTCTGTTAGTTTCCGAGATCCCCATACTGATTATCAAATAAAACTTACCCTATATATATATATATATATATATATATATATATATATATATAAATACATGATGTAATGGCTGAATTAAACTATAATAGTTAAATAACTGGGAGGCACCCTGTGGGTGTTAATGGAATAATCTTTATTTCTTTCCAAAACCTTTCGGAAAAAGTTTATTCCTTCCTCAGTGCAAACTGAAAGTTACATAAAATTAACAATAAGGAATATTAAATCTACATTAACAACAAGTTACGATATGTGAGGTTTTGTTGTTGAAACTGGCAGAATCCAAAGGAGAAAGGGGCGCTTAACTTACAAGTTTATATTAATAATAGCTATAACTAATTATACTGACATTACAATGATTTAAAGTCAATTGAAAATTAAATTATAGTGAGTTACAAAAGATAGTTACTGAAATGCAAAATTTTGAAGACCAAAAGTACAATTAAAATTAATCTGATTAGATTATCCCACATTTCACAGAAAAACAAATTCAAGTAATTAATCAGTCAGATAATAAGTTGTTAAATATGACATTCAGTGAAAATTTGGTTTCTTTATCTAATAGACCACAATAATCTTTTTAAACATAAACTTCAGATACCGATCTCATTCTTAAACAAACTAGCTTAAGAATTAACAGTACTGGTTATTAGAGACTGAATACGATCACTATCCTAAACAATTCGTTGGCAGAAAATCCATTTACATCAGCATGTTCTTTAATTATCACATTAACTCAATAACTTCACAATGAAAACGCATTTGGTCTTTTCTTAGTAAAAAGTTGAAGAATGAACAACATTTTTTTTACAAAAACTGTGGATATACAATAATTTTTAAACAAAATTGATTATAGAAGTTGTTTTTTTCTATACTTACATCTTAACTTAAGACAAGTTCTTTAAGACAATTAGAAACAGCTAAATTGTACACTTAACTTTTTGAACATAACTATTACTAGTAGCAATTTATCTTGTTGAACATGTCTGGAGTACTATTCATTATAGGTAATATGAGCGTTGAGAATATGCTATGTTTGCTGACCTATTTCCAGTAGATTAAAAATTTCCAGTTTGTGACCCAACCGGTCTAAATTATATTTTTAAGGTTGTTGCTGTACAGTACAAAATTATAATAAAAAAAACTGGAAATAGTCGAATAATAAACTGTTGTAAAATATACCTAACCTAATATAATTCAGCAAGCTCTGCTCTCAATATTAGGCATTGGTTAGTGTTCTTAGGTGTCCCAATTTGTAAACGAGATATTCCATTTTTCCCGACTCACTCTTCTTTGGAACGACCCGAATTTGAACGAGTCTTTAATTTCATGTGGTAGTTACAAAAAACTCCAATTTATCAATATTGTATTACGCAAATAGAAAAACTACAAATAAATAATATATGTAACCAGATTAGCTCTAGAGCTGTTCCAAAATAAATAAGTTAGTCTTTTACCTTTGCCACTGAGGTTACGCGATCTTTCGCCCATTGAACACAGGACAAATTTACTTCAACCATCTCAGACACCACAAGACGAAATAGTCACCTGATCCCATCTCGCGAAAGTGAAATAAATGTTTAACAAATCAAGTGTATCATTTATTAAAAATTATCAATCAGTGTGTCTGTTTATTTTCTTCTGAAACCTTAATCAGACCTGCTTTAGGCTTTCCCAGATTTTTCAATCCTTTGAACGCAAACAATGTAATGTTTCTACTCGAGAACCTTCATCAATTGCGCTCCCCTCAACTCTCTGTGAGCTAGTTTTTCGTGAAATTCCTAGATTTCGCAATTCATTTCGCGATAAAATACTAAAGACTAAATACATAAATAATTATTGGAGATTTCAATCAGTTGAGGAGAACGCAACTGGTGAATGTACGAGTATATGACTAGAAACAATATATTGTCTTCCGGGCAATAGTTTGAAAAATCTCGAAAAGATAATATCATGATTTCTTTGATAAGTTTTAGTTAACCTACGATTTTTTCATGTGACATCTATCCTAGGAATCACAGGGACACACACACACACCCTTTGAGCGAGCCCAGGATCTGGAATTGTCCTTCAGAAAATTACTGAGGAAGAAAGTCCCTCAGCTCCCTTGCCATTCACCCCCTGAGAATTAACTCAGGTCCTCACGCTAACACCGTTTTCCTTCTGCAGAATCGCCGTCTTCTTGTTTGGGATAGCGTGGCTTTGGTTTATTTCCGTTGCTTTACCTTATTGGAAGTACAGCAACTGTCTTATTTGATATTCGTGGCTCATTCTTTGCTATGATATATAGCGTATTTTACCCTTCTGTGGGCGTGCACGTTGCCTCAGATTTTTGGTGGGTGTGTGTTCTTCTCGTTTTCTCTTTGCTTGGTGCGGTTGGTTTCCCCCGGGTCCCCCCCGGGTCCCCTTGTTGTCTCCTGAAAATAGAATACTTCATTTTATACTCACCTGTCTTCTACCTCTGGGCTTCTTCGGCATCTAATCATAAGGAAAGGCGTTACACTAAGTACGACTCTTAATTTGGAGTCTCTGTGAGCTAGTTTTTCCTGAAACTCCTAGATGTCACAATTCATTCCGCGATGAAATACTGTTTTTGGCTGTCAATATAAGTGACTATAAAATTAAATCAATTTTACAAGGTGCTAGTTTACTTTCTCTAAGTCACTCAATATATTAACAAAGCTGAGGACTGAGATAACGACAATTCTAATACGTAAAATTCATAATCAGTAAATTATCAAGAACGTACTCTTAAACCAAGACAGAAGATAATGTTAGTCTAAACCCCTCTGGCAACTAACTCTACCTCCTTACGACAAATAAGAGATTTTTCTTCGGATTTTATGGCGCATTTAAATGACACATTAAAGCAGTGTTAGAAACAAGACAAATAAATTGCCATACATTACGAAAATGCTGACTGTGCTCTTATTAGACTGACTAAAGATATTGGTATCTTACACAGGTTTCTCTTGAATGCAAAATATTCCATTAATCCTGGTAATGCTGCTTTTCAGAGATGTCATTAGTGTAATTTATCTTTAGACAAAAGTAGAGATTGTAAGACTCCATATATACATTACAGACTGGTAAGGTATACCCAAAATGTATTAATTCACCCTGGGTATGCCTCATATCTCCTGTAAAAATTCTACAGATATTCTAATCCTTCAAGACATTTCTTCCCACAAAAAACCTTAAAGCTCTTCATCTGTTTCCTCAAGACCTTAAGTTTCTCCGATCAGCTCTTCAGATATTCTCTTTTCTTCCCGAGTTTAGATATTCAAAAGATAATTCTTCAACCCCTATCCTTGAGTTCCCGATAAATCTGCCAAAAATACGTTCTTCTCAGTCCTTTGGGCAATTTCTTTAATTCTTTAGTCCTACACTTCTTTTTCATTTTGCTTAGTCAAAAAAACGATTTGTCCACCTATCTTCAATAAAGTCCTTCTCACAGATCTTCAGCTCTTCTTTTTCTTCGTTTCTCAAGACCTTAAGTATTCTAATTCCACAAGTTTTCAAGTACCTCTGCAATCTTTCAATTCTTCAGGGAGGCTACGCCATGAAAAAATTGATTGAATATAGCTGCATATAATGAAGAAATATTTATCCGGATATATATCGGTTCCTTATTTTGAATCTTGCAGACGTTTCACCAAGGTCTCACTTGGAATTCTAAATGCGTTGGCACCGTGGCAAGAATAGTTAAAATATCAAATTAAGAAGATAAGGGATCATAACTAGGATTATAGGTAGGCCGAGAAATATATATCCGTATTTTCATCCAATTTTAAAGATATTTTTATTTTGTTACTTTCTCTTCGTTCCATTTTAATGTCCTTAATTACTTAGGTAATTAGCCAGAGTGGTATTAGTTAATTCTACAATGATTATCATTTTATTCTTAAAAGAATCTGAAGACATTTTCATCAGTTTTTAATTAACCGAAAGACCTAAGCATCATAACTTTGCAATATACGTAGAGTTAAATTTGTGCTTTGCTCACAATAACCATTGTTCAGTTTTTAAATGCTCCTGAAATAATAGGCCATTACAATCACTTTGTTGCGAAAGTTTTGATCCCCTGTCATTTGCAATTTCATAGTTTCATTATTTCGCTAGTAAGTTTGTAAAATGATTGTTAATTTAATGTAATTAACGATTACTAGTAGAAGTTAAGAGAAATTCTTGAGTTTTACGTGGGCAGCAATCTTCACGTTATTTGTAAAGTATAGATTACTTAGAGATTTATTCTCAGTTCAATAACTGGCATTTTCAATATAAGATTATGGTTAAAACGTTATGAATTTGAATTGTAAGAAATTATTTCCATTTGTAGTAGATATGTATTATTATAAATATTTCAAAATATCTATGCAGCACGGATAAAACAAGATTGGTTTGTTGTGTCTCTTGAATTCGATAACTGTTTTAATCAACTCTGGATACCTAATCACAATATTCTGTTGAGTCATTTAAAATATTTATTTCTCATGGCACAGCTTTCTGCAGTTGGTATGTACAGAAAGTTCTTAGTTCTTTACTTTTTGTGTACCTTAATGAGTAAAACAGTCATTATTAACAGAATTATATATATGTATTAGATGGTTTCCGGGAATTCCTCCGCGTAGTTGATAACTGATCCCTGCCGGGATCGATGGTAAAATGACGACGTTTCGGCAGAGTCACATCTGCCCTCTTCAGGTCGGTGTTCGCATAATTCTCGTAGCCTTCTGCTTTCGCTTCTAGTTACTCGAGTTATCAACTACGCGGATGAATTCCCGAAAACCATCTAATACATTTAGTGTCCGCGAGAACTTAAAAACAAATATATATATATATATATATATATATATATATATATATATATATATATCCTTCGAGACAATTCTTCTTACAAAAAGACCGTAAGCTCTTTATCTGTTCCCTCAAGACCTTAAGTGTCTCCGATTAGCTCTTCAGCTTTCGCTTCATTAATACATTCCGTTACGAGTCTAGTTATACAAAGGCCAATTCCTCAACCTCTAGCCTTGAGTTTCCGATAAAAACTGCCAAAATTATGTTCGTCTTTTCAGTTCTTCGAGCCAGTTCTTCAATTCTTCAGTCCTACACTTCTTCTTCTTCTTCATTTCAGTTAGTAAAACCGACCATTTGCCCACCTACCTTCAATTCTCTTCAATACAATCCTTCAGTCCTTCTCACAGATCTTAAGCTCTTGTTCTTCTTCCTCTCTTCTCAAGACCTTAAGTTCTCCATTTCCACAGCTCTTCAAGTTCCTCTGCAATCTTTCAATTCTTCAGGGAGGCTACACCATGAAAAATTGGTTGAATATAGCTGCATATGATGATATATATATATATATATATATATATATATATATATATATATATATATATATATATATATATATATATATATAGTAATGATTCAAAGATTCAGCCAAGAACAACAAATTTAAATTACCTTACTACAAATTTATATAAAACTGCCTTAATTATAGACCACCAACATTACATTACCATACTAAAAATGTAGGCAAAAAAGTTGAAATCATTAGATAATAATTTATATTTAAAAAAGAACCCACTTCAACTGTCTTAAAATAAATACCGTTTTTAAAAACCGTGTGCAATCAACAACTATTTTCTGACATATATTCTTTTTTATCTGATTTAAGGTACAATTCTATTGTTTACTTTACGGTACTCTTATCTTTCATTCTCTATCTATCTATTATCCACTTATTTTTTAACTTTTTTATTTTGACCATTTCTATAAGTGTAACTCTAATTCACCCTATATTCCAAGCATCATGAATATGTTTCTGTGTATTGGTCACCTAATATAAATTATTTGTCTATCATTTTCTGAATGATCCTGTAAGACAATAATTCAACTATACAATGTTGCAACTGCCCTGTATTACTCAACTCCACCCGATTGACTTCCTATGTTGCTATTGTTTAAATCACCCTGTATAGCTATAATTTTACTTCGCCCCATATGTCAAGTAAAAGCAACTACTTATTTTCCACACTATATAACATTTTTTTAACAACCCTGTATAACTATAATTCCACTCCACCTTATATTTTTTAAGTTTTTTGATACACTCTGCATAACTATAGTTTTACTTCACTCTTATTTCAACCACCCTAGATACAACCGATAAATTAAATAAGACATTTTTGGGGTGGGTGTCTGTTAATATATAAAATGAATTTTACGTAAGATTTTTTAAATATTATTTTTTCGTTACCTGAATTTGTCTGAATTAACTATTTTAATTCTACTTGATTTAACATTGTTAATTATAAATACATATAGTTATAACATTATCTATTAATAAAGTATATAATACCCAAACCCTTATTTATTATATACATTTACTCACAGTTACCTAAGAATTAATAGGGTCGATAATTCTTGAAATAAAAAAAATAATAGTAAGGGTAAAAACGGTTTATCTCGATTTCAGGCAAAACTACAAGTCATATGGAAAAAGTTAAATGGCAAAGTGGTAGGTAAAAAAATATCTACAACATTTGTATTTACATTTTTTTCACATAACCTCAAAATTTATGTGAAAAATTTAAAACCCAAATTTTTCGATTCTATTTTTCTTTTCCAAAAAATTGTTTTTTCACGAAATTTGGTGAAAACTTACCTTTTTATGATCTAATATATTTATTTTTTCACTTTGACGTAATATCGAAAAAGCACCCTAATTTTCAATCGAAAATTCTCACGTCAGACGATCTGCTTTGTTATAAAAGTCGGTGGGTTTTTTGTTAGTTGAAATCTCTACTTTCTGATGGTGTGAAAAAATATATACATTACTATGGTAACTGCTCTCAAAAAATGCAAAGAAACCAAAGAAACTCGAAAATTTAGTAGTAAGGCCCAGGCCCTTCTAGCCCATTCCTCACTTCTCTATGATATACCTTTTGATGGGCTAAAATTTTCCGTAGGTCACTCAGGTATGTAAGTATAATCTTAAAATAGCAATAAATAGGCTTTTAGGCATACAATTTAAAGAATTCTATAACTTTCTCAAAATTTCGTAGATGTCTTATTAAAAATTAACTTTATTAACTTCATTTTCTGAGATAGTCTAGTAGGGAAGTGAGTTTGCTGCGAAAAATAGTTCTGATGATTTTAAAAATATGGGGTTTGGTTTTTTGGATTCAGAATTAAATTCTGAGTAGTGGGAGTTTTTTAATTTTTTTTTCCAAGAAAAATTGTAATTGTTATAAACAAAAAACGTATAGAGAAAATGAGGGTCTCCGTTTTTTGGTTATAACTTGAAAAATATTAAAAAAGTCCCGACTCCCGAAACTGTAACTCCATTATTTATAATTTTAAATTAACGTTGAAAATACTGATCCGCGCGGCCGTTTTGCCGCTGCGAAGTCACCGCCAAGCCAACAGAGCATCACAAAATAATTTTTTTTAATATTTGTTATCAACTAAAAAATTTTAATAAATTACAGTATTATCTAGAGACTTGAAGGAATATAGTCCAGTAGACAAAAAATTTTTCACTTCATTTTTGTTAAAATTATTCAATTGTTAATTAACTAATTTTTCGTGGACTTTAGATAACTGAAAATCCGTTCTAAAAGTTTTAATAAAGTACCTAAAAATATTTTGAATTTTGGGAGATTTTCTTATTGACTCAATGAACAAAATTCCGTTAAAAAAGTTTAAACAAGTTTTTTCATTTGTTTATTATGATTTTTTTAAGTTAACAAAAAATGAAAAATGCAGATTATGTTATTAAAAATTTTTTTTTATATTTTTTATTTCAGCTGGTCTTTTATTTATTTTTTGCATCTTATTTCATTACTAGAAATTTTTTTAAGTTATTTGTTTAAAAATTTGTTATATACAAATAGACTATTTTAATATTAAAAAAAATTTGTCATTCTGTTGTATTGATCAAATAATGAATTTTTTAAAAAAAATTTCTTAAAAAAAAATTTAATTGTTTACAATCTTTTTTTTTATTTGTCACCCCTTTGAATTATTAATTAAGGAATCGTTTTTTTTCTAAATTCATCATTTACTATCCGCATTAGAATTAAAAAAAATTTGCAACTAAATTTTCATTGTTTATTTAATAAACAATTTGTTATAAACAAATTCTGAACCTAATTTTTTTTTGTTTCCGTTACAAAAAAAAATACAGCCATGTGCATCAAAGTATTTAAAATTTTTTTTTTTATTTTTCATTTCATTCTTAAATATTTAATATACTCACTGTTGAACCCGGCACCTATCTTATCAACTTTTAAATTGCTATAACTTTTAAACTATTGATGATACGTTCTTGGACATTTAATACAATATTTTAGATAATCAATTATTCTATTTGATTTAATTTTAATCATCTCCATATCTATAACGTTTTTATTTTTATACGCATTTGTTTATTAGAAAATATATGATACATTTATATCTCTGTTACTATTGAAGTTACAGCTGTTATCATTCAATACAATTTTAGACTTACTATCAGACTACTCAAAAACGTTTTTTTTTTAACTTTTTACTCCATTTGTTTATTAGTTATTTGTTATTATTAACATTTTTAGAAGATTAAATTAATGGCTTTGGGGTTTTTCGTTATGTTGATGTTCTTTTATACTACAGATAATTACATCTATGTATATGTATACATATATATCGATAGTCCTGAACCCCACATGTGCTTTCCCCCAAGGACACTAAAAACAACGTAAAACTGAATTTTGATATATATTTATTAGAATTAAATATAAACAATGTATAATTAGAAACAATGAAGACCAGAACCAGTAAGTATCTATATTATTCATACTTGAATTACATTTAACCCCAAAGCCATTAATTTAATCTTATAAAAATGTTAATAATAACAAATAACTAATAAACAAATGGAGTAAAAAGTTTAAAAAAAAGTTTTTGAGTAGTCTGATAGTAAGTCTTCAAAATTGTATTGAATGATAACAGCTGTAACTTCAATAGTAACAGAGATATAAATATTCTAAGATGAAGATATGGAGATGATTAAAATTAAATCAAATAGAATAATTAATTATCTAAAATATTGTCTTAAATGTCCAAGACCGTATCATCAATAGTTTAAAAGTTATAGCAATTTAAAAGTTGATAAGATAGGTGCCGGGTTCAACAGTGAGTATATTAAATAAATTTAAAAATGAAATGAAAAATAAAACAAATTTTTTTTAAATACTTTGATGCACATGGCTGTATTTATTTTTTTTGTAACGGAAACAAAAAAAATAGGTTCAGAATTTAAGAACATTTTTTTTTAAATTCATTATTTGACCAATACAACAGAATGATATATTTTTTTTAATATTAAAATAGGCTATTTGTTTATAACAAATTTATAAACAAATTTTAGTAATGAAATAAGATGCAAAAAATAAATAAAAAAACAGCTGAAATAAAAAATATATAAAAAAAATTTAATAACATAATCTGCATTTTTCATTTTTTGTTAACTTAAAAAAATCATAATAAACCAATGAAAAAACTTTTTTAAACTTTTTTAACGGAATTTTGTTCATTGAGTCAATAAGAAAATCTCCCAGAATTCACAATATTTTTAGGTACTTTATTTAAACTGTTAGAACTGATTTTCAGTTATCTAAAGTCCACGAAAAATTTGTTAATTAACAACTGAATAATTTTAACAAAAATGAAGTGAACAATTTTTTGTCTACTGGACTATATTCTTTCAAGTCTCTAGATAATACTTTATAATTGATAACAAATATTAAAAAAAATTATTTTCTGATGCTCTGTTGGCTTGGCGGTGACTTCCCAGCGGCAAAACGGCCGCGCGGATCGGTATTTTCAACGTCAATTTAAAATTATAAATAATGGGGTTACAGTTTCGGGAGTCGGGACTCGTCGTTATGAAATTTTCTCCTCTTTTAGAATCTTTTTTCAAAAAGAAGCTATTTTTAATATTTTTCAAGTTATAACAAAAAACGGAGACCCTCATTTTCTCTATACGTTTTTTGTTTATAACAATTACAATTTTTCTTGGCAAAAAAATTCAAAAATTCCCACTACTCAGAATTGAATTCTGAATCCAAATAAACCAAAGCCCATATTTTTAAAATCATCAGAACTATTTTTCGCAGCAAACTCACTTCCCTACTAGACTAAGAACATTTACCATAGAATTGTATGTTGTATATTACACCGTCAGAAGGTAAAGATTTGTAAAAAAAGCAGATATTTTGACGTGAGAATTTTCGATTGAAAACTAGGGTTCTTTTCGATACTAAGTCAAAATAAAGTGAAAAAATAAATATTTTAAGTCACAAAAATACAGTGTGTTTGGGGCATAAAAAGGTAAGTTTTCACCAGTTTTCGAATTTTTTTTTGTAAAAGATAAAAAAAATCCAAAAACTTATTTTTTTTTAATTTGTCACAAAACTTTTGAGGTTATATGAAAAAAATGTAAACACAAAAGTTGTACAACTTTGTCAGAAATCGAGATAAACCGTTTTTAACCTTAAAACCCCTCCCCCTTCCCTACCTCAGATCGCCCCTAAATTATTTTTCCTTTCATTTTAGCTGCATTCTCATCCTTTTCCTATGGGTTTCAGCCTACTAGTTTTATTCAGTTTTTACCATTTTCAAAGGCTTCAGCCTGGTCTATTTACCACCTAACGTTCTAATTCTATTCTATAGTCAGTATTTATATGTTTTTATAATTTCAACAAGATTTAATAATAAAAATATAGTAATACTGCTAATGTTCATTATTATTATGAGACAAAGACTTTATTATTTTAATAGACATATTACATTACATGGGGGTGGGTGGGGGTCAGAAAACCGTCAAAATTCGTCTTACGTAATTTATGGATGTTCCCTTATATACGCAACTACTTATCTGCACCCAATGCAACATCTTTTGAACCACCCTGTATAACTTTAATTCTGTTCCACCTTATATTTCACTCATCCTATATTTGAAAGTGCTTATGTAGCACCCAATATCACATTTACTTGTAAGATTTTTTTGAACCCACCTGTCTAACTGTAACTTTTCTTCGCCATATATTTCAACTGCGCCCATTGCTTGCTGCTTGAATTTCGATGCACACACTCACACGCTCACGCACACGCACACGGAAACGCACACGCACACGAACACGAACACGCACATGCACACGGACACGCACACGAGCACACACACCCACACAGACCTACCCTGTATACCGTACAGAAAAGGAAAGATCGCTCTCCTAACAATTTTTATTTTCGATACACTAATGGAATATTTGGGACATTTCTCTCGCCGGTTAAAATATAAACCGAGATACTAACACCCTGTACGATATATTTTCATGGCATACCCTGACATTTAAGCTAGATATTTATCATGAAAATTTGACATTTACATTGATGTTTACCGTTTTTTGCAGATATTTTTATGATTTAAAAAAAGGTATGTTTTGCTTTAATTTTTTTTTGCTTGAGAACTGTCCAAATTTGTGTTAAAACTACTTGAGCATATCCTTCACAGAATAAATTACATTAATTTCATTAGAGAAGCCTGTAGCACGCGGAATCCTTTTAATACAGTCAATCTGTAATTTACTACTAAAAGCCTGTATCGGTTATTTCGATATTAAGTATTTCATTTTTTTACCAACTTTAAAATCACAACTAAAATGAGTGATAAATTTATATATTCTGACGTGTCCGTAGTCAAGTGACAACAAAACAAAAGAAATAATGTCAATGTCACTTGCTCGCAGCTAAATCGTAACTCATCTTGAAAGGAACATCCAATCTTAAAATTATTTTCTTTCGTTTCACTTTCACGGTGATCGTCTTACAGTTTAATGTGGGATGATAATATATTGGTATGAAACGTGTTAGATATAGAAACACAAATTCCAATTTCAGTATACAATTTCGCTCCCAAAATTACAATACTAATTGTAATTCTTTTCCATCTTCACTGGCTTTAAAAGTAATAGAGTTTCTTATCAACCGTATATATTTTTTTGCCCCTGGAAATCACAACGAACTAGGTAAAGCTTATAATAAATTGTATGATTACACTCAAAATCAACGTTAACATTTTAATAAAGGTCAGAGAAGTATGTTTTATAAAACGTTTACTTATATATAACACAATAAAGATTCGGCAGTTATACGCCACATTACATTTAAGAGATTCAGATGCATAGTGCTAGAATAAAAAATTCGTGAATTTTACAAATTAAATGAAGTCAAACTATCTTTTATCATATGATTTACCTTATTCTATGAAACAGATTAAATACTTGCTGCAATTTCTTAGATCGTTTGAAATAAGTGCACATTCAGACACATTTTGCCCTCTGCTTATTCATTTCTAAAAGAAAACTAAAGAAAATCTTTCGAATTTCCCAAAGAGGAACCAGAATTAGCTCTCTCATGTCAGATCTACAAGGATAACATAGTCAATATAGATTTTTACTTTTCGTTTTGCCTTACAAATTATTTTATTAATGTATTTTTTTACAAATTGACTCACGAACATGACATTTTTTTTTCCGCCATAGTACAACAACATTTATCTTGTATCTTACAAGTGTGGACTTCTTCCCATTGGAGAGCTAAACGACTTTTGTTTTCGGTTATAATGAAGTATACGTTAGTCAATCACGCATGTACCAAATATCACAAAATTAACCCGGACAGACCATGATAATCTACAAGGAGGAAAAAAGTTTATAAAGATGTCAATCATACTTTCCAGTCACAGTCAAACATATGGAAACCATCCGAATCACGACCGCTGAAAACAACTATATTGTAATGTTTTTAATTTCACACTCAGGTTCAGTTCAGTTCTTGGATTTATTTAAAAACACAGTCTAACTCACTCTAATTTATTTCCACTACTTTTACTACTATTTACATTTTATCTTAACTGTACAATACGACCCACGAAAACGGAATGCCTCCTATTGCCAGCTGTTTTATATTTATATACTTCTCTGCGAATTGTCTGGTAGGTCCACGAACCATCGGGAAACTTTTTCATGTTCTGGAAGGAAATTCCCAGTAACGGCAGCGGTCCGCCTTTTGAGAGACAAACATTTCGGGTTCCCAGAATTTATCGGAATAATGTCCCTTCCACTAATTGGTTGATGGCCGATTGCACCAGCTGTCGGATGAATTCTCGTAACATTGTCCCCTCCTTAAGACCATTTCGTCCCGGAATGTCCCAGAATCCTTCCTGGTATGACGATATTTGCAGGACTCTCCATTTCGACAACGGGAAGTTTGGTGGAAGTAACAGTCAACGGTCTTCGAATCTGGGCTGCGAGTACTGAGACAGCATACCAGGATGTTGACGCCACTGAATAGAAAGATTGTTTCCATCATACTTCTCACCACCCTCCAATTCAGTCCATCCAACCCGCAGGTTATCTTTGGGGCCGCCAATTTCATCAGATTCTTCTCCATCATTACATTCCTCAATTCAACCAGAGTCTTCCAAAGATCGCTGTATGTTGGCTTGTCCTGCGAGAATGTTTTCGTTACCAAATAAAAGATGTCTCTGGTACTTACTGGTTGTTTATCTTCGAGATGAAAGGCCTTCCCTACCGCTGGATCTTACTCCCGCAGCTTCTGGAACTGGCCGTACTTCTTGGCAAACACATTCGCTATTCCTCTGGACATCCGGAGATCTCGAGCCACTCAATGAGCCAGGGCATATTCTATGGGCATCTCAAACAGGTCTCGGGGTTCCTCTGTAGTCACGTCGTACTGCACTTTCTGCCCATTAGAGTACAGTGCCATAAACTGTTCGAAGGTCATTTCGTCATCGGGTGGTTGGATGCTGCGGACTTGGGCTTGGTCATACTCGCCGTCATGACTTCCGGCATAAGGGGCAAACCTGTTGAAATGTACGACCTTTGGTTTTCCCCGAGGTAGCTTCTTTATTCTGTAGACAACATCGTTGATTTGCTTCACAATTTAGTACGGCCTCTCGCAAGATCTCTGTAGCTTGGGTGAATATCCACGACGACGTTGCGGGCACTGGCATTCTCGATGTTTAACCGGACTCGTTCATGGATGTCGTTCATCTTTTGACGTAGCTGGCTGACATAGTCTTCACCTGCGATCTCTTCTCCTGGGGGACATCCAAACTTCAAATCGCATGGTAGTCTTAATTCTCGTCCCATGATAATACTGGCCGGGGTCTGACCCGTGGACTCGTGCACAGGCGAACGATATGCCAGTAGAAACAAGTGCATTAGCAAAATATACAACTCCTACCAAAAACCGCAGATACTGGTCCCAGTCTCTTTGGTGGTCAGAAACTACCTTTGACAAATGGCGGTTAATGGTTCTATTCATCCATTCTACCATTCCATCGGATTGCGGGTGTAATGCTGTCGTCCGTATTTTATTGATCTTCAAGAGTTTGCAGACGTCTTGGAAAAGAGTAGACTCGAAGTTCCTACCTTGGTTTGAGTGCAACTCCAAGGGAACACCAAAACGACTGATCCATTCCTTGACAAGGACATCAGCGACGGTCCATCACCACCACAATGTACTTGTTTCCAGAGTCGGATTCAGGAAATGGACCGGCAACATCAATGGCTATTCGTTCGAATGGGCTGCCCACGTTATATTGCTTCATGGGAGCTTTTGGACGCTTCTGAGGCCCATTACTTGCTGCACAAACAGTACACTTCCGGCACCAGTCCTTGACATCCTCTTGGCAGTTTACCCAATAGAAGCGTTGTCTCAACTTCCCCAGGGTTTTCGTTACTCCCAGTTATCATCATGTAGTTCTCGTAAAACCTCTGATCTCCTATTTCTGGGAACTACAATCTGTTTTCTGTCGTTTCCTTCCTCTGGAGTTTCCAGGACGCGCTTGAGAAGCCCATTTTCCAGGATTAGAGAGTTCCACTGAGCCCAGTACGCCTTTATGGTTGGTGAGTATCGGGAAATCTCCTGCCACGTAGGTTTGCGGTCTTCTTCCTTCCACCGGATAACCTCTTTCAAATTTGGATCTAATTTCTGGTCTTTTTGGATCTCCGCAGATTGCCAATGGTCATCGATGGCGGTAGTTCTGCAGAGAACAGCCCCTTTGGCTTCTGCTCGCTGACAATGTTTGCAATCATCAGGGCATGGTCTTCTCGATAGAGCATCAGCATTTTTATGGCTTGTTCCAGCTCGATGTTAAGTCTCGAAGTTGAATTCTTGCAACCGCTCAATCCACCTTGCCACCTGTCCTTCAGGATTTTTAAACTGCAGGAGCCACTTCAGTGCTGCATGATCAGTCCTCAGGAGGAATATTTTACCATCGAAGTACTTGTAGAAATGTTCTACCCCTTTTACCACAGCCAGGAGTTCCCTCCGAGTAACGCAGTAATTCCGTTCAGGCTTGCTCAAGGTCTTGCTGAAGTATCCGATCACTCTCTCCTGGCCCTCCTGGATCTGCGAAAGCACAGCACCAATACCGACATTGCTTGCGTCGGTATCCAATACGAAGTTTCCATCTGGCAAAGGATAACTTAATATGGGAGCACTCGTCAAAGCTCTTTTCAATGTCTCGAATGATCGCTGACATTCCTCGTCCCATTAGTACTGCACCTTCCCTTCTGTCAGTCTAGTAAGTGGCTTGGCGATGTTCGCAAATCCGGCTACGTACCGACGATAGTACGTGCATAACCCCAGGAAACTTCTTAACTGGTGAATATCTTCAGGTATCGGCCATTCCTGTACAGCTTTGATTTTCTGTTTATCAACAGCTACTCCCTCTGCGGAAACCACATGTCCAAGATATTGCACCTCTTCTTGGAACAGCTGACATTTCTTCGGGTTTAACTTTAGTCCGGAACTTCGAAGTCGCCGAAACACCTCCTCCAGGTTCTTGACGTGGTCTTCAAAAGGTTTTCCAACCACGACAATGTCGTCAAGATACACCAGGCACGTTTTCCATGAAAGCCCTTTTAACACTGTTACCATCAATCTTTCAAACGTTGCTGGAGCAATACACAGTCCAAATGGCATCACCGTGAATTGATAAAGTCCTGCGCCGATGGTAAAAGCAGTTTTTTCTCGGTCTTCTTTAACAAGTTCCACCTGCCAATAACCGCTCTTCAGGTCCAGGGTGGAAAACATCTTCGATCCAGCCAATGTATCTAGGGTATCGTCTATTATTGGAAAGGGATAGCTGTCTTTCTTTGTAGCGTGGTTTAATTGTCGATAGTCCACGCAAAATCGGGTCGAACCATCTTTCTTTTTAACCAAGACAGCTGGAGAAGCCCAAGGGCTATTGGATGGTTCAATAACACCTTCTTCCTCCATCTCGCGAACTATCCTGTCGGCTTCTTCTCTTTTAGCTAGAGGTAGTCTTCTCGCCGACTGTCGAATAGGTTGAGCGTCCCCAGTATTAATTTTATGTTTCACCAGATCGGTTCGTCCTCTTTTGCCATTCCCTACATCGAAGATATCCTGGTAGTTTCTAACGATGTCCCTCAATTTTGCTCTCTGGTTTGGTTTCAAATTCTTAGATGAATCCAGTTCCTCAGATAGGTTACCTGGTGGTATTTCTGCATGCTGTGTGCTTCTGACTACAAAGGAAACTGTTGAACAATGGCCCAAAGTTGTTCCTTTCTTTAGCACAACCGAGTAATGATTCAGGTTCATTATTCTTACTGGAACAATCTCCCTGGCACGAAACAGAGTCTTCCCCAGTGCGACTCCTCTGCCTACATTTCCGTCATTAAGTTCGGGATCAAACATCATTACTGTTCCAACTTGAGCTTTCCCATCTAAGCAAGCATCTATAATGATTTCAGCTCTTTCCGGAACATTGACATCCTCTGCTAAGATGGCTCGCAGCATTATGTCATCTTTTCCATGAAGCACCACTTCTTCGTCATTCACTCGCAGAATTCCATCTTTGAAGTTTAACTGAAATCCCTTGGAGCTCATGACATCCATTCCAATGATTACTTCGTCTTCGGTGTCTGCCGCTAATGCTCGATGTAGGAAGGTTGTGTTTCCCAAGGTCATTTCAACCTCTATTTCACCATGGACTTTCGCTGCTTCTCCTGTCGCTGTTCGCAGTTGCCATTTTGTTGGTTTTATCATTGTCTCTAAAACAATGTTGGGCCTTATTACTGTTTTCGTCGCACCAGTATCCAGGAGCATTGCAAATTGCCTCCTATAAATAAGGCCATCTACGAACACACTGTTAACGTGGTTGCGTTGTGAAGCGACATATGCGTTGGTAGTTGACACTTGTTTGCTACAGGTCGACGATGGTCCCTTTACATAAGCCTTCTTTAGTTTCCCCGGCGAGGAAGTCTGGACTCCATTGCTCTCCTTGCAACGACTCTGAACATGTCCTATTTTACGACCCTTCCGACATCTCACTAGTCTTTTTTTGGTAAGGACTTCTTCTATTATCTTTGTTACAGAGGCTTCATCGTTTCCGCCATTTTCTGATTCTCCGTCCATGATTCGGACTCTGGCTTGACCTCTGCAGGTATTTTTCGCAGCCTCAAATTCTAGCGCTCGAGCAAGTGCATCCACAAATTGAGTCGGTCGAGCTAGTGTTAAAGCTTGTCTGGCTTCGTTGTCCTGCAGTCCATCCAAAAACGCTTGTACTGCTAACCTTTCTATTACATTTTCCGGTGTGGCTGGATAGGCAAGGCGAACCAGACGGGCAATATCAGCTTCAAACTCTTGTAGGGATTCATTAGATTTCTGGTGGCGATTTTTCATTTGGGAGTGGTAAACGTGCTCCAAATGGGTTTGCCCATACCTCAGTTCTAAATGTTTGACCAGTTGTTCGTAGTCTTCTTGCTCCGAGGTATTCAACGTTTGTAAAAAAAATTGTGGAGGTTTCATTTTGTGTCTTGCTCCTTCGAGGCCAATTTTCGAATTCACTACTTCCGAACTGTTTCTGCTTTCGACCTTTGGTGGAGTACCTTTCCTTTGTATCGAGACTACTTGTTCTTTTATTTTGCTGATGTCACCCTCCATTATATGATTTAGCTCTTCTATCGGGGTTTCATTTTTGTCTGACTCTTCGAACATTGTCTGCTTTAGCTCTTCTATCCGCGTTTCACTTTTGAGTGACTCTTCGACCATTGTTTGCCTTAGCTCTTCCATCCGAGCCTCATTCTCGAATATTTTCTCTTCCAGCATTTCTGGGTTTTTCTGTATCATGCTTTTCAAATTTTCTTCTAGGGATTTAGAATGTTCTGCTAATATATCTTCTAACGCCTCTTTCAAGTTTCTAGAATTTTCTAGTAATTTGTCTTCCAAGGTTTTAGTATTTTCTTGTAGGGTTCTAGGGTTTTCGAATTTTCTAGTAATTTATCTTCTAAAGTCTTTTTCAGGATTTTAGAATTATCTTGTAATGTTTGTAGTTTACTTTCTAAATTTTCTTTTTTTTTAATAGCATACTCATATCTCCATTACCAGAAACTTCAAACAAATAAGTATCGGGATCGTTACCTTCATTTATTAGGGCATCTCGTAGCGTTGTATTAATTCACTTTTCTTCCCACTAATTTCTAAATCCCTTTCCTCGAGTTCTTTTTTTAAGTCCGTCACTTTCAATTGGTCCAAATTCACTGTTTTAAACATTGTCCGTCTATTTATTTTTCACTTCTAAAGTTCCACAAATACAACCCACTTCTGACACCACTGTAATGTTTTTATTTTCACACTCGGGTTCAGTTCAGATCTTGGATTTATTTAAAAACACAGTCTAACTCACTCTAATTTATTTCCACTACTTTTACTACTATTTACATTTTATCTTAACTGTACAATACGACCGACGAAAACGGAATGCCTCCTATCGCCAGCTGTTTTATATTTATATACTTCTCTGCGAATTGTCTGGTATGTCCACGAACCATCGGGAAACTCTTTCATGTTCTGGAAGCTTTAAGGGAATTCCCAGTAACGGCAGCGGTCCGCATTTTGAGAGACAAACATTTCGGATTCCCAGAATTTATCAGAATAATGTCCCTTCCACGAATTGGTTGATGGCCGATTGCACCAGCTGTCGGATGAATTCTCGTAACAATATTATCATCTTTCCTCACACACATATGCCTTATAGATCACTTTGGAAACTACAAAACAACGAAAAATGAACACCAATGTAAGGTTTGATCATAAAAACTAGAAATTAGAATGAACGTTGAAATTGGGAGCTTTACCTACAAGGTTTAGTCCTTATTTCAACTCTTTAATCACTTCTAATCCTTAAATCTATCAATCCCTACAGTATAATACCAAAAAGTGTAATAATGCATTTATGAAGGAATTATAACTAATATAAACAGTATACCGCTTATGCCATTACCTAAGTAATAGTTTATTTACTATGAGTACTCATTAGGATTTTATTTTTCGAAAAATTGTGTGGGTTACTAGTTGTCTCGTACAGACGTTTCCTCACAGATGTTCTGAGAGAAAGAAATCTCTACAATATAATGAACCAGTCTTCCTGTGTACAAATACGTATACTTATCTGTTATAGAGACGTTTATATTAAACGCCGTTTTAATTTCGTATTTGTTTCCTAAGCCATTTTGTTTTTCGCATAAAATATATAGTTTTACTTACACTCATAATTTTGTTTCGTGTTTGTGTTTGGTAGATACTGAGGATGTGTTGATTGTTTACGTTTTATTGCATTGACCTCTGCTTTCTCTTGTTTCTAGTTGCATTTATAAATCCCACCATCAAACAAAAAATATATATCTGCATAGGAAATAAATACGAAGTAAAACGGTTTTTAAATAAAATACAACATTGCGCGTACAAAACTGTTTAACGCAGCCAAGAATTAAGTGTACAGAGTGTGCGGGACCTCTGAAAAGTAAGGAAAAAGGAACACCTATACAAATCATAGTTACTCAGACCACGTAGTAAGCAGTTCTTATTCATAAAATTAAGTGGGGCAATACTAATATTTTGATGATTGAAGAAAATCCAAATAATTTGATGACAATGTAGATAAATCAAAGTACAGTCAGGGAGTGAGTGAATTTTCTTATATTTATATCTTTTAATATATTAGTAATAGTTAATAGAAATAGCTGACTTGATTTTAACAGCAAATAAGAAGAAATAAATTATATAAACAATAAAAACAAATAAAAATGTGATTTTCTTTTGTTTTTTGCTTGCTTTATGAAAACTTATGAAGGAATCGTAATGCTGAAAAGATGTAAGGAAACGGAAAACCTCTAAAAGGAGCGTTTACAAGTCTCGTCGGGGAATTTACTCGAATATGAAAGACTAAATTAATCGAAAAACTAACAAAGTTGGAAATGTCCGTAAAGATATTGCACATCATCATGTTATTGAAATAGAACCCAGAAATATTTATATTAATAATCGCTTTTTATTAGGCTGTCGCAAGTTTGCATATTTATTGCATTGTAAATATGGTTTGTCAACTAAAATCAGAATTATGTTATTTAATCAATTTATTGCTAATAATATTTTATTCATTTTAATATTATACTTTTACCTTTAGTAGTTTATATATTTTTTCACATAATTTGAGGAAGATTACAAAAATCGTGAATTCAAACACAGACCGTAAGATTCAAGATAAACAGTAAGATCTGGCAGCACTGATATTATGACCATCTTTGTTGTAGGGACTTTGATTTATATTTTAACATTTCATAATATTCTTCGTCGTTAGGTAATTATAAAAGTAAGTTTTTAATTCAATGAGTAAAGTTCAAGATGTGAGTTTCATTCACTGAGAAAAGTTTCCAACAAAAATAGGTATTATCACTAATTAACAGCAGGTTCAATGTATTTTTTTATATTTTTCAGACAAAATAGAAATATCCATATATAAATATATGTGTGTTTCATTAAAATAAATGAAAATTATATTTATTTTATTTATTTATTTATTTAAAGAGTACGGCCCCCTACAGACAGTCGCAGCTGCCCTATTACAGGGAGGCACAAGTTAACAATAATTGTAACATGAGAACAAGCAAGTACATTTAATTAAATTACAAAAATGAAAAAAAGAAAAACGTAAGGTACAAATTCAAAACTAACAGACTGATCATTGACATAGGTCAACAGCCTGTGATATGTGTTTCCTGAAAACCGAGTAACTTAAGGAGAAAATGTCATAACGGGTACTATTATTTTTTTCATCGATCATCTTGTACGATCGGTAACACCGTGGCAGCGGCGAGTTAAATTAATAATTGGATTTAGAGCGTCCAATTGCAAATATTTCTCTATTTCTGAGGGTGTAAGGCATTGATTAAGAAATGATTACTTAAATATTCGGAATAAAAGAGATTATTAATTATCTTATATAAGAAAAATATGTCAGAACATTTCCTCCTGAATTCTAGGGATACCATGTTATAAAATTTTAAATTTTCAGTGTATGGATGAAATGTATTTCCCTGTTAAAACGATAATTAACAGCATTTATAATTTTTTTTGGACGTTTTCTATTCTAACAATATATTTATGATAAAAGGGATTCCAAACTGTCGAAGAATATTCTAATATCGATCTAACAAGACTATTGTATAGGGTGGTGAGCGATCTGGCATTTTTGAAACCTTTGGTTGTTCGTAATAAGAAACCCAACATTTTTTGAGCCTTTTGAACAAGTAATTCAATATGTATTTCAAATGACAGTTTGGAATCTAATACAACCCCCAGATCCCTAACGTGATCTACATACTTCAATTTGACATCCATTAAAAATACATCACAAGGGGTTCGTGAGTGACTAGGTTTTCTGGTGAACACGATGGAATGACATTTATCACTATTAACAAAAATTCTGTTTCTTATACAGTAATCAGAGAATCTGTTTAAGTCATTTTGCAACTTTACATAATCAGAGGTGTCCCTGATAGTTCTGAAAATTTTTAGGTCGTCCGCATAAAGTAAATGTTCGGTGTTACAGAAGCATGAACCGATGTCATTTAAAAAAATGCTGAATAATAAGGGCCCAAGATGTGACCCCTGCGGCACTCCAGAAGTCACTGGAATACAGTCTGATCTTACATTGTTCACCACAACATATTGTGTCCTATATTCTAAGTAGCTTTTTAGGAGCAGAAAGAGTCCTCCATGAACACCGAAATTCCCAAGCTTAATTAAGAGAGTAGGGTGGTGAACTTTATCAAAAGCCTTGGAAAAGCCGGTGTACACGGCACAACTCTCTAAGCAGTTTTCCATTGCTGCAGTTAACTCTTGCACAAACGGAACCAAATTAGTTACGACGGAGCGCTTCTTAAAAAATCCGTGCTGATTTAGGTCAAGAGAACACCTTACTTTGAAGAATAGTTGTTCTAGAATCAAAGATTCGAAAATTTTCCCAAAGTGACTGAGCAAGGAAATAGGCCGGTAATTCGGTACATGACTTTTATCACCAGATTTAAACACAGGAACTATAAGGGCGATCTTCCAAATCTTAGGATATATGCCGAGTTTTAAGCATTTATTGTAGAGTATGTAGAGTGGCAGACACAGATCAGGACATGACGCCAAGAATACCGCAGGGTATCCATCAGGACCCGGACCTTTTTTTGGATCGAGATCATATAAAGTTGCTTTTATACTTTGCTCACTTATAAAGCTAACAGTGTAACAATTTTGAGAGAAAACTGGCTCGACTAACGATGCAGTGTTGGATGGTTCGAAAACTTTACCGAAATAGTCTGAGAAAAGTTCGCAGATCTCCTTGTTTGAGGTTGCTTGAATAGTATTATAAGACATTATAGTAGGTATAGATTTGCTATTCTTTTTGTTACTAACAAACGACCAAAAATATTTAGTATCCTTCTTAATATTGTCTTCTGTAATTCTGATGTATTTATTATAGTCAGCTTTAATACTAATTTTTACCCTCTTTCTCAAATCTGCTATGCTAATGCTATTAAACTGCTTTAAATCATTTAAATAAAACCAATCCGAAAAACACTGGCTACAGGGTTCCATGACATTATGGTGAGCTAAGAAATTGCTTGTTGAGTTCTCTACCCATTTTATATGGGGTAAGTTAAAATCACCCAGTAACAAAAAGTTATCATGGTTTATCTTACTAAGAATTTCTTCCAACTTAGAGCAAAAAGCAATGTAATTATTGATTGTTGCATATGGCGGAATATATACATTACCAATAAGCATCCTCTTACCACCCGTCAGTGCCACGGAAACCCATAAGTCCTCAATAACACTACTTACACTGGACCACTTGGAGATTAGGTCGACAGAAAAAACAGAAGATAACGCAATTAACACTCCACCCCCATCACTTTTGCCACTGATGGACGGATCTCTATCCACTCGAAACACATTGTAATTTGGCGGGAATAATTCTGATGATAGGATTTCAGGTTTTAACCACGATTCAGTGATTGGGATACAGTCATAATCATTAGCACATACTCACTGATAGAATTCCACTGTTTTAGTTCTTAGCCCTCTGGTATTTTGGTAATAGACTGAGAAATCATTATTCAAAGGAGCTATTTTATCGGAAAATGTCCACTAACTAAACACAGATATAGTAAATTAAATTTGAGAAGAGTATGTTTGAACTTTTGATAAACAACTGTCATTCTTGATATACACCGCACGACTGGACTCCTCTTTTTTGATACAAATTTTCATCCCTTTCACCCAGCAGTATTTATAATCTGATTTTTTACAGAAATCTCGAGCTTTCTTGAAGAGAAGCTTGTAGTAAGGGGATAAATGTTCATTCATAAATATCCTCGAGTCTTGTTCAAGACCAAGTGTTTTAGTATTTAAACATTTTCTGTTTGCTTTAAAAGCATTCAAGAGATCAGTTCTTTTCTCAAGTGATGAAAATTTCACCACTATGTTTTTAGGATATTTGCTAGTCCCATTATCAGACGAAAAACGTGCAACTCGATGTATCGTATCAATGTCACCATCTATGACATCGATTCCTAATGCAGAGGCGATTTTTTGAATATGGAAATGACATTCTCATTCTTCTTTTCCGGAACACCACAAATTTCAATGTTATTTATGCGCTCTTGCTGCTTAAGGAATTCGACTTCAGATTTAAGCATGGTACATTCATTTCTAAGTGCCGCCATATCATGTTGAACATCGGTTATTGCTTTAGATACTTTACGGAAATTTTCCATCTGAGTATTGAACTTAATATATCTGGTTTATTAATATGTTCTTATTTTTCAGTCTCATATCTCCAAATATATATTAACTAATGTTTAGTTATATAATATTTAATAGTAATTTAGTATATAATAAATGTTAATAGTTTTATAGTGAATTGATTTTTTTTATGTCGAAAACTATAACCACATATTTAAATATGTTTAAAGGTTGAATCTTTTTACTGTTTGCTGTATTTTATCTCATAGATAATTTGTTTTATGTTACATAGGCCAATTATTGATATTTTAAAATGTCTATTAGTTAAAATATAAAGAAATTCAATGTATCTACTGATTTGTTATGGTAAGTTAGGTACCTACACATCTATTGAAGAATAAAATTTATTTTTATATTCAACATTTTTTTTCTTCGAAATCTTGCATAGCTGGCCTTGACGGTCAAAACATTAAGTAATTATATATGGAGGGTGCGAGTGTTAGATGCTTTTCGATTCTTAGAGCATGTACTTCTGGAGGTAGCATGCAATACACAAATGTCTTACCAAGGGTAAAAGTGAGGGCAGTAGAGAGAGCAATACGCTATCTCACTCGATTGGGAGATGCAGCCAATGAACTACATACTGCATATAGCTCATTGGATGCAGCTCTTAATCGAGTGGAATAGCCTCTTGCCGTCTCTTTCTAGCCTTGGCACGATATTTGTGCATTGCTGGTTACTGCCATGAAGTACAAGCTCTATGATGAGATTGGTTGACAGTGACAGGCTAACGTTCTTTCAGACTATCATGCGAAGGCTATCTTGGATAGTTCAGCATAAAGCTTTGTTATTATTTAGTAGTAAAATAGTCAATGTAGTAGGTCAATATTAATTTGTCGGACGAGTTGCAGTAACTTTCATATTAAATATTCTGTTTTGAATGTGAATTTAATTATTTTATTAATATATTATTATCACAATCTTTGAAAAGTGTCAGTCAGAGGACAATAGAGAATATATTTAAGATTGAAGTTCGCGTTGTTGGTAATCTCTTTTCTTTAAAATTCATGAACTCGATTGCAACCCCAAATGACGGAAACTTTTACCAGGAGCGGTTTCAGCCATAAATTTGGGGGTCACTCATTTATCAAAATTATTTCGAGTACCGATATTTGATTAAATTTTTATTTCAATAGATTTGTCAATATCAGTGAACAATTTTAGTCATTACATCTACTTCTCCGATTTTCCTCAACTTTGATGCTTATAAAAATATACTTTTTACAATTTCATGAAATAGGGTCGAATTTCGACCACTGGGCGAACACTGTATTATTAAATGAGTAGATTATATAAAGTCATATTTTGAATACACATAAATTTTATAATATAAAATGAGATTTATTCATTACTGTATAAATAAAACAAATTAGTTCAGTGAAATATATCGCATTCAAATCATCTACCATCTAAATAATTCAGGGCCCCTAATAGCGAGTTATCAAGCTTGCCCAAATTCCCCTTAAATAGCTTGGCTGTCGACTGACTTTTCGCTTCCCACCTTTCACGTACTTGTACCTATAATGCATCTTTCACAACCGTTTTAAACCACATTTACAGGATTTTAACGAAAATCTAAGACATATAATTTGAAATACCCATCTTGAAAATAGTTAATCGTAACGTCATCATAAGCTGTCATTTTGCGGAAAATTAATCTTTTAGTTTTTAGTACCACAAAGTTATGAATTTTTGAAAATATGAATATTTTAAGATATATATTTGTGATCCTCAGAATGATTATTTGATATATTGTGTGTTGCCTTTGGATTTTTTATTTTTTTATTATTTTTTTAAACATTTTAGGCACAATACGGGGAGTTGGTTGATTTTTGTAAATTTTCTCTCTCAGAAGTACCTCTTAGATCAAAACTTCTTCATTTACGATATATACTCCTGATCGGGTCACCAAAGTATACACTGATACCAAATTTCAACCTTTCCCGTCTCGTAGTTTCGGAGGAAATTGCTGTGATGTGAAAGACGGAGAAATCAGGAGTAATTTTATAAGGGTTTCCGTATATTGGATATACCGAACCCTAAAAAGAGAAAGCTAAGGAAGCAAGCTGCATGATGACTAATAATTGGAGTTTCGTCTATAGATATACATCATTGTTGGATCTTGGCAAGGATATTTTACAAAAGATTGCTTGATCAATGTTAATTATTTCCGAAAAAAAAACAGCCACCTTGTGACGTATTACCGTGTGTTAAGCCCGCTCTCGAGTTGTTGTGACGCTTTGTCTGTTGACAGTTGAAGAGTCTTTCTGGGTTTGTTTCATCTGTTTAATGTCATATTGATAACAATTTAATTAGAAACAGTTTCGATGCAAATATTAGCAGTCACTTTGTGACGTATGCTGTCGGAAAAATTTACAACTATCGAGCAATCCTTGGGATCTTGGTGAGCAATGGCTTACCGAGCAAAAGAGCAGAACCGGT
Organism: Octodonta nipae; assembly: GCA_034190945.1. Taxonomy (NCBI): domain Eukaryota; kingdom Metazoa; phylum Arthropoda; class Insecta; order Coleoptera; family Chrysomelidae; genus Octodonta; species Octodonta nipae. Next base: position 123,253,147 of record CM067216.1, read on the forward strand.
TAGATTTCAGCCCTTCAATTATGCTCTATTGACTGATGGAATTAAAGAAAAGTACCAAATAAAATTTTAACAGTTTTTTATTGCAGACATAAACTTAAGTACAGTCGCTTTTCAGTTATTCAAATGCAATGTATGCTACTCTTCAACCATATGTAGGCATAATATTAAACTTGGCTTGAAAGATAGTATAATCGAGTGTGCAACCTAAATATGCTCTTCATATAAGAATTGTATTTAAGAAGTAATAAGCTTATTTGAATTTTAAATATCTCTCACTGTATTTTAGTATTTGTTTATACATTCAAATTCTTTAACGGTTGAATTAAATTAAATATTGATATAATTATGTGAGTCCGTAGTCTGATTTACCGCTGCACAGTTGTGAAATTTTTAGATCATTACATTCATTCAAGTATAGTGTAATTTGATATCGAATAAAAGAAGGAATTTGTGCTTATTTATGTTGAAACTCATCCATATATTACGGTTAATATACTTTTAGTGCAATAAATATTAAAAGCAGGTCAATACAGCTTTACAGACATTTCTTCACCTGAAGAATAATGTCAAAAGAAACACGACTTTTTAAAGGAAAATTAGCGGAACTTCTCGTTGGATAGCAATAAATTTAGTGACGTTAAATAACAAAATAACCTTAAAAAGTAGAAAGTCGGTTTATATGTGATTATAATTGCGAAACGATTATAATTATTATTATCTTGCTTGAAATTGTTCGACGCAGGTGTACAATCATTGGAACCCGCTTTTCTTGACTCTTTGTCATTATTTATTGTCATTACGGTATTGACCGCAAAATCTATTCAAAATGGTTAAAATGACTGTTTTTTCTCGTTAAAAAGCTTCAGCTTAACAAACAGTAAGACCGGGTGTGGTTTGGTTTCTCTTGTTGAGATTATCAAATCTAGTTAATGTTGAATATAATTAGAAACTATTACTAGTTTCCTGCAAGCCTAAATTGTGTGTATATGTATAATGAAAAAATCTTCAATTCACTTTTTATAAGTAACTTCTGAATGATGGAGGACGTAAGACACAAAAAAGAAAATAATTGTCCAAAATTAAAGTGTAGTAGGGGCAATTTGTAAAAACTGTCCGGAGCTTTAGTTACCTTCCTACAGACAAACTCTCTCGCAGGTATTATTTCAAAAGAGCCGGTATATAGATTTGTTAACTATTTTTCTTGTGTCATATGTGAGATATATTTTAATATACTTATAAGTTTAATGTTTCGATCCTTCTCATGAATCGTTGCCGAGCAATGTTTTCTGAAGCAATTTGGCAATATTGTGTTCGTCCGACTTTTCTATTTCTATTTGATTCAAATTTACAAATGTTTCGTTCATGACTAAATGATTTTTTGTATTTATTGGACAGGACCTGTTAACATGTTACATCTAACTCTATAGAGGATGGTCTAATTTCTACATTGATTAAGAATAAAAAATCGAAGAAAATGTTTGTATTTTGTAAAACAGTGAATAAATTGGGTCGTCCTATATAGAGATAGATAAATATATTGAAATAAATCATACTTATTACACAAAAAAACTAGTTGAAAAATCCATAGACCTATTTTTTCTCCTGTGAGCAGCTGTTCTATAAAAAGGCAACTAGTTATCTGGGTAATTTCCAGAAATGTCCCTAATACACTTTGATTTTGGATTAATTAGCTTATTTGGCTTTCAAAAATTGTTGAGAGGCGAGAAACCCCATATGAGCAATCAGTTTTTGTTTTATATTTGATTTGAAATTTTCTTACAAATTAGTTCTCTTGTTATCTAGAAAAACTAGGTCAAGGAAAACTCAAAACAGGAAAAAGGACTCAAAAATCTGAGATACAATTTAACAAGATATGAAATCAGATTGCAAAATTCTTAGCATACAGGTATAGTTATACCTGTAATATTTTTTATTTTAAAGTTTTCGTCAAAATATCTGTCTTCACAATTTCAGGAATTTATTCCCAACTACAAGAAATGGATGCTTTTTTCAGTCTAGAGTTTTCTTTACTAAATTTCACAATCGTATTATATTCAGTAAAGAATGTACGTTCACAATAAATGGAATCATTTCATGCTGAAAATTGTCGGTTCTGGCAAAGGAAAACCCCCATTTTAAACAATGTGAAAATAGTCAGGAATTTAAGAACTACAACGTATGGGGCTCGTTACCGTTCAATAAATTAATTAATCCATTAAGTATTGCAAATTATTATTAAAAAACTTTTTGTGAATACTTTTTGCCTCAATTGAATGAAGAAAAATTGGAATTTAGAAGAACAATATTATTCCAGCAAGTACGCTGCCCAGCACATAGTACAATGATTGTCAGAAATTGATTTGATGAATATTACTCCAAAAAACCGGATAGCACGGTCTCCAGATCTCACTGCATTAGACGTTTTTTTTTGTGGGGTATCTTAAGCAAAAAGTTTATGCATGATGATATTGATATTTGAAAAATCAAAATCAGAAATTCGGAAAAGGGTATGAAATGTGTGGACATTGGGGGGTTTCATGTTGAATAAATTTCAGTGTTTTCTATTTATCTTATTGTATGTATTCTGTTAAAAATAAATATTGATTTTCTTCTCACAAAATAAATTTTTACTATCAAAGTATCTTGAATGGTTGATTTTACTAAAAAATGATCATATACAAAATTACAGTATAGTAAGTTTACTATAAGATCGATTTCATAAGTTTCTCTCAATGTTTATTTGTTAGAGATTTTTACGGTAACCAAAAATCCATCTAAAAACCTAATTTGGGTTTTCGAATCTTGTTGACTTCTTACATTTTGACGTATCAAAAAATAGAGAGATTTTTTTTATTTTTCAAACTACATTTCTGTATTTCCTGCGTACCCTGTATAACAAAATCGGATTTTGTCAAGGCAAATACTAGTTTCAGGACAAGCAAGAGAAATTACGGAGAATGATCTTTTGATGAAAATTGAAAATAAAGATATAGTTAAGTTCATCCGTGGACATACTGTGTAACATTTCCAGAAGACACGTGAACAAATTAAATTTGGCCAAAAATGTATAAACTAACACGTCACAGACAGCCATAGGCTAGACTGGAATAAAACACAAAGAGCTTGTTAAAAGTGAATACAAAAGAGAAATAAGAATTAACAGGAAAACGTGAACTTAACTGAAGTTAATGTTGAAGCCCATTTTTCAAACAATTTCTTGATTTCATTGTCACACAATTATTAGGGAAATCCAGATGAACAGAAGAAAGAATTCATATATGAGTTTTAGTGTGTCAACAACGAATTTTTCATAAAGATTACTTCTTAAATTAGCTCCCCCACAGCATTTCCAAAATTAAGTGACACCTACCAAAAATAATTCAACGAAAATGAACAATTAATCAGTTATGCCTTGCTCCTTTTAACGAATGAGTTATATTTAGTGTTTAAACAAACAATACATTTTCTTCCATCCTAAAAGGATTTCACTGGATATAATTTATTCCATTTTATGCAGGCACCAATGCACATTCCGCTTACCTAAGTCTCTTGAACATTGTTTGTTTTTTACGGTAATTCTTACGAAAGTAACATGTTGGCACGGATGTCTGCATAGTGGTATTTATATTTACACTTTTTCCACTTGGCGGATACTTAAAAAGACATACTGTGGTAATAGCACAGTCGAGTTGTTTGTTAGTAGATGCTGGGCAAACACAATGCGGTTCAATAAGTACAGTGAATTAATTGCAACGTTTAAAAAAATCATTAGTTACAAGTATTTTTTGTAACAGAATAATTATCATTTTGACTCCAGTAAATTATTTGCAGAGATATAATTATTCTGAAGTACTAATGATAAATAAACATTAATATATCATTATATTGTCCTCTACAGAGAGAATAATTCAAAAATAAGAAGTAATTGCAAGCATGTTACGTTATATTATTTGCACTAACAATTACAAAATGTTATTCATATAAATAGGTACGTGCGAAGTTGCTAGCAGTACTAAAGATGTCTCATCTTTGCCTAAAATAAAATATACTGTTGCTCTGCAAAAAGTAAATGGCTACAATATTAGGAGTTAATTATTAATAATTATTAGAAGTGACATTTCTTACCGATGTATCACTTTTACCTAAGTTTCGTTCCTTTAGCCGATTGCCAACCGATCGGCAATTGGTTAATGCATGGGTACATGAACCGTTTATTGCGCAACTCGATCCATGTACCAGTCGGCAACCAAACCGCCTCAATAATGTGCATGGGTGATCGAAATTACCGTACATTAACTGCTGCGAATCAATCACCGTGTCACTTGGAACACGAACCCGAACCGTTCACTAAACGGTTATTGTTTTGATGGAACGCTATTTTTCTTGTGCGCAGGTATGCAACCGTTATGTATTGGTTATCTAGGCTGAAGGAACGAACCTATAATAAACCAGGAAGCTGTAGCAGATTGTAGGTCATTTTAGAAACACACCTCCTTTATGACCGAAATATGACATACTCTGATTTTTATGATTGAAAGAAAATATGTCTGAATTTCTATTCCGTTCACATTTTTCACGAGGTTTAACATTCTTTCAATCTTGATGAACTGGCTATTTCCAACTGCTAAAGTGTCAGACCTTTGGATATAAAATGCGTTTAAAATTGGAATAAATGTCGAAACTTGTCTTAAACAATAAATATTATGACGAGGGAGCCATTAGTTTCTTTAAGAATTACCAGCTAGCTAAAAGGAGAAGTCTAAAAAATGAGATAATTGTCTTTTCAAATTATAATTATTTTAAAATCAATCAATTTATTTTATTCTCAATTAATTTTTTTGACATGAATTTAAAGAATGTCAAACACTAGTCGTGATGCCGCGTTATAAACTAAGACTATGTTACAATTAGTTTACACATTATATATTGTATTGTATTGTTATTATAAATATACTGTACATAATATTATGACTAACGTAAAAGGAATGCTCTACGAATCATTATCTTCCCGACGATTTTTATGATGTTAATGTAAACATCGGGAACTTGAATGATTGCGCTGCGGTTTTGGGTTAGACAGATATATTCTCTTAGGGAGACAGAATAAGTTGAAGTCAGTTGATATATATGTGCTGTATGGAAAGGTTGTCTACTAAAAGTTATATTAAAAGCTTATTTTGGAATTGGTTGTGATAATTGAACCTATCTCACATATATCTTACATAGCAGCGGTGGGATAGGTATCAGTGGCCCTTTTTTTAAGTGTCAGTAGTGTTAACGTTTGTTTTGTTTCTCTCATTATGGGTAACAAAAATAAAAAAAGAAAATCTGCGAAAAGTTCGAGAAGTCATAAACGGGCGAGGTCATCCAGTGGTTCAAGCAGTATGTGTTCTAATAGTTCATGTGAATCGATGCATGAAACGAGGCGAGAATTAAAACGTTTGAAAAGAGAACTTTGTGAATTAAAACAAAGATCTACAAATACGGTAGTTCGTGCGAGTGATGAATACCTAGTGCCTGTTTTTGATCCATCCAAAGATGATTCATCTATTGAGGATTGGCTGGCGAAAGTTGACAGGTTGGCCGAACGATACAGTTGGGATGACAATACCATTATGCGATTAATTTCTGGACGCTTGCAGGGCAATGCACGTCAATGGTATGATGAGAACGCTAAGTACGACTACAGTTGGGTCGAAACAAAAGCATCGATGTCGCAACAATTCCGTAAGTCTGTTCCTTTTTCTAAATTACTTAAAGAAGCAGCAAACTACGAAACCACACCTGGTCAAAATTTAGGTGACTACTGCTTTCAAAAATTATCTAAATTAAGAGCATTAAATTTGGAAATTCCTGATAAATATTTAGTGGATGCTGTTGTTGGTGGCATCACCGACGAAACCATCGCACGTACTGTAAGATCAGCGCAACATACAAACGCTAATGATTTATATGCGTATTTAAACACTATTGGATATATGCCTGAGAGTAGTAAAACTGTCACTTCGAATAAAGTAATTAATTCTAAAATTATGTCTAGTGATAATTATAGATCTTATCACAACAATGACCTGCAAAGTGGATATTATCAAAGTAAAGAGAAATTACGGTTCAACCAATCAAAATTGCTAAATTGTTTTAATTGTGGGTTGAAAGGACATATTTTTAAAGATTGTAAAAAAAACCGCGTGTTGAATGTTTTAATTGCAGAAGGTTAGGTCATTTTAAGAACAAATGTCCATTTCCTAAGAAAGAAGTTCAACAAGTGGATGCTCTGATCAGTAATACGCAGTTAAATAGTTTCTTACAGCCGGTTCGAGTAAATGGCAAGAAAATAAATAGTTTAATAGACTCAGGCAGTTCAAACACACTTATAAGAAACTCGGTTGTTGAAAAGTTAAAACTTTTTCGCGGTGATTCAGAAAATGATGTGACATTGCGTAGTTTTATGGGTACTCTCTTAAGCAGTAGATCATTTTGCAACATTCGTATTAGTATTCAGGGTGCAACGGCTCTAGTTAATGCCGTGATTATTCCAGACAAATATTTAAATCATGACTTATTGATAGGGCGTGATTTCATTAATCAGGAACACATAGTTATGATTGCATGTAAGAAACGACTAATTATGTACAGTTTGGCCCCATTTAAAAACTGTGAAATAAACTTAGTTGAAGTATGCGATATGAACCTCGACCTAAATAATTTAAATTTGGGACATATTTCACACACTGACCGGCAAAGTTGTATTTTTTTAGTACAGAAGTTTACAGATTGTATTTCATCCTCCATGGCTAATTTAGGAAATACGAGTACTGTGGAAATGGAGATCAAATGCATAACTGAGACTCCGATTGTACGCTATCCTTATCGTATACCAAACTTAGAGAGAAATATTCTTCGAAATATGATTCAAGAGTTACTAGATAATCAAATTATTCGTGAATCCACATCGCCGTATGCAAGTCCTGTTACTCTGGTAAAGAAAAAGGATGGAGAATACAGAATGTGTATAGACTTTCGGCAACTAAATGCAATAACAATAAAAAATCGTGGAGTACTCCCACATATTGAAGATCAAATTGACAGATTAGGTGGATATAAGTATTTTACAACCCTAGACTTGGCCTCAGGCTTTTACCAAGTCTCGATGGCTGGTAACTCAATCGAAAAACAGCATTTGTAACCCCGGATGGCCACTACGAATTTCTACGGATGCCTTTTGGCTTAGCCAATGCCCCTTCTGTTTTTCAGTCATTGATTGACAAAGTACTTGGCCAATTAAAAAATGAATTTGCTTTTCCATATATTGACGATATCATCATCCCATCATTAACAATACCTGAGGGATTAGAACGCTTAGAGAAAGTCTTAATACAACTTCGTAAACATAACCTCACTCTCAAAATTAGTAAGTGTGCATTTTTAAAGACAACAATAGAATATCTCGGTAGAGAAATAAGTTTTGAAGGAGTGAAACCTGGAAGGAGGAAATTGAAGCCGTTCTAGACATGCCTCAGCCTCGCAACGTTAAACAAGTACGTCAGTTTCTCGGATTGGCCAGTTACTTCCGTAAATTTGTTAAAAACTTTGCTATGATAGCAGAGCCCTTAACAAAACTAACACGAAAAAATGCAGTCTGGTCATGGCATAATTCACAGAAGCAAGCTTTTCAGCACATTCAAACGGCGTTAACCTCATGTCCAATTCTTGCAATATATAATCCCAAGCTGAAGACAGAACTCCATACTGATGCATCCGCAATTGGCTTGGGAGCAATGCTACTCCAACTTGACACTAAGGGCGAAGTACACGTTGTCTCTTATTTTAGCAAACAAACAACGGCTGACCAGAGACACTACCATTCATACGAATTAGAAACAATGGCTGTAGTATACGCGTTGAAATATTTTCGGGTTTATCTTATAGGTATAGACTTTAAAGTCGTCACTGACTGCAACGCTTTGAGAACCACGTTATCTAAAAAAGATTTAATACCGCGCATTGGAAGGTGGTGGTTAGAGATTCAGGAGTATACGTTCGATATTGAATACAGAGCTGGAAGAAAGATGGCACACGTTGATGCTCTCAGCAGAAACCCGATGATTAACAAAGACATCGAAATTGAAGTAATGCAAATAGACCTTACAGAAAGTGATTGGATAACTTCAGCCCAATTACAAGACGAACAAATTGCCAGAATAAAAAACATTTTGGAACTAAAAGTTAAAAGCAATGATAACAAACACTATTTTAAAAATTTTGTATTGAAAGGAAGTAAGGTATATAAAAAACAAGACAATGGAGCTCAAACGTGGGTTGTTCCTCGAGCAGCTCGTATGCAAATATGCCGCTTATGTCATGACGATTCAGGCCATCTTGGAATAGAAAAGACACTAGAGAGAATTCGAGAAAATTACTGGTTTGCTCAGAAAATTTGTAACGAAATATGTCAACGCCTGTTTAAATTGCCAATATTATAAACATACCACCTCTAGACGACAATGTAAGTTGAATCCGATCGAAAAAATTCCAATTCCCTTCCAGACGTTACATATAGACCATGTCGGCCCCTTCGAGACAAGTAATAAAGGAAATAAATTTCTATTTGTAATAGTTGATGGATTTACAAAATTTACGTTCATAGAACCGGTTCGCAACCAAAAGACTAAGCACGCGATTAAAGCTCTTGCAAATCTAATGTTTATTTTTGGAGTACCTTCCAGGATTATCAGCGATAGAGGTTCGGCTTTTACCTCTCGAACCTTTAAATCATATTGTGACGTATATGGGATAAAACACATACTAAATGCTGTAGCATCCCCTCGAAGTAACGGTCAATGTGAAAGATATAACAAAACAATTGTAAGTGCATTAGCGTCATCAACAGCTGGAACCGACCCCAAAGATTGGATGTAAAAGTAAAGCAAATCCAAAGCGCTCTGAATACAAGTTTTAATAAGGGCATTAACACAACACCGATGAAGGCCCTTATTGGGTATAACTCAAAACATGCCGCTGAAGCGAAAATTCTTAATGCTGTACAAAGTGAAATAAATAGAGATGACTTAGAAAAACTGAGAGAAAAAAATTCAACCCACATAACACATGACCAACAAAAACAAAAGGAACGTTACGATAAAGTAAGAAAAGAGGCTTTAAAGTATTACGAAGGTGATTTAATTATGACGAGGATAACGAGTATGCCTACCACTGGAAGTAGTCACAAATTGTTAGCGAAGTATAAAGGCCCATTCCGTATTACAAAAGTTTTGTTCAATGACAGATATGAAGTGGAAGACTTAAGAGAAGGTTTTAGGAGTAGACGAACAGTGGTGCCAGCCGATCACATCAAAAAATGGATAACTATCCAAATCGATGAGTAAAGTAATATTTCCTTAAGTAGCGAAAGTCGCTTATATTAAAGTAAATTTAAATTTTAAAGTACAAATGTAAGACGAAAGTCGTCGTTAGTTAAAGTAAGTTAAGGCGAAAGTCGCCACAGTACAATATACAAATGTAAGACGAAAGTCGTCATTAGTTAAGTAAATTTAAGGCGAAAGTCGCCACAGTAAAGTACAAATGTGAGACGAAAGTCGTCATTAGTTAAGTAAATTTAAGGCGAAAGTCGCCACAGTAAAGTACAAATGTGAGACGAAAGTCGTCATTAGTTAAGTAAATTTAAGGCGAAAGTCGCCACAGTAAAGTACAAATGTAAGACGAAAGTCGTCATTAGTTGAAGTAAATATAAGACGAATGTCGTCCTTAAAATAAGTTTAAGGCGAAAGTCGCCACAGCAAAGTGCAAATATAGGACGACAGTCCTCATTAAAGTAAGTTTAATGCGAAAGTTGCCACATATTAAAGTGTAATTTCAAGGCGAAAGTCGCCAATGGTTAAAAGTTATTATGGAAGTTGTTGAAATTTAAAAGTCCAATGTGAAAACTACAAATGTTTGATGTTTAGTTTATTATCGAGTATAAAGTAATACTAATTGTAGATCTCAGCTTAGTAAATGCTCTTAGATAAGTATGTGCATAAGGTAGATGATAGTTCGTAGGTGCCAGTCTGAGGACAGACTGCAAGTCAGGAAGGCCGATTGTTACAATTAGTTTACACATTATATATTGTATTGTATTGTTATTATAAATATACTGTACATAATATTATGACTAACGTGAAAGGAATGCTCTACGAATCATTATCTTCCCGACGATTTTTATGATGTTAATGTAAACATCGGGAACTTGAATGATTGCGCTTCGGTTTTGGGTTAGACAGATATATTCTCTTAGGGAGACAGAATAAGTTGAAGTCAGTTGATATATATGTGCTGTATGGAAAGGTTGTCTACTAAAAGTTATATTAAAAGCTTATTTTGGAATTGGTTGTGATAATTGAACCTATCTCACATATATCTTACAACTATTTTTATAATTAAAATATTACATTTAGATCAATGTAAGTTCTGATTCCTGTAGAATCTAATAGTGATATTTACTTTCAAAAGTTACTGCATTTGCATGTTTTTTCTTAAACAAGACAACCAAATCCGTTGATATGACACATTTTATAAACTACATATTTAATTTGGATGGAGATGATTAGTGTTCAATTTCTAAATAAACTGATACCGTTCACCAATGGACGCGAGAACATGACAGCATGGTGTAACATACTTTGGAATTGGAAAACATCCTTATCCTTGATGTATCATCATAATACTATTACTGCTGTTAGATTTCAAGAAACGCTTAGGGAAGTCAAAAGCATCTCTTTGCCAAGCATTCCATCACTGATTGATTACGCAAGAACCTCACATATTATTATTATCCGATTATGTTCAAATATAATACGTGAATTTTGATGAAAAACAAAGATATTAATTCTAGACTTAAAGTTCAGCTCTCAGGATAAGATCAATATACACAATATACTTCGGTACTTTTGCATAGATAGGCTGACTGTTCGTATTGTTAATAGTTCTTTTTCTCAATATTGATGTAGGTACTTATAGCGAGACCTGACAACACAAAAAGTACAACCATCCCTTGAATGAAAATGTGTTGTAAAGTGCTTATATGATAAGGCAAAAAGCATATCTTCATCCACTAAAATATTTAAAAATGAAGTCAACATTATCAAACGAATGTAGTTGAAAATCAATATCCAGAATGATTTATAAATAAAACTATAGATGAACTAGATCCACGGTCGCAACTAAACAAAACAGAAAATCAACACACCACTAATACGAACCAAACATAAACAGAAAACAGAGTTATGAAACAATTAAGTGTTAAACATCTGTTAATTAGAACCGACACCCATAGAATAGACTGGGATAAAACAAAGATGGTAAATAACGCGGAAATCGGGGCACCAGCAATTGGGATGAACAAATCTATTGCTTGAAGAGCAAAAAAACGGTAAGTGACAACGTACCGCCAAACGGTTACTGTCAATTTTTAGGGTTCCGTATATACAATATACGGATACCCTTATAATATAACTCAGGATTCCTGCCTCTGTCACATCACAGCAATTTTCTCCTAAACTAGTGGACGGAAGAGGTTGAAATTTGGTATCAATGTATAGTTTGCTGACCTGATCAGGAGTACATATCGTAAATGAAGAAATTTTGATTTTAGGGGTACTTCTGGGGGGAAAAACTAAAAAAATCGACCGTTCCCCCCCTGATCTCCGAAACTACTGAGCCTAAAATTTTGAAAAAAATAGGAAATATAGAACGCTGCCCGAAAATTACAGGAAAAATAAGGAGAAACCATTAATTTTAATTTTGGGGGGCAAATTATAGAATTAAATAAAAATTTAAAAATAAAAAAAATTCAAACGCATCATGTAATATATCAAATGAAAGGTCTCATTCTGAGGAACACAAATATATTTTTTAAATGTTGTAAATATACCAAAATTTACCCATTTCCCCCTCCTTATCTCCGAAACTATAAAACGTAAAGTTTTGAAAAAAATTAGAGGTATAGCTTCTGACCTGAAGTTTACTGGAAATATAAGGAGAAACCTCTACTTTTAATTTTGGGGGGCAAATTACAGAATTAAATGGAAAATATAAAATTAAAATTGTTTCTAACCCATCATGTTATATATCAAATGAAAGGGCTCATTACGACGAAAACAAATATATTTTTTTCATATTTTTAAAATAAATTAATTAAAATATATTAACAAAAATATAAAAAAAATTACTAATTCCCCCCCTAATATTAATTTTTGGGGGCCAAATTAGAAAATTAAATACATATGTATTCTTATAAAAATCAAGCGAGTCCTGAAGCAGATAAAACAAAAAGTCTATGTGTGGGAAATCAAAGTGTATATTTTTTATAAATTTAAAACGCTTCCTTTAAAAGATATAAGGGTAAATATAAGAAAATGCATTCATTCCCTGCTTGTCTGAAACTGGAATATTAGAATCTTGAAGGTAGTACGGAACCCTAAGTATGCCAGTCCAACTTGCACTTGACCAAATTATTTTTAACAAGCAATAAAAATTTTGACAAAGACTCCAGGAATGGAGTTGAAACTTCACTGGATATATGAGTTTTCGCTTCGATTTGTTTTGGAAGATCAGTATCTTGCTCGAATATTCAAAACTGGATCACTTTCTGTTCTCCAAATGCCTTTATTATTTTAATTTAATTAACAATTTTTCAATAATCACGTTTCCAGCTGTCATACTTAGAAAATATGTAGAGATTACCGATTAACGAAAATTCGTTGTTTTAGACCATTAATATTGGGGAGTTCTGTAGCGCACACCTGGGATTTCAAGTACCCCAACAGAAAAAAAACTAATGGTGTCAGGTCCGGTGTCCGAACGGCAATTCTTGTCGAAATGTTATTTAGTCATCCACTGCTGTTACGTCATCTGTTACCACTAGTAGAAAAGTCTACAACCGTTCAACAGATACAAGGGGGGAGAAGAATTTTGAGTGGCACATATACAGTGCCAGTCAAAATTATTATCACATACCTACATTATAACAAATTTCAATGAGTGTTCCAAATGGCACTTCTCCAAATTATTATTTTACTTGCCATGACTGGCTGTGCACATTGTAACTGATTAACACTCTCTGGACAGGAATCAGTTTATATATATATATATATATATATATAATAATAATTCTCGTAGCCTTCTGCTTTCGCTTCTAGTTACTCGAATACCTGAAGAGGGCAGATGTGACTCTGCCGAAACGTCGTCATTTTACCATCGATCCCGGCAGGGATCTGTTATCAACTACGCGGATGAATTCCCGGAAACCACCTAAAACATTTAGTGCCCGCGAAAAATATATATATATATATATATATATATATATATATATATATATATAAATATATATATATATATATATATATATATATATATATATATATATATATATATATATATATATATATATATATATATATATATATATATATATATATATATATATATATATATATATATATATATATTGTAATGGATTTAAACAGACACGAAATAATATAAAAATTTTAGCAATTTGAATAGTTAAATAATTGGGATAATGTAAAGAAAATGCATACATATATAACAAAAAAAAGGAAATTGCAGGAATCATATTATAAATAGAGTTAACCTAAAAATACAAACAATGTAAAAAAATGTTTCAAAAGCAAATTGTTGAAAGGATAAAAGGTTTATATGCCATAAACTTAGATATTATATCATGCAGATTTTAATAAAAGTTTAATACTTATATAAAGAAATATATGCAGGGATTCATAATTAGGTTAAACATTAAAAGGTGAAATTCAATTATAAAAATCACAGTAGAGTTTGTAGAACATGTATAGATCACATATTAGGCCATGAAAACACCAAATAAAACATATTTTAGATCAAAATGAAGTTTTAAATACATACATTTTTTAGTAAATAGAGAATTGAAATGTCAGAATTATAAAAACCGTTATAAGTCTTCAGAAATGATGGAACAGTAAAGAAATTTATCATAATAGATGGAACGTAGAGCATAGTTTATGAAAAGTAAATAGTTCAAAAGATATAAAGTCTAAATTTTAATAAAATCCAATTTGTTTAAAGTACCTGTTAAATGACTGGTGGCAACAGGTGGCAAATGTCAACTTAATGTTTTTGAAAATATGAATTAAATGATTTGGATAAAATTTATGAGAGTAAAAGGTATTGAAATTTAAGTTGAAAGGAAAATAGAAGCGGAAATGGAAATAGCAGGTGGCAAAATAAATCACATAAATAGGAAATCTGACATTGACAAATCCTTTTTGGTCGTCAAGCGTCGAGCAGATAGGTTCGAAAAATTTTCGTTCTCATAAATTCAGTTTCCATGACAACGAAGTTAATGTCCTATGATATAAAACAAATTTAATGTTCCATGTCAGAAATAGAAGAGTAACCTGGAAATTTTAATATAAATTTATTTGGAAAGGCGAATTAAAAAATAATTTTTATAAATGGTTGAGAATAAGAAGATGATGGTATTAATGGTATAAAAAAATTAAAAATCAAAAGTATTTGGAGAAAACCAATTGCAAACCAGCACGAGAAATTCAATTGAGTGGTAAATTGTACCAGTAAAGTATTCGAAATTTTGGAATTTTAATAAAGGTCAACAATTAGAAGAAAAGAATAGGAAAACAACAACAGTGAGTTTTTGAATCATTGTTTAATAAGCAAATTATAAAAAAATAGCCAATCAGTGATAATAATAAAGGTTTTACAATTTTAGAATAATAAATATCTGTGATTGAATGATCAAAATATTTTTGTAACACAATTTAATAGAAATTTAAGAATATTTAAGTGACAGGAAATTTATTTTGCTTAGAAAGAAAGCTTGTATAAATATTGTATTGTGGAAAATTTTAAATAAATTGTAACCTAATTGAAAATTTGGAAATTTGATTATTAGTAATTTAATAAAATTAAAATAGAAAAAGTGCAAATATAATTTCAAAATTTTAAAAAAAGTGTAAGTGAACCTGAGGAGAAATAGAAACTTGTAAGATAAACAAGATAAGTATAAAATTTATTTATTTAACATTTGAAGATATGAACCCAAGCGAAAAAGACCCTGAGATATAAAATACTAGTTCGATTTATTTAAAAATTTTGTAATTCATAACAAACAATTATAACTATATATATATATATATATATATATATATATATATATATATATATATATATATTTTTGATTGAGAAGTCTTGGGTTTTTGGGACCATTGAAATAATTCTAATTTAGTTTTTCGTGGTAATTATTATATTTTACGTACGTTTCGACCAATTCTTGGTCTTTTTCAAAAATATTGTTTTTTGGAAAATTAATGACCACCTATGAAATGTATAAATAAACAAAAAACTAGTCAAATAATAAAATACTGTTACTTACATAATTTTACACACACTTAACCACTGTATATAAACTTAACATATTTGAAAAGTATTGCGCCACTACAACTAAATTTATCTGCCTGCCTTATGATAGTCAATATGCAAGATGTGTTCGCCTCTTCGGGCCGTAAAGAAATAAATCACTCGTTCGTTTGCATTTTTAAGTGTTTGGTTATATACAAGGGCGGTATAATTATTTATCAGTTTGTTTCTTTAAATAGATTGCTGTATATTGTGCTTAGATTTTTGGTATCACTTTTTGCATTTACCGTACATGGTTGTTTCTGTATATATATCATTTCATATATTTCTCGTTAATTTGATTTGATTCAGTTTGCAAAATTTTAGTTTTTTCATAGTCAAAAGTGTGTTTTGTTTCCATCATGTGATTAGTTAAGGCAGTTTTATTTTTTTTGTCGTACTTATGACCATTAAGTCTATTTTTTAATAGCTGCGATGTTTGACCGATATATGTTCCTTTACAATTTTTACAAGGTATTTCGTATATGACATTACTTTTTTTTTCTTTCTTAATTTTCGTTTTTAATTTTGTGAAATGTTTATTTAATGTGTTGTATCCTTTATGACTTATAGTAATATCTTTCTTCTTAAAAACATTTTTTATTTTTTCTGTTAACTTAGGAATGTATGGTAATGTTAGAAATTTTTTATTTTGTAGAGGTAATTTTGTTATTGCTTGTTCTTTGTTATAAAATTTATGTATTCTTTTCTTAAAAATTGATTCAACAAGGTCAGCTGGATACTTGTTTTCTTGAAGGGCCTTTTTTGCTTTCCACATTGACTCTTTTCTATATTCTGGGTCTGATAGAAGTATGGATCTGTCCGCTAAGTTTGTAATGACCGACTTTTTGTGTGATATTGGATGTTGTGATTTAAAATGTAAATATCTTCCCGACCATGTACATTTTGTATACCATGACGTTCTAATGCATTGGTTTTTATGATGTAGGGTCATATCAAGAAAATTGATGACCCCATCTTTTTCTATTTCTATGGTGAATTTCAGTTTTTCGTGATAATTATTGAAGTGGTTTAATATTACTTGACTTTTATTTTTGGGAATTGCCAGTATGCAGTCATCCACATATCTGAAAAAGAAGGGTAGATCAAAATCCAAATTCCCTATTACTGTTTCCTCTAGGTCTTCCAGGACTAGCTGGGCAATTACACTTGATATTGATGCACCCATTGCGCAACCACTAATTTGTTTATATGTTTTGTTTTCGTAAATGAAATACGTTGAGTTTAGCGTTGTTTCGATTGCATTTAATAGGTCATTTAGTGGAATGTCAGTGTATTTTCTTAACTTGTTCCAGTTTTTTTCGATTAGTTTTTTAGTCAGCCCTGTTGGAATATTGGTGTATAGGGAGATTACATCTAGAGATATTATTATATAATCTTCTGGAATCATTATGTTTTTAATTTTATTTTTGAAGTCCCATGAATCCTTAATGTAATATTGATTCTTATTTGTGATGTTAGCGAGTATAGATTTTAAAAATTTTGACAATTTTTCAAATGGAGATTGAGTACATGATACAATAGGTCTAAGTGGTATACCAGTTTTATGTAATTTAGGTAATCCATATATTCGTGGTGCTATGGCATTGTTTGTTTTTAAACTTTTTGCTATATTAGGAGAAATATATGATTTTTTTTCCCAATCATTAATTAAGTTGTTATTTAGTTTTTGATAAACATTTGTCGGATCGTTGTTTAGTTCCTTATATGTTGTGTTATCTGCAAGGAGTTCGTTTATTTTTGCTTTATATTCGGAGGCATACATAATTACCGTTTTATTCGACTTATCTGGTTTCAACACCATTAGTTGTGGATTTTGTTTTAGAAAATTGTTTGTTTTTTGAAGATTCCTAGTAATTATTTTTTGATCTTTACTTAAATTTGTGTTTTTTAATTTATTCTTATGATTTTTAATATATTAGAGCATCTTAATCTTATTTCATTTTTCTCCTCCATAGTGAAGTTAATAATTGTTTGTTCAATATTTGCTATGTATTCAGGGATTGGTATTTCTTCTGGCTTTTGTGTGGGTACTGCAAATGTGGATCCAAGACTAAGGATGTTGAGTACACTGTCTGGTATATCACAGTTAGTTAGGTTTTCTATCCAGTCCTTCTTGCTACAAATTTCAGTATTATTCCTAATATCCATTCGTTTTTGTAAGTTTTGAATCTTTTTGATGTTATTGGCCCTTATCTTTTTGAACATCACTTCATTTTTTATACTTTCTCTTTTTAGGTAATCATTAAATATATCTTGCGGTATCGTAGTCTTCAAACTATTACTAATATTGTCAAAATTTTTTTGAGCGCTATTAATTGCTTAAACTATCCGTTATGAGAAGGTTAAGAGTATTAATTTTAAATTTTTTAAATATGCTTTCAGTAAAATTTTGTTGCAGTGACTTACAATTAAAATTTAGGTGTTTTAATTTAAAATTAAGAAAATTTGGTGTTAAATTATCGGTTTTACATCTCAAAAGAAAAATTCTTCGGTTTTTTTGTTTAGTGGTTTTTTCCATTATCCTTATTAGTATTTTCATCTTGTCATAAATATTTTTTCCATATGTTTTTTGGATATCCTTTAGTGTGAGCATTTTTTCACCCATGCCCTATATATTTTTATGTGGAAAGGGAACAATTGTTTTATCTTTCCAAATGGTTCTCGGTCCTCCTTTTTCTTCTCTTTTTTGAAAAAGACCAAGAATTGGTCGAAACGTACGTAAAATATAATAATTACCACGAAAAACTAAATTAGAATTATTTCAATGGTCCCAAAAACCCAAGACTTCTCAATCAAAAATATATAAACCGAGGACCGAGAACCATTTGGAAAGATAAAACAATTGTTCCCTTTCCACATAAAAAATATATATATATATATATATATATATATATAATTATAGAAATAAAGTTCTGGCAGTTTAATTTCGTACTTTGTATGAATCCTGAATTACTCATAATTTTCTCCAAACATAGATAAGTATGACATAATATACATAATACTATTTATATACAGAAATACTGACTGTAGATATCTCTTTGTCTCAGAATATCTGTAAGAACATATTTCTGTACGATCAACCAGGAAACCGGGCAATTTTTCTAAATTGCTTTACAGGCAAAATATTCAAGGGGCTCCAAATAAATTATTTCAAATTTTTCTAATATTTTGAATGACATTCATATCCACAAACTCCCGAACTATACAGTTCTTGGAATACTTGCTCACCGCCCTGTGTAGCAATTTTACAACGGATTTGTTATTCTTATTCTAAATGTATTCAACTAATTGTGCTTTCTATATAAATACCATCGTGCTTGCGACATTTGATGCAAGTTTTATAGTTCATAAAGTGACATTTTTATGCCGGCAGAACAAATTCCACGTGTTGACGAGAAGTTGGTAACAAGAAAAAACATGAAGTGCAAAATCTATAACGTATAGTAACCACACGTGCTGAAATAAGGTTCAGCCCGAGATTGTGCGAAATAAAACAGCAAATTTACTCGTTGTTCTTTAATCAAAGTCTTACGAAGAATATTTCTTTTCGTCATAACTGGAATGGTTATATTATGAGATGTTGTAAAATTTGTGAAATAATAAAGATACTAACCAAACGTGAGAATAATATTGAGGCATTTCAACATAGCAAAGCATTTTTTTAAATAAAATATTAATCGACTTCCTAGTAGTACTAAAAAGTTGAAAATAATTAATAAAACATAACACAAGCAATAAAAAGAACATTCATCGTTATCAGATACCTACACACAAAATAAAAAATGTAAACAACAAGTGCTCATCGTGTACAAATTAATTACCTACCTATCTAGTATAATTTGAAAACAGTGCCAAGTAGTAATCAAGTTTGATGAAGTAGTAGATTGTAAGCAGCTGGATTTTAGGTTTGCTTGGTACCGACTTCATATATATATATATATATATATATATATATATATATATAAATAGGTAATTAATTTGGACAGAATGAGCACCATTTGTTGTTTAAATTTTTTATTTGAATGTGTAGGTACCTAACAACAGTGAATGTGCTATTTATTGTCTATTGTCTAATTAACTATTTTCAATTTTTAGTACTACTTGGAAGTCGGTTAATCTTTAAAAAATGGTTTATTTTCAACTTCTTAGTTTTTTTTAAATCTGTTTTTTTTATATTTTCTTTTCAGCTTTTTGTTCTATTTTGTACTCATGTAGTATTTATTTTTTATTAATCGACTTCAAAAATGGAGGAGGTTATCAATTCGATTGTATTTTTTTAGACTTTCTTACCTCAGTACTCTGACAAGTGAAAACCGATTACGATCATTCTTTTTTCATTTAATACAAGAGACTTCCAGTCCCATACTTTTTAAATTTTTTTCAATGACATGGAATGGTTCAATTTGCAAAAAATCGGCAAAATCTTATAACCGACTTCTTAATGTATCCTAATATATGGCGAAGTTAGTTGAAAATATATTGCAATTTCATCAGTATATTTGTTAATTAATTGCTTTCTAGATGTATGTTTTCAATTTGTCTGCATATTTACAGGGTGTTTCTAAAATAGATTTCCAAACTTTTGCTGTGTACAGGAACTTATCAAAATAAGGTAAAAAAGTTCCTATTAACATGTGTCCTAAAACGCATCCTTAGGACGTTATATGCCCTTAAAATGGCTCAAACGAAACTGCTTTTATTTTGTTATTGACAAAACGATCTAAAATAAATAGAGAAAAATGTATGGGTCTTACATAATTTTTACAACAGGCAAATCATAAGTGTCCTATTTAGGTTGGTGAAGTGGGTATCTGTACATAAAATTGTAAAAAATTTAAATAAAAAAATACGGGCCTAAAAACCCCTTCACCAATCTAAATAGGACGCTTTTAAGGGCATATGGGTTCCTATGGGTGCGTTTTAGGGCACATGTTAATAGGGAAAATTTGGCAAAAGTTTGGAACCCTATTTTAAGAACACCCTGTACAGTGTCCACTTAAATTGGAATAGTTTAATAAAGTAGTAGCAAAATAATAAGTTATTCTACATAAAAAAATTTGCATAGTCTAACCTAACCTAAAATGAAATTCTCACATGTCACTTTTATAAATAACTGTATGCGAGGTTTGTCAAAACGATGAATTTTCCTTAATAGTGAAGTATAATATAATAGTATATAATACATGTGGAATTTCTTATATTAAAGTTATAAAATTTAATCTACATCAGTTCTTTGTTCTTATAAAAATTAAAGTTTATCTTTTGATCGTTGAGAATTGTTTTTAAGGCTAAGGTTAAGGTTACTTTTATCTGTCATTTCTTTTGGCAATGTCGAAACTGGTTAAGAATTAAAGTTGCCGATTTATAGATGGGTAAAAACCTTTGCTGGCTACATATTAATTTGAGACACACGTGAAGGTGAGTTCTTTATGTCGTTGTCATTTCGTGCCATTACTATCGTTATACAAGTTTACCGTTGATTACACAAAACCCAGAAATGTAGCCAATAGGCAGTTTTATATGTTTATATAAATTCATTGCAATATAAGGCGTAGTAAAACTATAATTATGGATGGTTAAAAATACGTTAGAAACGAAATCTTTTATTGGGTGGCCCATAAGCAGCTGCATATACACGGGAGTTAGAATATAGAGTGGAGTGGAGAGATATTATTGTTATATAGGGTGGTTAGAAAAAACTTGAAAAAAAATAATCGGGAAACCCACAAGCAGTTGATTACATATGGTAGTTGATAGATAGGGCAGAGTAGGACAATTCTTATACAAGATTTTTTTTTAATGAGAAAAGAACGTTATACTTGTAGGGTAGCCCCTTAGCAGTTACAATCGAGGATGGTCAGAGTATAGGGTAGAGTGGAGTTATAGTTAAACAGGGTGGTTAAAAAAATGTTACATTGGGTGGCCATTAGCAGATGCTTATACAGGGTGGTTATGCTGGAGTATAATTATACTAATGCAGCTTGATTTAAAAAATGTTATGGAACAAAAATGCTGAATTTGTAGCCCATAGGCAGATGCATATATAGACTGGTTAAAATATTGGATAGGGCAGAATTGTAGTTATAACGGGTGAAAAACTTTTAGGATAAGAAATCATTTATTTACAAGGTGTTGTATGTATACGATGGTTGAAATATAATAGAAATTAAATTATAGTATGTGCTTAAAAAAAATACAAACAAAAGTTTACTTATTACTTAACGAGCAGGTAGAGTTTCAAAAAAGCATCCTATTTGAAATTTTTAAGTAACTAATAATCAAAAATGATATATTTAAATTTTCTTAATCAGTTTACCACTTTGTTTCTATTTCAATATTCTTGTAGACAAAAATGCCATATTTATGTAATCCTTCATATCCTTCACATACCTACTGTTGTAGACAAGATCCTTCGGTCTGTTTCAAAATGGTTTGTTGTCATTCATGAATTTCTTTCCATTTGAAAATGACATAGTATGTCGAAACTAGTCACGGTTTTTTATGTTTATTTATTAAATAAATAAATAAATTAGTGATATAAAACAAAGTAATTCATTTTTCTACAATCACAAAGCAAAGGGTTTATAGGGTGGCCCATAGACAGTCGCATATACAGAATGGTTGGAATATAAAGTGTTATAATTATAAATGGTGGTTCACAAAATTTTAGAAAACAAATTATAATGGGTCCATAAGCATATAGAGAGACGTTGAAGTATATTATGAAGTAGAATTATTATAAAGAGTGTCTCAATAAATGTTAGGGAATTGAAATTAAAATGATTTCATTTCCTCTTAGGAAAAAGTTGTTTACAAATCAAATGTCCGATTATTTGTATATATGTATCCACCTTTGTCTTCTAAATGTTATTTATGGCATATTCTTGATTATTTTTATGTGTTCTTGGAAAGTAACACCACAATCGAAACAAAAATCTGTATATTCAGGAAATCAAACGTTTTCAGGTCTATTCTGACCTCGTTTTCAATGGCTTTAACATTATATTGAAAATATAAAATGCAAAATGAAAGTTTGTTATATGATATTTAAGTTGACAAGAAAAATTTGGTCATTCATTATTTCAATTTTGTTGTCCAATTTGAATGAGAATAAGTTCAAATTAGTTTTCCATTTACTTGCTACGTGATTTTTTATCAATACAGATATCAACATTTTATTACTTTTTGCTTCAATATCTTGAAAGTGTTTTTTTGGCAATAACCACCTTAGTTACTTTCACACTTCAACTTAAGCATTATTCCTTAATGGGTGAAACAATATTTCCTAGTTAGGAAAAACATTCGTTTTGAACTTATTTTTTTTTGGGAAAGATGAAAAATAAAGTGTATAAAACAGGGCCCAGAAATCGAGATGTTCTTTCTGTCAGAATAAGGCAACTAGGTCTAGAAATCACTATTCCTGACCCTAGGCGAGTAGTTAGAGTGAATAGAAGAACTGAGAAATGTATTCGCATAGTTGGAGAACTAGTAGAGAGATATCACAGTTAATTATTTGTATTATAAAAAATATTGTTTTATACTTTTTCAATTTAATCAGTTATCATAAGAACAGAATAATTACTATAAGAATAAAACGATAATTTGTTAAATTGAAACATTTGAATACCTGACACTACTGAAATGTCAATGCATGATGTCTACAGTTTTTATGGCTAATTGCAAAATAAAACATAAATATGCAATAATTTTTGTATAGGCCAAACTAATGACTTTTTTTTGTGATGAAAGTCGGCATATGCGGTTAAAATATTGTACTGAATATATTTTTTAAAATGTCTGACGTGAAGCAGAATATCGGGAATCGGCATTTTTTGTCAATTAGAAGTTTAAAGTTCAGATTATAGTTAATTATCTTAAAACTGTGACCTATCATCCTCTATGACTGCAAAAATTGAATTTTTTTTATCTATTTTCATGTAAATAACAAAATATAGGGTGTAACATATTTTAAAAGAACATTACCAAGATTCAGTTACCTCAGATGATAAGTTTGTGTACTTTTCGTCGAAACATTTATTTATAACATAAATGCAAAAAAGTGAACAGCCAGATTGCCTACGGTAAAAACGTACTATACAATTATTTAATCATCAGAAATCAAATGATGAAAGTACAACAACGAGTTCAACATTTTCAAATACTATTAACGCCGTGCTTAATTCATTATCTTTTCAATTTTAAAATAAGTTGGACAAACCTGTCACGGATATTGTAATGGATTGTTCCTAGAAAGCACTTAACATGACGGAATTTATGTGAATGCTTCCTTCAATTCACTATATACAGGAAAAATATAAACAATATTGTATGATTTGTCATTAAAAGCTATATAGGAAGTCCACGATATATTAAATTTTGCCTTTATATTAGCGGTGTCCTGCTGCGTTGAGCCAGGAGGTGGTGACCTCCTGGAGTAGATGTTCCATGTTGTTCAATATTTAACTGCACCTTCGAATTATAAAATTATAAGTAAACTCAGTTGGCTGGCGGTAAAACAACAGTATTTTGTAACTATTTTGCGTTAAATAGGTTTTATTTCAAACGAGAATTTCAATTATTGTTCTTTTGACAAATTTATATGAGAATTATGACAGCGAGATATAAGAATTTTCTATTGAGTGAGCAAATGAATATATTTGCGTAACATTCCCTTTTGTTTTGAAGAAAATAATGAATAGTTAGTATTTTTATTGCAATATGTAAATAACCCTATTTTTAATTTGATATTTATTATAATTAAGTGTTTTATGTCTTTAAGTTGCCGGAAATAACTTCAGTACATTTTGGCGGGATCCTAAGTTCAATTTTGTAATAGTGTTTAAAACTTTTTTGACTTGTTTAGTACTAATATCATTTCTAGAATAATTGTAAATTCTGTACTCACTAAATATATAATATTTTTAGCTGATGTGACCATTGCTTATATTTTCATAGTCAAATCTTGGGGCGATTTATATTTCTTCACTTCTTCTTTGGCTAAATTAAGTCTTTCTTGCAGTGCAAAGGTAATCGTAGTCAAAAAAGTTGAACAGCAGCCTTCTTGGTTAAAACTACGTATTGTTCAATCTAGGACTATGTTTAACTATTTCAAGTATAAGCATTTTTTAAGTCAAATCAAAAGCTAAAAATTATAATCATCTAGCATAGTGCTTTCTTATCCTGTTGGGATGTTTTCTTAACACATGAATATAAAATACTCCATAATATGCATACTCATACATATTGAATACAGTGTACCGTTGGCAGTTTATGATACTTTTGTTTTATTAGAAGAAAGTTATTTGTCTGAAGAAATAGGAAATTCCTACATAAGCAACTATTGCCATAGCAACAATCGAATTTGCCAGATGGATCTCACATTGATTTGGCAAAAAAAATTGTCTGCAGAAAAACACAAAAAAAAACCGAAGATAATCAGAGAGTGGTAGTGGGGACAACATTTTTCTCTCACATTGTGGACTAAAATAAAACGCATGAAAATAAAAATCTTTAAAGAATATTTATGTACTAAATATCTAATAGTATGTATAGGGCAATTTACCTATTTTTTTGACATATTTCCCCAAACTAACTTCTATGGCCAACAGCAGAATAAGAAAAAAATATATGATTTTTTCAAATATATTTTTTAGTAGTATATACGAATTTGTTTTTTTTTTTCAAATAAATTTCATAATACCATATTCGAATTCGTGTATTAATAATATTTATATTTGCGATTTTTTTCTTATTTCCATTGTTTTTTGAATTGGAATCCCTGAACTCCAATGATTTCGTAGTGATTTTAGGGCTATTACGTTACGAATATATTTTTTCAGATACTATGTCAGTGAGGAAACTAAATTATATTTTTACTCTATTGTTTAATAGAATTTTGTTCAAATTACTCTTCTTCTTTCGCATGTATATTATATATACACTGACAAGATTCCTCTTTGATTTGTTATGCCTTTTCTGAAGTTGAATGCCAGTATTCTTTCAATTCTTGGCTGGTTTGCTTCGTCATCTTGTACTTTCGCGTTTGAGTGCTTTTGCAATCAATGTTTCCGTATGTATAGTTTTAAGGGTGTTTCATTGTTTCCAGGATGTTAAGAAATTGTGTCGACATAGTAGTACCCATCTTGGTTTCCATACCAGAAAAGTAAAAAGCAAGAATTTCATCGTAGCTTCAACTTTATTGAACACCTATTCTATTTTTTAAGGTTCCGTATATACAATATACGGATGCCCTTATAATATCACTCCGGATTTCTGCCTCTGTCACATCACAGCAATTTTCTCCGAAACTACTGGATGGAAGTGGTTGAAATTTGGTATCAATGTATAGTTTGGTGACCCGATCAGTAGTACATATTGTAAAAGAAAAAATTTTGATTTTAGGGGTACTTCTGGGGGGAAAAACTAAAAAAATCGACCGTTCCCCCACCTGATCTCCGAAACTACTCAGCCTAAAATTTTGAAAAAAGTAGGAAATATAAAGCGTTTTCCGAACTTTACAGGAAAAATAAGGAGAAACCATTATTATTAATTTTGGGGGGCAAATTATAGAATTAAATGAAAATTTAAAAATAAAAAAAAATCAAACGCATCATGTAATATATCAAATGAAAGGTCTCATTCTGAGAAACACAAATATATTTTTTCATATTATAAAACAAATTATTTAAAAAGATATTAACGAAAATATAACAAAATTTACCCATTCCCCCCCTTATCTCCCAAACTATAAAACGTAAAGTTTTGAAAAAAATTAGAGTTATAGGTTCTGACCTGTAGTTTACTGGAAAAATAAGGAGAAACCTCTACTTTTAATTTTGGGGAGCAAATTACAGAATTAATTGGAACATATAAAATTAAAATTGTCTATAACCCATCATGTTATATATTAAATGAAAGGGCTTATTACGACGAAAACAAATATATTTTTTTTCATATTTTTAAAATAAATTAATTAAAAGATATTAACAAAAATATAAAAAATACCCATCCCCCTGGAAGCTGGAAAATTTTGAAAAAAAGGGAGGTATAGCCCCTCACCTGAACTTTATTGGAAAATAAGGAGAAACCCCTAATATTTTTTTTGGGGCAAATTATAGAATTAAATGGAAAATATAAAATTAAAATTGTTTCTAACCCATCATGTATATATCAAATGAAAGGGCTCATTATGATGAAAACAAATATATTTTTTTCATATTTTTAAAATAAATTAATTAAAAGATATTAACAGAAATATAAAAAAATTTACCCCCCCTATCTCCGAAAACATAAGCTGGAAAATTTTGAAAAAAATGAAATTATAGCACTTCACCTGAACTGTACGGGAAAAATAAGAAGAAACCCCTAATATATGTTTGGGGGGGCAAATTATAGAATTAAATGGAAAATAAAAAAATATAATTGTTTCTAACGGGTCATGTAATATATCAAATCACAGGGCTCATTATGACGAATACAAATATATTTTTTTAATTTTTTAAAATGAATATTTTAAAATATATTAAAAAAAATATTTAAAAAAAATTACAAATTTCCCCCGTTTTTTCCCAAACTATAAGACCTATATTTTTTTGTTTATATTTGGCCCCCAAATGATAGACTTAAACGGAAATTCAATTATTAGAAAACCCCCTTAGTAATTTTAGGGACAAATTCTACAATTAAATGGAAAACAAAGATTCAATTTTCAAACGCATCATGTAATATATTACAAATATATCATATTTTTAAATCATTCGTTTAAAAGATATTAACAAAAATATTAAACATCGACTTAATTCCCACTTTAGAAACTACACTATTTAAATTTTGAAAAATATATTTGTATTTTTTAATAATTTGAATAACAGATTTAATAATTTATAATTTAAAACTTGACCTATTTTGCCCTTTATCTTCCAATCTACAGAGCCTCAAAACTCAGACAGTAGATTATAAAAGACTTCTCTGAAAGTTTATTAGTAAAATAAAACTCTAATGTTAATTTTTGGGGGCCAAATTAGAAAATTAAATACATATGTATTATGATAAAAATCAAGCGAATCCTGAAGCAGATAAAATAAAAAGTCTATGTGTGGCAAATCAAAATGTATATTTTTATAAATTTAAAACGCTTCCTTTAAAATATATAAGGGTAAATACAAGAAAATGCACTCATTCCTTGCTTGTCTGAAACTGGAATATTAGAATCTTGAAGGTGGTACGGAACCCTAAGTATGCGAGTCCAACTCGCACTTGATCAAATTATTTATATGTTGATTTGCTAACATCTCGGTGAAAAAGTCTTTACTGCAAGTGTTAACAAGATCCTCATTTTCTTTTATCTAATTTCCAAAATTTTCTGATCAATTATGTTCATTTTTAATGCGTTCATTAGTTTATTTCGTTAACCCAACCATATGTAAAATCCTAACTAGAGACTTTTTGTGTTGTAATCTGCAATGAAAAACACATCAGAGATATTGAATATTCTCTTCGAGGTGTCATTCTTTTGTACTCAAGACAATATGACATATATATATATATATATATATATATATATATATATATATATATATATATATATATATATATAATCATGTTTGTTCACAAGGGAAACATGACATTGTGATGATGAATATGATTAAATTTATTGTAAAAACCCTAAATATCATAGATATAGTGGACAAATATAAAGCATACTTACAATTGACGGCTAAAATCCAAAACGATGGTTATTTTTCAACATTCAATAGCATTGGTAAAGCAGGGAAAATCTTCTACGGCATAGTCAAAAAAACACATCTTCATATCAAATTAATAGTAGCTAAAAATACAAAATCATATTAGACTATAAATAAAACAGGAATTAAATTTTGAGGAACATAATTGAAATAACTAAATTTGAAATAAAAGTACCATGTATAAAAAGTCAAGGTTCAAAACAGAAAAAAAATAACATTAATAGGGTAAAAAATATATAAAATTCTGATAGAAGACAACAAATTGAACAGATAAAAAGAGTTATAATTAAATTGATAAAGATTAAAGGGGTCGAACATCAAAAAGAAGATGCTAAAGAAAAACGGTTATGAAGTATAAAAAATTGTAACAATATAACAGTAAAGGATTTAGGAAACTAGTTAGAAAATATTTTCAGAGATTTAAATTGTACAATGTAAACAAAAATAGGCCAAAAACAATTCAATAAACTTAAATTTTGGGGAAAATAAGAAAAGGGATCAAATGTCAAAATTTCAATTAAAGTTCAGAACAAAATAAAACGATTTCAAAAGTGTAAAATTATATCAAAAGGTATAGGAAGACTCAAAGAATACATTTTAAAAGAAAATATATTTTTAGAAAGAAATAAGTTCAAAATAAAATGTCATAACCTAGAATTTCAAGTGCAAAATACGAGACTAAAACTTAATTGTAAGACAAGTTTTATAAATCAATAAAACCAGTTTTTTTAGATTTTAATGATACAAAAACAAACGGTTTAAGTAAAATTTTCAAATTTCATAAATTATGTCAATTTGTAATCTTGTCAAAGATGGCAAATGTTTTTTGTATTTCTTATAAATTACCTGTCAACTTTTGACATTTGTCCAGTCTTTTTCCATCGATCCAGCACTGCACATAACCCAGTTTTGTTTAAATAATCATGTAAACTGTGCATTTAAACAATTTTTGCCATTTGCAAAACTAAAGTGAAGTGAAATTAGAAACACGAGTGAAAACGAACCGAACTGATTGTGCAACGAATATCTCAGTCTGAAATCTACGAGGGGAGTTCAAAATATAATGAAATAAAGCAAAGTAAATATTGCAAGTGCATATCAAAAAAAAATCATCAGTCAAAAAGATGAATATGGAGCAGAGAACGACTACAAATACTACACAATTAAAAGCAGCAGATATAAAAAGATCACACTATAAATGATCTTTACCAAAAATACAGTAGCAGAGCCAAGGAGCAACAGAACAGGCCCAATGAGATTTTAGCGGACACTTAAACAAGAAACTGACTTTGAAAATAAAACAAAAATTAATTTGTTTTAATTTGAATTTCTACATATGTTTATTAATTGATAATGTTCATTATTGATATTCCATGATTTTATTAATTACGTGTATATAATAATAAGTAATATGGGTAATTTTTGATTGAAAGCTTCACATTTCTGAAAATTGGCATTAATAAGATAAAAATTTGCATTCAAATAGTTGTTTGAAAAAGAAATAATGTTTGACTTATTTGATTAGTTTGATGATTTAATAAGATTTGTAAATTAAAAATGTTAATGATGTAAATTGAAGTTAAAAATAAAATACATAATTAAAAGTAGAACTATTTCATTCTAAAAAAGTTAATTAAGTTCACAATAGAAACAAAGAGAGGGCATTCTCTTGTGGGAAGCGCAACTGATGAAGGTTCCCTGAACAGAAACAATATTATATATATATATATATATATAATATATATATATATTAGATGGTTTCCGGGAATTTATCCGCGTAGTTGATAAGTGATCCCTACCGGGATCGATGGTAAAATGACGACGTTTCGGCAGAGTCACATCTGCCCTCTTCAGGTCGGTTCGCATAATTCTCGTAGCCTTCTGCTTTCGCTTCTAGTTACTCGAATCCCACCATCATCCCTCCCAAATACAAGCAGTAGCAAATACACTTATATGCAGGTCACGACGCATTGCAGACGCCAAACACAAACAAGAGGAACTAAACACCATCTCACAGACCTTGAGGAGGAATGGGTACAGCAACAACACCATACGACGAGCCTTGAATCAACAAGAACTACCAAGGCACGAAGAAACCCAACAAGAGCCCCAAAGGCAGCGACCACCCTTCCGTACATACAAGGAGTGACAGATCGGATCGGAAGAATCCTTAGGAAAAGCAACATCAAAACTTCCTACAAACCTCATAAGACGATAAAGAGCATTCTAGGCAATCCCAAAGACCAACGTCCACTAGAGAGTCACGGAGTCTACAAGATACCTTGCGGCGGATGCGAGCAAGCTTATGTAGGTCAAACAAACCGTAGGATCGAAGCCCGAATCGAAAAGCACAAACTCAGCATACGAAACAAGACCACAACCTCGGCCCTGTTCCAACATCAACAGCAAACAGGACATAGAATCAACTTTGAGGGCTCTAAGCATCTGGCAACAGAAAACAACTTCAAAAGAAGAACAATTAGGGAAGCTATAGAAATTGAAAAGGAAGGAGAAATCAATAACCGTAACGAAGCTCTACACCTGCATCAAGCCTAGAAGAACATCTTACGGGAAAAGAAAAACAAATTAAAAGAGAGCGCAACAATACCACAACGTTGCATTCCGTCACTCGTAGATAACTATCAGGACGCCCACCCTTCTAACGAACATCTGCGGCCGCCATCGGTACAAACAGAATCACGCCATCGGTACAATTTGCGACAACGCAATGGTGTCACCCAATCAAAACAAACGGCACCGCCCCCTCAACACAATCGGAGGCGTGGCAAAGAAATAGGAGGCATAAATAGCAGAGCGCACATATCTGAGCTCGCTTCCACTTCAGACGCCACGGAGAGCAGACCAAGCGGAGAACGACCTAGCCGACGATCTCGGATACGAAGTAGTCCGGAAAGGTCCGAACCTGCAGCCATCCTTCGTGTTGGAAAAAGAGGAAAAGCCTTATGAAAATGCCAAGTGAGATTTTGGCGAAACGTGTGGCGACCGTTTCTTTACAGGGACAAAACTTTCAACGGACGAACACCCGGACCAACAAGAGAGCTACATATATATATATATATACACAAATGGATGACACCTCGACGAAAGTATATAATAAACTAAGAATTTAAATTAACTTTCAGATAGGTCAAACATAATCGAAAATATTACCTTCCCATTAAAAATAAACAACAATTTTTATGTCAAGTTCTGTTAGAATATAGTGAAAATCTCATTCACTTGAGATCTCTTGAAGCAATAACTGTTTAACAACACGCTAATGATCATTTTCAATTCAAATACAAATCTTTCGCTGAAATACCATTTATTCCGCAACATGTAGTTGTTAATGACACTTTCGTGCCATAGCTAATTATCCACAAATGAGTAATATAACATATGTGACATTTATAGCAACTTTTGTAAATCACCTTTGCTGTTACTACTACTCGAGCGAAATCTTCCAGAAATGATTTAAGGGATTTGACACTTATATATCATCCTGACTTTTTATGTGGAAATGAGTCATATATCAGGTTTCATCTCATAAAAAAATGTTGGTTTCAATTTATAAAACATTTCTTGTAAAAATATAAATCAATTTATATTGCCTATTAGTGATAAAATATAGGTATATTACAGATAAAAATATTATTATTAATGGTATATACTACTTTAATTAAAATATGTTAAATTATATTAAAATATATAACCATAAACAAAATTCTTAAGAAGTTTGATTTTATTAATTTGAACAGATTCAAATGTTTCACATTCGTCATGCCTTAATTATTCTTTTTTTTCGTAGCATCTTCCACACACAAGCAAACGTATTGTTATAAAATTCATTTGTACGCCGCCAATAGAAAAAATAAAAACCTTCTAAGTTAATCATTCCGACAGAAATAACGTAAACATTCAAGCCAGCTAAAGTAATGAAGAAGGGGGATCCAACGCAAGGTCGACTGGAAATTTCGACCAGATTCCGGCAAAACTCTACGCCAACAACGAAGTTACCATCGAAAAGACGGGGGAATTCCATGCTAATTATAAAAGGACCTTGTTCATTTCGTGTAGTTTAGTTTAGTTTATATTGCCTGTGAACTGTATGGATAGAAATCAGCTGTAGAAAATAAATAGTATTCATTTTTGAACCCCCGGAATTTATTGCAGTATAGAGATGAACATGGACAGAAGGGAACACTTTCTACTGTTGTGCTTCTTATTTTACGTTACGTGTAGACTTCCTTCCTTAATAATTTTACATGGTTTTGACTTACGTCCATGTAAAGAAACCCCCTGAGATTTGTGTTTAATTGTTTCAACCTGCACACGACAATCTGACCAAGCTATAGTTAAAGCTGGGGGTATACACATCAGATTGTAGGTGTCGAAAGACATCAACATCATCATGAGAGAAGACATCACTTTTTGAAACAGTAGAGGCAACTTTAAGTGCAAAGAAATCTATAAAGCTACAGAAGACCAAATTAACCCCATCAGACATTTTATTACACAATCTGAGGAGCGAGGAAAAAGTCTTAATGCAGGTAAACAACAGAAAAAACAAATTCTTTTAGATCACAGTTTGTATTAACGGCATTTAACATTGAACAGATGGCGGAAATCTGCAACCCATACAGTTACAATCTAGACGATTGTCTTTGTGGCAACAACAAACAATTGAAGAAAACAAATATTCGATATTGCTGAATAAAGTTATTGCGATATTAATGACTATTTTAAATTATTATTATTGGATCTGCTCCACTTGTATTAGTAAAAAAATGATGGTACCACTAGATTTACTGTTGAATGCAGAAAACTGGATAAAGCCATCAAGAAATAGTTATCCGTTTCCCATAATATACGCCACACCCAGCTTCCTAGTGGTCTTCAGTTGGTTCTCAACCTTGGCCGTGAATACGACAATTTGTACAAAAAATGATAAAAAAACGTTTCCACCACAAGATTGTTCCAGTTCCGTGTCAGCTTACTGGGGTTATGTAGTGCACTTGTCACAATTCAAAGGCCGAATTTGAGCTAACTGGGCAGAGGTGGAAGACCAGCATTTTTTATCTAGACTATTAAGTCCTAAATGTTTCAGAAAGAAGTAGGGTTCTTCGTCCAGTTGGTATCCGGGACAGACATAAGGACCATTAAATACAAAGTAAAAATTATTCATGATTGACAGGTACTTAAATTTAAAGAAATTCGAGGCTACATGAGCCTTTAATCATACTATAGGCTGTTTGCAGAAGGTTGTTCCAGATTTATCGTATTAGTAAATAAGTTGACAGGAGAAAAAGAGAAGTTTCACTGGAATTGAGGTGGTGATAATGGATTCAGATAATTGAAATGTTCGTGCTCTATCTTTTATTTAGAAGGGAAGAAGGCAAGTTTGGCCTGTAACATAGGTGTTGGAGTCGTTCTATTTCAAACTCAGTTTGGAGATAAAGGAGTGATACTACAATGTTATATCCATTGGGTTGCTATGCCAAGAAAAATGACTACTTTGTTGGCTGGAAGGAACTACTATCAATAATCATTGTTCTCGAGTTCCACAAATTCAATTAGGCAAACAAACTCTCGCTCTGGCTGCCTAAATAATAATGTTGACAGTGAGAAGACATTTTCACCTGATTGAATGATTGGTAAACGCAGATGAAGAACTGATTGTTAGAAACAAAAATAATTTTCTAGCCAATAGATCATGCCTTAATCATTATAGGCCTAGTGGGATTCCCATCGAGTAGAAAAGAGAATTTAAAAAATAATTTGAGATAGCGCTGACGAAAAAATACCCGCCATTCTAAAAAAGGTACCCAATGGGTTTTCTAGAGGTCATCAGTGCATATATACAACAATTGATAAAATACGACAACTATTTTACACGGTCAACTACTATGTAGATATTGTCTGGGGGACATAAAGCAATCCAACATAGGCATTCCTGAAAGAATTACTATCGACATAGCTGGACTATTCCTAGAATCTGAGAAGCAGCAGAGATTATACAGCAATTTTCAGACGACTCTGGATATCACAAAAATTTGTTCCGATCAAGGCCGAACTTTTAAGTCCGACTTAATCCGGCAAACCTTTGATCTCTTAATCATTAAGGAAACCAGGATATGAAAGATATTTCACCAGTCAGACCATAATGTTATTCAGTTCTTTCTTTTCTCAATTTTGTTACATGACTCTTGGTTAGCATGATAGTGTTGAATGAATCGTTCTGGGATTAAAACAACAACTCTATAGGTAAGATACTCTCTTCAAATGGATTGCCAAGTGGAACATTGTCGAATCAATTGGATGTTGATAAATTGAATGCAATATACCTCCAGAATGATGTATCCCGGGCACCGAGTAGGTAGAAAGGGGACAATTTTTATTTGATGTTGTTGTTAAAGTTCTGATCTTGATCGATGTTCCGATATCTTTGCTAACTGGCGGAATCCGTAGCAATTTCTTGTTGAATCCATCAATATTGTAGAAGATAATTTATAATATTCTTTTTTCATTCTTTACTGGTTGGCGAAACACCAGACGGTTGAAAGTGTTTGATAGCACACTCAAATATTTTCAAATAAAGACTCACATTTGCAAAACGACAGCTCTTCTTCAGGACCATTTGGGGATGTGTTAAGTAAAAAGACACAAGTAAATGTATTTGAATCCCAGAAACATCGTATGTTGGACAAATTTCATGAAACCACTAATATTATTTCTTGTAACTGATTATTAAAAGAAAGATAGAAGGTAGAATAACAATTGGAATGACAAGGTTGTCTTCACTGAGAAATATATTGAACTGCACAAGATAATTAGACTTAGACTTAGAAAGTCTAGTGGACTAGACATTCTTGACCGATGGCTCCCGAAAGTGAGGAGGCAGTATTACGAAAATTTTTGTAATTAAAGAATATCTCTCAACAGTAGGTCATAAGAGTCATAGCATTCACAGAGTCGCCTTCAGTTTTCATTACTTTATGAAAAAAACATTTATTCTATCCCCGGGATCCTCCTAATTTATACTTTGATGCTATAGACAATTATTTATAAAACACATTTAACAAAAAATTTGTTCTCATTTGACAATGTTCCCACTTTTGACACTTTTTTTGAAAATTGTTCAGCCAATAATGGTAAAAAGTTTTACATTTTTCTCTTTCACTCACACAGAAAAGCCTTCGAGAATCGAATTTTCAATTGAGCAATGAATACAATAACAAAATTCCAGGATTAAATTTAGATGTGCGGCATAAACTGAATATAAAATGGTACTCCATTAACAATTCATGGACATAATAAAAACTTAGAAGGAATCGAATACGGTGTTTTATAGCCTTAATGACTTGATTAACTAACTATATGTTGTGAGATACTTTTATTGTATCACTGCTATATTTCCTGCAATTAAGAGATGACTTCAAAGAGGCGCAACCGACAATAATGGTCGGATATCATAAATAAGCTCGAGAGTGTGCACCGGCCAACGCTAAACAATTATATAGTTGTATGTGCAAGCACATTTCTTCGACCGCCATACAAAAAATTATTTCACACAATGATACCCGAATACCCACACAATTCAATTTTTATGAATTCTGAATTATCGCCTATTCGACGTGTTTACATATGGTAATTGCTGTTGTACGATACGAAACATTAGCCATAAGTCTAAGTGTATACTTATTTCCATAAATAATATCCTCCATCGTACCTGTTAAGGCTTTCAACGCGAATACTTTCAGCACGGATAATTATAACTCGTTAAACCATTGTACATCTTGTGAGTGATAGGTTTATTGTGTTGTTAAATCTCAACAATTTATTAAAATTAGAGAAAGGGTTTAACATAACTTTGTGTAATTATGAAAAGTATGCCTTATCTTGTATCTTCATTAAGTACCGATAACAATAAATAACTGGGTAAACTGTGGAACTTTTGATGTGTCACAGACGTATAAACACAAGTTTTGTACCCTAACACCAAACTTTTCTATTCTCACTCAACGCACGTTTCAACAGCAAAGCTGTCATCATCAAGGAGTAAACCAAAACAATAAATAACTGTTAAAAATTTACCGACTCGAGGCATAATAACAATAATGACGATAAAAAGTAAAAATAATTCAATTTATTATTTTAAACATAAAATATTATGTGAACTATAAAACTGTGTTCAAAGTTGGTGCCAAACCTGAAAAATACATATATTTTACATAGGAACATAAACAGCTTATCTCGGCAAAATTCCCGGATGGAGAGTGTCTTAGGGGCTGGTGGAGAGTTAGTCAGCATTCGCCCCGTTATGCTGACTGGCTGACGATCTCTGGACATGTGGTTATTTTGTTGGTTACCCCTGGTCGGTGACTGTTCAGGTAGCCTCACTCTGCAGTCATGTTGGTCCATCCACATCGGTAACATGCTCCCCTTGCGCCAGTTCTTTGTGACTGTTCTAATAGATTGTTCATACCAGCCAGCAACTCCTGAAATGGTGAGTCTGACTCTTCCTGGTTGAAGGCAACTGTTCGTATCCTTGGCTTAGACATGTTCATGACGGCCTCTATCTCCAAAGCAAAGCTTCATTACTCTTCTTGATGCCACTAAGCCTTAGATTCCTTTGCATTTCAATGTCTCTGAAGCCATTTATAAAACTGTTTGTGGCCAATTGATCTTTAGTTTCCTCTGGCAGGTCTGGGTAGGATAGGTGTACTAATCTTCTAATCTCTGCCTCGAATTTTTGCAGACTCTCGCCGGATTTTTTCGTTTTCCACTGAGTTGTACTTGGTTATACTTGGCTCAAGGATTGATTATCGCATCTTTTGTCTAAGATGGCGATAATCTTGTCGAAATTCCCTTGTTCATCGACTGGACGGCTTTGGAGGAGCTCTAATGCCGGACCTCTAAGAGCAATTACAATAGAGGTAGATTTTTCCTGCTTGCCCCACCCATTAACTGTGGACACGGCTTCAAATTGCCGTTTGTACATAGGCCAAGATGAAGTACCATTAAATGTGGGTGGTTTACTAAAGGAATCTTTGGTACTCCTGGTGTGCGGGTATTTCCCTCTCTGCAAATCTTGTTGTATTTGTTTAATTTCGTTCTCCACTTTGTTTTGGGTGGCACTGATTTTATCTTGCACTTCAGTTACTTCATTTTGTACTGTCTTTTTAATGAAACTGATTTGAAATTTCATCTGGCTCTTGATGGAATCGATGTCGTCTACTTTGATTTCAAGAGTCCACATTACTTTTTAGGACCGTTATGTCATCCTTTATTTCTTTTATGTCTGATTCCACTATTTGCATTCTTTTATTAACTGTTTCATTAATTGTTCAAATGGCTGTTGTCTTTTTAATTTATCAGTCTGTCTCTTTTCTTCTAATATTTTAAATTCATTTTGGGGCTCTGTTCCTACTACAGACGATTCGTTGAGGGATTTGCAACCATCACCGCCCCTCTACATCGGCAGACCACTAAGAGACCTTCCGTTGAAATCAGGATTGCGAGACATCATTCAGACGACTGAAGCATTTCCTACACTGTCCGGCAAATTCATCTTAGACACCGACGCCAGTAACACAGCTGGCGCCCTATCCCACTTCTGACACCAAATTGCAATAAACTCTGTGGGTTCAAGTTTAATTAATTTAAAAACTGATGTTCATTGTCACTTTTTGAAACTTTATTTACACATAAAAAATCAATTTTTACAACAGCTGATTTCGATAAACAGTTCACATGGAATATAAACTCAACTAGTTAAGCTGTACTCACTAAGTTATGAATTCTATATTGTTTTATATAGCGTAAATCAAATTTTTCAGTCGTTCTGGATGGGTATTACATTTGTTTGTCCAGCGTCGGGATCAGTAGTTTTTGCCCCATTCGAAAATTCCAGTTCTTTTTTTATTATCCCAGGGATTGATGTTTTACGTTGCTTTAGTCAGGGATGGCGTAGAGAAAGTTTATAACAATATTAATATTTTAAAGATTTATTAAAAATCTATATATAATTACGCAATTGCAAGTTGCAAAAGAGTTCGATACCATTTTCTTTTCGTTAATAATCGTTATTGGCACCATAGATTCCATAATAGCTAAGTTAGATTGAACTGTCCACCGCTAGAATGCAAAATTAATTCATATTTTTTCAAGTAACTCAAATCAAAGTTTTTTATTCTTGATTTTTATTTACGTGTTGAACTCTCGACGTGTATTTTGTTTTTCTAACTTATTCAATAGTAGTATGATGATATGAAAATTTTTATATTGTTTTTTATTCAGGAACAGAACGTTATTTGATTTTGCTTATTGAATATTCTTTAGCGTAGTACATGTACAATAACTGGAACCGTAAGAGAACACAACTGAGATTATTATCCTAAGCAAAATAATTTTTTACATAATTATAATGGAAGGAAACTTTTTTGTATAAGTACCCAGAAAAGTTTATAATAGTTTTAAAAAATGTTATCTTAACATTTTTGACAAAGATTTAGGTCGAACTTCTACCACTGGACTTAATAAAATACGATAGGAAGCTTCCAGTTGTTCCTCACTGCTAAAAGTTTACTAATTTGCTAAGATAATAATTAGTCGAAACTGTCCGTGTCGTAAGAGTTTTTTCCAGGAGCCTGAGCATAAAATAATATACGACAAGGTATTTTTTATTTACATCCGCTAAAATGTCTTCAGTTTATTTCTTTAAAATACTTAGCGGCGACTTTGATGTAAATACGTATTATACGGTGGCTGAACATCGGATCTCTCGACCTCTAAGATACCATATCTTATGACAAATTGTTTTTAATTAGTTACGAATTTGTCCTTTTGAAGACGGTTATTACATGAAACTATAAGATATGTAAAGAGAAAACAAGCAAAATATTACTTTACATTTAAAAAATAATGATGAATATCAATTTTATTTTTTATTTATATATTTCTAATATACCTACACAAAAGAAAAGTCAGAGCTTATTTCTAAATAACCTTAAATGGAAACATTATGCTTAGAATGAATAGAATGTTCTATAACTTTAATGCTCACAAAAGGTGCCTTCTGACGGCCTGCCAATCTTTCTGATAGATCTTTACCAACCTGGTAATTTACCAGTCAATAGGGCAAATTAGAGACCATTAGAATACATCATTTACCAACTCTTAATTAAATTAATTAAACGTTGTCTTACATTAGGGAGAAAACAAATACGCAAGATCAAGGATATATATATGGTAACATACATATACACAAACAGGATATTTTAATCTGTAAACAACTTTTATATCAAGAACTTTATGCATCAAAACAGCAAGAGACAAAACCTACAGCCCGATGGTTAGACTATGAACCAGAAAAGATTCCAGAAGTAACCAAGTAAGAAATTGGGAGAACATTAACAGGGCACTCGAGGACGATGGACTGATAATAGACGCAATCAAAGTTGATCCGAAAAATCATCAAACTTTAAAGATCCCATTAAATAAAGGCGTCGAAGAAGGAATAACCCCATCGCAGCGGAATAAAGCGACTATCACACAAAAAAGGTGACCTTACAGACCTTACAAACTAAACATCGATCAGCCTCCTTAACAACATATGCAAACTATTTACCAAAATACTCGCAAAATGACTGACAAATAAAGTAGACTGTTCCTTTCCATAGAACAGATACTTAGCATGTCGCATCGATCAGCGATACTCCAAATCAACAAACACATTTATGAGTGCTCCACGGAAACGTCAGAATATCAGCAAATCAATGCACATATAAATTTAATATCGATCGAATGATAACCCGGCACAGTTTCCCCTAAATTAATTGTTCCATTAACAGAAACTATGGCCTTAAAGATAAACCGGATTCAGTATGAATCAATACCGATAAGACATGCTGATAAGATTCTAATAACAGACGAGATACA
The DNA here is from genome assembly GCA_034190945.1 of Octodonta nipae. Lineage (NCBI taxonomy): Eukaryota > Metazoa > Arthropoda > Insecta > Coleoptera > Chrysomelidae > Octodonta > Octodonta nipae. The sequence goes on from CM067216.1 coordinate 123,293,319, forward strand.
AGAAGCACCAGATAGTGGATATACTTATGTATGCTTCCGAAAAGTTCGATTCGAATATTAAACTAGCAAAGACAAATGACAGTACTGAGCACTACTGTAAACATCACAACATACATTTATAACAAGTACATATAATTAATACTTAAGACATAAGATCGGTATTAGGAAGATATACCAGACCTGTGAAATCCAATGAAGAATAAGTTTAAATGGACCTGGTTGGACATGTAGATAGCATAGCCGATGGATGGTGGACAAAAGGACTTGTAAACGTAAAGAAGTAGAGGACGACCTCTTAGTCGATGCACAGATAATACAAAAACAGTGACTGGAAAATTGGATCCAAGTGGCAGAAA